>CM017566.1:45609920-45702420 GCA_007844125.1 Sinonovacula constricta
GAAATGTTACTGTTAATGTAATGCAGCGATTTAATATCTGGGGCGTTCTCTTAACAATAAAAGCTGGACCATGCTTTCATAATTATGTCGCTGCAATGTTTTTGAAATTGTTTTTATCTTCGAATCAGGAAATGTCTTTTAAAGAGATGCAACATTGGGGAGGCTTAAATTAGCCTAATATATATTTATTGTTAAAAGATGGACCCCCTACTCCCACCCCCCTCAACCCACAAGGCAAAATAGTAGAGTTGTGAAAGCTCATACATGTAAGCTTAAAACATACTAAGCTTATAACGTAAATTTTGTGTGTTGACTGTTTAGGTCTAAGTAAGGGTCCCTAACTGTGCATGTATATCCGGTATTTACCGCGATAAAGTTGAATAGATCTTAATTTAATCCCCCCACCCACCAACATATTCTGGATCCGCTCCTGGTACTGTTCTTTTCTCTTTAGAAAATAAGTCTGTAAGAACGGCAACAAGCAAGATTTTTACCCGCAAGTGTACACAATACCGTCACACAAAATGTTGCCGTCAGCTTTGACTACTTATTAGATACTTGACACTTATATGGCATTTTCATCTTGACGTGACCTTAAAACCGATCAAAAGCTTTTTATTGACGCCGGTCTTGAGAGCGGTGCCTCTTATGGAATGCATTTTGTATGGGGACGATAGTGTAGCAGTTAATAACACGATGTAGGAGGTGTTCCGTGAGACACTTTTTCAGAGAAAAGAACCAAGTGTTCCGTTTTTTAACAGTGTAGCTTGCAACAATAAAATGTAGCTTGCAATTATAAAAGTAGCATAAAAAACGGGGCCGTTTGGCGAGGTTTGTTTAACAAAAGAAACCGAGTATACCGATGTTAGAAAAGCAGCTTGTAAATCAGAGTTAGCATAGAACAAGGAAAACAAACAAAGTAGCAAAAATACTCTACTTCCCATCAGAGTTATGGTTCGTTACTGTCAAATGTTTAGGTAATTAATCAACAGAGTATGAAAGTGATTAGTTACCATAATAGTCATCTTCTTGTTTAAAGCGCATACTCGCAACTGCGCTTTGAATGTCTCACATCCTGGCTCTTTCTTGTAATTAGCTTGATTAGCGATCGAAACAGTAAGACGGAGATGGTGTGGAAGTTGCGCTTTGTTGTAGTTGACATGGAATTCATTAAAGGTTAAGTGTATCTGCATTACAGCCTACACACCAGTCTTTTCGGGGACTGAACCTGGATTCTTATTACTAAAATATTCCACATAATTAAAAATGCTATCCCATGGCGTTTAATATGTGCATTACGGTATCTGGTGTTTCAGTAATTTCTCCCCAGAGATGCATGGATTTTTATTCAGGCTGACCTTGCATCAGCATTTGTCAGTAGGACAAACGTAAGATTAGAAATTTACATCGCAAAGGATTCAGACGGGAAATACCCGACCGGTGTGTGGGGATTTACCAACGCACTTCACTAAAGACAAATTGTTTTAATCGCTTTATAAGGCTACATTTATCAAATTATTAAGAAGATTTTTTAAGATATCTGATATATCAAGATATATTTAAAATCTTTTAACTTAATCTAACGGTGTGCGGGGATTCACCAACGTGCTTCACTAAAGACTAATTGTTTTAATCGCTTTATAAGGCTACATTTATCAAATTATTAAGGAAAGTTGTTTCAAGATATCTGATATAGCAAGATATATTTAAAATCTTTTAACTTAATCTGCCCTTACTACATGAGTAAAGTGCAATCAAAATTTAAGAGAAATATTCAGTGTTAGTTACCTTTGTATGCTTTCACATTATTGCAAAATTTTGTCGAACAGCGATAAATAACAAACTGAAAATTACATGATATATAGACATGCCCTTCAAAACATTTTGTTGAAAATCAAAGACGTTGCGATTTTTTGCAGCTATTTATAGCCGTTCTAGCACATCATATGATATCTCCGTATTGCGCACCCGGGGAATATACTTCCGGTGTATTCTCTAGTCATACACTGATGGTCTCAATTGTGACGTAATAATATAAATAAATATAAAGTGCGGATCGTGTATTTGTCCACGTTATTACGTTTAAAACAATTATTTATCAAATGCACACAATGTACAAACAAATATAAATCATGTACAAAGGAATAGAATTAGTAAGTGAAAAACAACAAGTGCAGATGTCTTTGACACAGCATTTTGAAACGATTTCAGAGAAATATCTTTGAGTGATTACAATTAGGGGCGAGCACATGTATATAAATTCTACATAAACAGGAACACAAAATTTCCGTTAATTGGAATGCGTCCATGAAGATTAGTCACTCTGTTGGCTATTATTTACGCATTGCCATTAAATAAATAGAACGGAAATAAACACTTACTTCAAAGCAGTGGTAAAAGTTGTTAAAACAGTCAAGTTTTACGTTTCAAGTAGTTGTGATTAAGTAACGGAAAGCAATGTTATAACAGTTCAAACGTATACTTGAAGCAAATGCATTTTCAACTATCCAGAAGATGTTGTTCGCTAATGTACATGTTTACAAACCCAGTTTGAGCCATTTCCTTTCCTTCATGCAATCAAATAAATTATTGCTGCCAATAAAGAAGTGCTGTTTTTGGTGCCTTACATCCATCTGGAGGTACAGCATAACACAACATTTATCATTAAAAAAATTGTATTTCCTATCCGAGCTACGCTGCAGTAAGCTATTTTTAAACAAAGACCACGTGACCACTGACATTTGAGATTACGTCACATGATAATCCGGGTAATCAGCTCTGACTTCGATACATATTTTAAGCTACAATCCCAATCGTGCGTATTTAGATTTGGAAATAATGAACGTTAAAAACGATACATATATATACACTGTGTATTAATTGAGGTTATGTAATAAAGATCGTTTGCTATCACTAAAATATAAGTTTATTCAGGAATCATGTACAAATTTCCCAGAACAGGAGTGATTTGTTGTGTCGGATACCACCTTAAAGACAGATACACGTCCCATGGGCATGGGGCGCCTGGTTAGAGTCGCCGACCTGTACCTCCACCGCCTCTAACCGCATGGGTTCGAGTCCTTTTAAGGACCAAACCTTGATGTGTGGAGGTCTTCTAGCCGATCTGCCAAGCACCGGTTGTTCGAACCTTACCCCAACAATAGATAGTTTCCATGTGATGTCATAGGCACTGATAAGACCTTTTAAGGCAGCCATCTTTGAAGGCAGAAGCTTATGTAGGCCGAAATCTGGAAATATGTGCTGTATTAAACTCACCACTGTGTTTTTATTTTTTATTCTATTTTACTGAATTTTATATCAAATTAAACAGCTTTTATGAAGTATTTCAAATACCAAAACTATATTTTGATAGTTTGAGAGGTAAAAAAAAATAACCAAAAAAGTTACACTGTTCATTTTGTTTAAGTATGAGCTAATAATTTTATTTATTTCTGTGTATTAATTCTTTGCATTTATCAATTAAAAATGCATTCTAAAAATGAATTTCAAGAGCTTTCCAGTGGTGTATAACTATGTGGTTTAATAATACAATAACAGCCTTACTGATCATTCTGTCATTGTGATTTTCTGGAAAACCACAACAAAGAACCACAACAACAATAAACAACACAACAACAACAAAAACCACAACAAAAACGTACAAACGACAATATACTTGCATATCGTTACAATACTGTGTATAATACACCAGGTCATCATGTTGGTTCTAGGTTGAATCACAACCAGTAATTGTATAAATTTAGAATGTAGAATAGAGATTCTTTCCACGAACAGAAAAGGCAGTGTTTACAAACATGGCGATGGCAAAGTTTAACTACATTCAATTTTAAAATAAAATCGATATAAAGCGGAATCTCACTGTACTTGACTATATACATATATTAGTGTTTTATTGAAACCTGGGTACAGTTACCGACAATGGCATTTTCTCAAAACGCATATAAAATCATCTTTGACTATCAGGTATAGAATGTAGACATTATTTTACCTAAATGCAAGTAAATACATATAAGGGAGTTTAAAGATTTAAGCAGTTGTCGGACCAAACATGTCAAAACTTATCAGGGCGGCAAAGTGTCGTCAGGTGACACGGTTGTTAGAAGTGGTATCCGACAGTTTGGACCAAAATATATAAACATAAGACATGCGTTCACATATGCTATTCACAGTGAAGGCAGCACTATATTTGCTTCAAGTGGACACCGTCTCCAGATAACTGAAATACTGTTGGTGGGACGATAAACTCAGTAAACATGCTATTCACAGTGAAGGCAGCACTGTATCAGCTTCAAGTGGACACTGTCTCAAGATAACTGAAATACTGTTAGTGGGACGATAAACCCAATAAAAACAAATAACCAGTAAGAAAACGTTTTTTATCCCACACAAACGTTTTTGGAGACTTGCATATCGAGAAAAACGGCATCTTACTGTCCCTTTTAAGGGTACTATGCAACACAGTGCTCATTAATATCATCATTTTCAGCGACATAATTGAGACATAATTTTATCAAAATTGTGTCTATTCTTATCAAATATGAGTATTTTAATTTAACATTTTGGGTAGTTGAGATAATTTTACTCAAACATCTTTTGAGTTCTTGCCGATGTGACTTTACACATGGTTTATATAAGCATATAAGACATGGATGTTTTTAAACTTATCTGAGGATTCTAAATAAATAAATGCGACAGTAGCATGCCATTGTTGCCAGGTAGATTCGGGAATGAAATTTGGCCACAGGTCCAGAAGTACTTATATAAGCCGTCTTTAATAATTACTTCACATATGGGATTGGGATTGGGATTAGCCGGCATTTTTGCCGATAGTGTGCAGCGATTTCTATCAATATATCATTTCTATCAATATAGCACAGGGGAACTTATGAGGTGCCCAGGGACTGAACCCGGCCGGTCCATTATACTGATACCGACGAGTCAGGCGTAATGCTGTCCCCTTAGCCCCGAGCGTTTGGAGGGAAGCCGCTACTACCAACTTTAAAGTCTTTGGTTTGACCCGGCCGGGGTTTGAACCCACGACCTCCCGATCCGCAAGCCGACGCTCTACCATCTGAGCTACTTCACATATGAAAACATGTAAATAAATCATGAAATAGTCGATGTGTTTCCAATTTACTTGTACACACAATAAGGATTTCCACTAAATGTATTGGAATGTGGCGTAAAACTTTCTTTATGTACAATATTATGTATTGTTATACTACATTATTTACTTATTTTAAAAAAAACCCTGTTATAATGTCTTGATCCATGTGACAGGAATCACAAGGTGGTATCCGTCAGTTTGAAAAAACAACATTTTTTTTCTCAAATAACCAAATAAGTCATTGTTCCCTGAAAAGGTCCTGCAAAATGCTACTCATTCTCGTGCTAGATCTGTGTCAACAGTCAAGCATAAATCACCTCTCGTCATTGCAGGTAGATATATCCTATCCGAGCCACAATGCAGAAATAGTTGTTTTTCAAACTTAAAAAAAACACGTGACAACCTTACTTTTGATGTCACGTTATATCGTCATCTGGGTAATCCCCTCTGACGTCAATATCTATTTTTAGCAGAGATCACTATCGTGTTTATTTGTAGATTTGGAAAGAAATGACTTTTAAATTGTTGTATTTTCGCAATGTAAACTGAGATAGTCTTTACTTACGTTATTTGAACACATGACCACTTACTTTTGAGATCACGTTATAGAAGTAGTCATCCGGGTAATATATTCTGTCGTCGATATCTATATTAAGCAGAGACAACTATCGAGCTTTTTTATACATCTGGCAAGAATACACATTCAGAGAGAGTGTTTCGCAATTTGTTCTTCTAACAATTCAGTTAATGTTCAACATCGTATTAATTAAGACTAAACGTATGGGTTTGTTGTTTTTTTCTTCAAAAAATTATACCAAAATTCCCTAAGGCAGTTGTTCGATACTGTTATGTGTGTTTGATATAGGCAAACTGTCGGATACCACATTTAATACGCTTATGAATTTATGAAGATTTAAAAAAAATGAAACTGAACCGCAAAAAAAGTTTATTTTGTATTTATGTGGCGGGAAGGCTGAGACATAAAATGCACATAGATTGACCGCCAAGGTCTTGGCACGACTCCTTATCCACTGACAATATGATGCATGTTTTAAAGGTGGTATAGGACAGTTTGAACCAAATAGTGTTTTTTTTCTTAAAAAACAAAATAAGTCATTGTTATCAGAAAAGGTCCTGCAGAATGCTCTGTACTGATGCCCTAGATCTGTGTGAACAGCGAAGCATCAATCCTTACTCGACATCGCAAACAGGTATATCCTATCCGAGCCACACTGCACAGATAGTTATTTTTAAACCAAGAATGCCACGTGACCATTCACTTGAGATAATTTTACATGAACATCCGGGTAATCAGCTCTGACGTCGATATCAATTCTCAGCTGAATTTACCGTCATAATTATTTAAAGATTTTAAAATAATGGACATTTTAAGCGAAATGTTTCCCGATTTGTAATGTCTTACAATTAAGCCAATGTTATAAACGGCCTTTACTTAAAAGGGGCATAAGTTTATGCAAAGAAGTGCAAATATTCTCTAGAACAGGGGTAAGATGTTTGTTTGTTTGTTTGTTTATTGGGTTTATCGTCCCACCAACAGTATTTCAGTTATCTGGAGACGGTGTCCACTTGAAGCAGATATAGTGCTGCCTTCACTGTGTATAGCATGCCGTGAACACCTGGCATGATACCACACCCAGTTACATTATCCTGACACCGGGCCAACCAGTCGTGGAATTACCCTTATATTTGCTTGAGCGTTAGCAAGGGAGCTATACCACTACCATTTTTAACGACTTTGGTATGTCGCGGCCCGGGATCGAACCCGGGGCCTTCCGTACCTGGAGCCGACGCTCTACCGGTGGTAAGATGTTGTTACGTGTATGAGATAAAGGCAAACTGTCGGGCACAACCTTTAAAGGTGGTATCCGTGTTAGGAAATCGGTTGCAAATAATAATCGAACATCGGTTTGAATCGGTTGCCACTTCCGATGCGATTTCACCGATTATTATCGGTTTATTAATCTACGCAGTGTTACGTTTACAAATAGTTTTTGATTAGTAGCTTACACAATTACTCGATACTATAATGTACTTGCTGCCACTTTCTACAAAACCTTTGGTGTTTCAAGGACAAAATACAAAGTTTCCACTTGCTTTCTATTTTTATATGCTCCTCAATCTCTCGGCCGCCAACAAATTTTCAGAGTGATTTCCCGTAACGGCCGAATAAGTGTAAAAGGCGGAGCCCGTACCTTTATTTGGAGTGCGTTCGCACTTTTCTGTTAATCGATTATGAGAGAATGACATCGATTATCGACATCGAGAAGCTTTTACACGCCGCTTATCGATATCTTCTGATCATCGGCGCATCACGAGTATCCGACAGTTTGCATATATAACAATTCAGGAAGAGATGAAACTGAACCGCAACAGGTCTATTGGGTCGCGGGGTTTTGGAAATGCCTGTGGTGTGACGTCACAGCTTGAAAGATGCTATCCGAAAGGTTGCCTATATCATAAACATGCAACAACATATTTCCCCTGTTATGTGCAAAACTGCACCAAAAACATACACTTTATTTTAAGTAAATGCTGCTATAAAATTACCCCAACTGTTAGACAGAACAAATCGTGAAAAATATCGCGCTAATTGTCTAAATCTATAAATAAGCATGATGAAGATTTCAGCTAAAAATAGATATCGTTGATTAACCGGGTGGTCATGTAATATGATATCAAAAGTAAATGGTCACGTGGTGTTCTAAAAGTTTAAAAATAGCTAACTGTGCAGCGTTTATCAGATAGGGAATACCTTTTTCTACAGTTTAAACAAACAAACTGTAGAATACCCCATTAAAGAAGGCAGCACTTTATCTGCTTCAAGTGGACACCATCTCCAGAAGAAATTCTGTTGGTGGGACGATAAACCCAATAGACAAACATGCTATACACAGTGAAGGTAGTACTTTATCTGCTTCAAGTGGACACCATCTCCAGATGAAATACTGTTGGTGGGACGATAAACCCAATAGACAAACATGCTATACACAGTGAAGGTAGCACTTTATCTGCTTCAAATGGACACCATTTTCAGACGAAATACTGTTGGTGGAACGATAAACCCAATAGACAAACATGCTATACACAGTGAAGGTAGCACTTTATCTGCTTCAAGTGGACGACATCTCTAGATGAAATACTGTTGGTGGGACGATAAACCCAATAAACAAACAAACTGTAGAATACCACATTAAAGAAACGATCGTATTTTAGAACGGAAATTATCAATCTATTCTTGAACAGCTGTTAAAGAACCCATTGTTACATTCATACTTAAGTGTTTTGTTTCTATTGTTTCTTCTACTACTACATAAACAATACAAATAAACGTGTGAACTATGTAAAAGTAACAAGAAAAAGTTTACGCATAACGATTGGCAAACTCGCTTGTTCAAATTAAAGAACTGCAATGATTCGACTGCAATCTTTTTTAATGCCACATTCATGAATAATAATTTCTCGGTATTGAAGAGGCATTGTTTACTTTCTTAATAATAATAGTAAGTAATCAAGTTTTGGTCTTTTTATAATTCAAGGATGGGGTGGGGAGATGGGCGCAATGCAAGCTTGGCGAATATTACAACAATTAGTGGTGTGTTTTTTTAGCTTTGGAACGTCTGCACTAATTTTGTATCAAAGAATATTGCTTTTGAAGATATATTGCGAAGCAATAAATAGGTCATATAAATTCGACGTTGCTGTTGCATGCTGTAAAGATTTTCTGCGCAAATGCGGATGTTAGTGACTTCCGTACCATTTTAAAGTAATACCGCGCCTTCTTGTTTATAGGCTTTGAACTTTGAACGGCATTGGGTAAAGTAGGTGTTGTTCACATATGTTGTTGTGTTACCATAGGAATCAAATAAGTGTCGCAGTAATGCACAAATTTGCTTTTAGCATGGATTGCGCCAATTGTGGTAGGCGTGCTTTAAATGTTAAAGTAATACATATATTAGGCATCATTTAAAGATGGTGTCTGACAGTTTGCCTATATTTAATATATGTAACAATATCTGACCTCTGTTTGGGGTATATGTGCATAATTTATGTAGAAAAAACATCATTCTTTAGTCCAAGCTTTGGTGAATTTCAGCAGTATCCCAATTTTGGGGCTGTAAAACTCGTTAATCAACACTTAAATGTTCATTCTTACCAAATCTATAAATAAAAACGATTGGGATTCCTGCTAAAAATAGACATCGACGTCACAGTGGATGACGTCGATAAGCTACATACATAAATGGTCACGTGGTTTTCTTAGTTAAAAAAGGTAACTGAGCATCGTGGTTCAAATGGGAAATACATTTGAAATGACGATTGTGACGTTATGGTTCACTTATCAGACAGGTGTAGGACACCAATTAACAGTATTTTGCGAGATCTGTTCAAGTAACAATGGTTTATTATGATGTTTAATGAAAATAGTTTGATCCAAAATGTCGGATACCTCCATTAACTTCGTATTCATGTTAGAATTGATTAAAATGCCAAATCACATAACATACCGACCAATTCACCACAGTAAGGCTTGATTTGACGCGATATATGTGTCGTATATATGAGATGCGATAATATTATTTTAAATATTAAAATCCGTCAAAAATGGGATTGCAAGAGAAACATTTTATTACATATTTCAAAGATGCTAAAGAACCCGCAAAATGTTTGGATCCCTACGTCCATCTGTAAAGCATAACACCACACTTCTAAGAAAATATAAAAATAGATTTTTTCTTTCTGAAAAAGATAAAACATAAAAAATAAAACAACCCACAAAACAAACAACGCTGCACAGTTAGCTTTATTCCAATTAAGAAAACACGTGACTGCTTACTTTTGAGATCAAGTTACATGATCATCCGAAAAATTGCCATCGCCTTCAATTATAGATTGAAAAAATGGACACTTAAAGCCATATATTTCACAGTATACTTAAACTAGCCATATATTTCACAGTATACTTAAACTAGCCATATATTTCACAGTATACTTAAACTAGCCATATATTTCACAGTATACTTAAACTAAAGTGTGTTTATGCAGCACATATGCACAAATCCTAAAATGTTATTACATGTAGCAGAAAGAGGCAACACTGTCGGATATCAACTTTCAGTTCTCTTCTCGATCGGCAATTTTAATTTTAATTTTACCGGACCTGGTAGCGAAATCGGTAGAGCGTCGGCTCCACGTACCGGAGTCCCTGGATTCGATCCCGGGCCGCGATATACCAAAGTCGCTAAACATGGAAGTGGTATAGCTCTCTTGCTAACGCTCAAGCAAATATAAGGGTAGTTTCACGACTGGTTGGTCCAGTGTCAGGATAATGTGACTGGGTGTGGTATCAGGCGTTCATGGCATGTTATACACAGTGAAGGCAGCACTATATCTGTAAGTGGACACCGTCTCCAGATGACTGAAATACTGTTGGCGTGACGAAAACCCCAATAAACAAACTTTTTTTTTCTTCCCTCAATACAACAAAGATAAGGCAAAAAATGAGTTGATTAAATAACAACTTTAAATCTATCGTGTTCTCGTTGAAGATGCATGCCCGGCTTAATATTAATTCGTCAAGTTCGTCAGGTTTCAATTAACCGGAAATTATAAGTATTCATTTGCTAAACTATCAAAGCCATCAAAGATTTAATTTCCAATTTCTTCTGGTACATGTAAGTGTGCCTTATTAAAATAAATCTTTAACTTAAGATAAATAAGGTGGCCTTTCTTACACTTTAGCTTAGATGATGTTGAGAAAAAGAAAACACTGTTACAGATTTTTCACCTTATTTCGATTTTCTTTAATTTTATATGATTTATCCAATGAATATTTACTTAAACAAACTCTCTTTTTTCCTAATTTGTATTGAGTAAGTGATATCAAAAACACTTTCCTAGTGGAAAAAGTTGGTCCACTGGGATTCGAAACCAAAACCCGTAGTTTTAATGCAGCTGCCAAAATCTGATATTTATATGATATGCTATGATATGCTATGACATTACATAATATAATATAATATATAATTAATATAATATAATATATAATTAATATAATATAATATAATATAAAAATATATAATATAATATAAGATATAATTTAATATATAATTAATATAATATAATATATAATTAATATAATATAATATAATGTTACATAACATATAGTGTTACATAACATAACATAATACAATGTATATTAATACTCTTCAAAACTGAGTGCAGCGTTAGATTGCTCTTCCTTTATGAGTCACTTTCTTTCATTGGTTCATGTTCATGGAGGTGTTATTATTTACTGAAATCCGTTTAATATTCTCTGCTGATCATGCATGAAGTAAAATGGGGAAAATCTTACACACAGTCGCATCTAGACCGTGGCAGGTATATCAACCACATCATTTAATATTGTTGACGAGATTTAGATGTGGGCCATCGACTGAAAATAAAAATATCAGTCTTCTACGTAAGTGATAACTGACAAAACAACAACACAACAACAACACGATGGCCATGAAATGGTTATGAAATTTTACTAAACTAAAGCCTTAAACTTTTTTTCAGAAATTGAATTAGATTCTGATATTCAGCAATGAGCCCACATTTTACTACTAACAGTCCCTTTAACACCCATTGTTTTACGGTTTTATTTTAAGACCTATCCGGTGCAATGTTTAGTTAGATCTGTATATATGTATATATGTATCTGAACTACATTATTGCGAGTTTTACTATTATATAGCCCTTTCCTAAAAAAAAGAGATTTATCTGCCCCTTCTTTTTGCTCTTTTATTGAAATTTATCTTCCGCAAAATGCACCCATGTAACTTCCGGGTAGTGAACTCCGCCAAATTTTATCGCCCACAATACTCGGTCCATTGAAGCGAAGTGTAAATAGACTACCGTCATTAGCAATATATCGAAATAGAAAGGCAATGTTCAATACGTCGAAAAAGAAAGGCAATGGGCACGCGCGTTACTGTTGGGTTTGTAAAGGCAACTTTTGCGGTAAAATGATTAATGGGGTGAGACTTTCCTTACATCGAAGAAAGTCATTGATGCTAAACATCAAAGGCGGCGCAAAAATTGGAACAGATAACATGCTTAAAACAATATGAGCGCAATTAGGAAGGCATGTGTGTAAAGTTGGTGTTTTTTATTTGATAGTTTTTAGTTACTATAAATCTACAGAAAAGGTAGGTATAGTGTAACAACCTTAGTCCACAGAATGGTTGAAAAAACCCAGAGAAAAACCCGACATCATTTACTATAGGTTGCTCAAAATGGTACATATAAAGAGGAAAATATAAAGCAAATTTATAAAAAGTGACTGTAAAACTAAAGTGTACAAGCAGAAAAGGCACGAAACAAACTTTAGTTTTTCATAAAGCTATCCCACTTCATACATTTTAAAGTAGAATGAATGAAGACAAAAAACTGAGAGAAACAGTAAACATAAAGAACTGGTATGTCATTGATCCCGATGGAAATAATGTTGTTGCAAAGCAAAGTTATTACGTTCTATACGCTAATGCGGTTAATAATTACGCTTAGAACTGATGTTGAATATAACTTAACAAAGATTGCTGTCAAGTGAAAGGTAGTACGTCATTTAATATAAGACCGAAATACTACAAAATCAAATGACTTATTATGAAAAGCAAGTTTTTAATGCTATCCAAGATGGATACTACTATTTAGAACTTCTTGGTCACGAAGGAATAGCCAAGATAAGGGATCTTTTCTGGTATCGAAACTATCTATTAATCAGCAAAATGGAAAATGCAGCTTAAAGGGGTGGTTACACTATATGCCCTCCGGAAGTAGAATGTGTGACATGGACTTTTGCTTTTTAGTAACAGTATGTCGCTATTTTTTTTTTGGCATCAAATTTTCTATTTTGAAAATAATCTTAATCTTTTGGTGTCAAATGGAAGCTGAAACCATGTAGAATTAAAAGAAAGCAAAAGTCTTTAACCCCTGTGTACAATAATGGACAGATCCACTTTAAAAGGAAGTGCATATTTCATTGAAATTTGGGGGTAACAGACTGGCTGTTTAGCGGTATGTACATTTCTATAGGCAGAACCTTCTTACAATTTGCAAAAGTTGGTTTATTTCTGGATTTTTCTGATAGACAATAAATAGCTCGTTTCACCTGTATATGGTTCATATGGTCGTTCATCGTAACTTGATCTTGGTGCAAGTGGTCACGAAAGTAATAATTAGTCTGAACATATTTTTTTTGTAAAATGTTCATGAAAATAAGGAATTTGACAAGGACAAAAATTTCATGTCGGGTCCTGTGTTTGAAACCAGGAACCTCTGATCCTGAGTCCATAACTTTAACCTTTTGATCAAGAATACTTCAAGCATGTTATAAATGCTGTCTTGTGTTTTGGACGTTTATTAATGATAATCCAAATCGAATAAGATCTGTCTACATCAGGGGTGGATCCATGGGCGGGGATGTGGGATGCATCCCCCCACCAACCAGGTACAAGATTAGAGTTGTGAAAACACATACATGTAAGCTTAAACAATACTAAGCTTTTAAAGTAAATTTTGTCAGTTAACTGCTTAGGTCGAAGTTAGGGTCCCTTACCGTGTATGTTATATCCAGTATTAACTGCGCTAAAGTTGAATGGATCTTGATTCATATCCCAGACCCGACCAAAACTTTCTGGATTCATCCCCTGGTTTGTATATACATAAAAAATTAAGACATATGGATATATACATAAAATAAATAATAAAAAAGAACGTTGTTTACTGAATTGGGAAACGTATTTTATCAAGGTTATGAAAGTCCGGAAACGAAAACCAGAAACACCATGTGCTAATTTGAGCATTGAGCTTTCCAACGCTTTCTAACGCTTTCCAGAGCTTCGCCAATAATGATAATAATAATAATAATAATAATAATAATAATAATAATAATAATAATAATAATAATAATAATAATAATAATAATTATTATAATAATAATAATAATAATAATAATAATAATAATAATAATAATAATAATTATAATGATAATAATGAACAGAGACAGATATGTATATGGAAAAACCCCGCAAACTTTCATATTGCACTGGATCCGCTACATTCCAAAAGTATCACTTTTTACGGACACAATTTCTTTCAAGAGGTTTAACATGCGGGCCAGAAATTGTGCATTACATGTAGCTGCGTTAAGGAAGGTCTTGCATCCAGAATATCAATGAATATTTTATTTTACTGGTAAGAAAATGGCAACTTTAGATCTAGTGATGATTCATGCATAATAATGATTAATAAATACCGACCTCGTATATCTCAAAAATAGTTCTGTCGTTGAGCCGAGTGCGCAGGTAAAGCCCCTAACATCAGCAGGGTATATCCCACTGTATTCCTCACTTGTTTTGAAGTCAAGTTAACAAAAACCGATTGAAGAGTTAACACATATGGAAACTTGATTCATTTCAACATATATATTATAAACGACTAACACAAATAAGGCACAGCTCTCTGATAGCAGATAGTTATTATTTCTTAAAGGTTGTATCTATCAGTTTGCCAATATCCAACAACCACCTGCCCTGGGAAATCTGTGCATATTTCCTGCATAAACTGATACTTTAGTGAAAGTAAAGGCTGTATGTAAAAATAGGTAAAATCTACAAAACATCACTCGCAATGCTTAATATTTCGAACCTTCATTCATGAAACAACTGTCAACAAACGGGGTTTACATATGGCACACAAACATGTAAAATTCAACTAGAATCATGAGACGCTTTGTTTACACGTTACGTCATAGATGTTATAGTCTTTTTCACTGATTTCCCGTGTTTTTGTACATGATTTATTTGCCCTGGAATTTGTTATTGTCTAATATTTGTATTATATGCTAAATTGCTCATTGACCGCTTAGAGCGGGAACGAGTTCAATAAAGTTGAGTTGAGTTGAGTTGAGTTAAGGGCTGGAAAAATATGGTAGCCCGATGTCCCGGACAAGTCAAAATGCAGTTTCGGGCTACTGGTCATTGATCATTAAATTTGTCCCGGACAAGACATAAATCGGCAGTCGGACAAGTAACAAATAAACAGCGGTTTCTAATTCGCGATGAAGACAATCAATTTCACACCAGGAGCATTTTTCAACAACTTGTAAAGGCGGTACATGTACAATGCACGCACCTGTTCAAAACACCCAATCACGACGCGCGATACAAAACGATTCTAGACAAAAAATTAAACAAATAATTTATTGTTATACCTTGTTTGTTATTTGTAGATATGAAAAATGTGTTGTTTTCTTTGTTAATGGGATACATTGGTGAAATGGAAATTGTCTCTCTTGTTAGTAAATATCTATGGTATTCCAAATAGTAGGTAGGTCCTTTTAGTTGAAATTCTTGGACTTTATCGCCTGTTCTTTTGTAGATATTGCAATTACAAACAGTGACTTTTTTTAGTTTTACATAAATATAAGCTTAAATCCATTTAAATGCTTATAGATATGTTATTTAAAAAGAAAATGGAAGTGTTTGTTGATGATGGTTTACCTGGGTACCACAAGAAAGTCAGAAAAGTCAACATACACTCCAAATAGTACTAGCATAAAAACCGAGTAAAACAATTGAAAGGACCTACTTGCATTTAGGTATTAAAAAGGAGAGACTATTCATTAATGTCCCTCATTGAAAACGCATATTTTCGGACAAGTCATATTTGTCCAGGTGACTAGTCCGGGATTAATCATTTAAAAGAACAAGTTTCCAGCCATGTATACAAACTTGAAATATATCACTTAATTAACATGTCCACTATTTCCAAATCTATGAAAACAACAAAGTTTCGTTTATAGGTACGAACATTTTTTACAATCAGAATAAAAACATCTGTATTGTATATTATGATAGCTGTTCTATAGCTTATAGGTAGTTTCCATGTGATGTTACAGGCACCGATAATACATTTTAAGGCAGCCATCTTAGAAGGCAGAAGCTAATACAGGATAAATCTGGAAATACGTGCTGTATTAAACTCGCCACTGTGTTTTTATTTTTCAGTCTATTTTAATGATTTCTATATTAAAATAAACAGCTTTAATGTAGTATTTTAAATATCAAAACTCTATTTTGATAGTTTTAAAGGTAAAAGAAAAACAACCCAGAAAGGGACACTGTTCATTTTGTTCATTTTGTTTGAGGATGAGGCAATAATTTTTATTTAATTTTGTGGATTAATTCTATGTGCATTTATCAATTTTTAAAATATCTTTTTCTTATAATATGAAATTCGAACGCTTTTAATTTTTGGACCACAAATGAAGCAATTACAGGGATGTGATTGGGATTAGATTAGCAGGCATTTTTGCCGATACTGCGCAGCGACATTTCTATCATTAAAGCACAGGGGAACTTATGAGGTGCCCAGGGACTGAACCCGGCCGGTCCATTATACTGACACTGACGTGTCAGGCGTAATGCTGTCCCCTTAGCCCCGAGCGTTAGGAGGGAAGCCACTACTACCAACTTTAAAGTCTGGTTTGACCCGATCCGCAAGCCGACGCCTCTTTAACGCTTCTATACAATTCATCTGAAAATCCCTTGAAGTTGCCATCAAAGATGGCTGCCAAGATAAGTGTTCTTTACTTATGTGGAAACTATATATTACTCAGCACGATGGGGATTTTAGCTTAAAAGGGTGGTTACACTATATACTCTTCGGAAGTAGAATGTGTGACATGGACTTTTTCTCTTTAGTAACAGTCTGTTGCTAAGCTTTTGCATTAAATTTCCTATTTTGAAAATAATCTTAATCTGTTGGTGTCAAAGGAAGCTTCTAACTAAGCATAACATTGATTAATCTTTCAGTAAACAACACTGTGACGTAGCATACTTCTGATCATGGGCACGTGCTCTGATGTCCCGCTGGATAGGGAAATCTGGTGTATATTGAGTGCATACATCAAAGATATGTGTACAATTTCATTTACAGTTATATGCATTTCAATTATTTATTAGCATTTTATCTTATTATCGAGTGCTATGGCAAACAACACTAAGATCTAGAAGCAAGTTGACATGAATAAAACAGTTTCGCTCGAGCGGATTCATCCGTACTCATTTACCAGTAAAAACTTCTCTAGACCATTTATGTCCGTAATCTTAAAGATGGTATGCGACAGTTTAGAACAAAATACTTTTTTTCTCAAATAGCCAAATACGCCATTGTTACCTGAAAAGGTTATGCAACATGCTGCTCATTGATGCCCTAGATCAGTGTGGACAGTGAAACATAAATCCCCATTCCTTATTGCAAACATGTATTTCCTATCTGAGCCACGCTGCAGAGATAGCTTTTTTTAACAAAGAAAACCATGTGACAACTCACTTTTGAGTTATATTATATCGTCTTTCGGGTAATCCGCTCTGAGTCTATATCTGTGTTTAGCAGATATCACTATCGTGTTTATTTATAGAGTTGGAATTATTGAACTTTTAGAGTGTTGTTATCACGATTTGTACTAACACTATAGGCAGTGTTTAAATCCGTCTTTACTTATACTAAACTATGAGTTTATACAAAAATTATGCACAAATACCGTAAAGCGGTGATATGGTATTATTACGTGAATTTGATACTGCTGGACACCACCTTTAAATGAAATAACACGTGCATGCATTGCTATAAATATAAGTGAGTCAACTATACGCTTGTTTTTACTGCCGTTTACTTCTTTACACGTGTATGTTACTGTTCGTACGAATAAATTAACGTTTGAGATAAGCGAAGTATAAATTAACAAGTGTCATTTCTGTTTTTTGGGTTGCGGGTGGGGAGGGGGCGAGGTTGTGGGGTGGATGGAGATTGAAATCTCGTTATTTAGGTACATATAAACACCTGTTTATTCTTTGGCCAGAGTGTTTTGGTAATGCAAAAAGGAAATATTCATGTATTTGTTCGATTGCCAGCATATTGTTAGCATGTGTAGTCAGTCCATCCTTGTCACCATCTTCCTCTTCTTCCTCCTCCTCCTCCTCATCATCATCACCATCATTACCAAAATGAGCTTATGTGAAGTGGGAACACACTATGTAGTGATGGTTCTGTCCGTTCAATGCTTGGCTAACAATAAGGAAGGTTAAAAGCTGTCTGCCCACGTAGATCCGGCGGTAGAGCACCTGATTACGGAGAAGGAGGCCGTGGGTTCGAACACCGTCCTGTGTACCAGTAATGGAATTTTGCCGGCTCGGATCACTTCAGTTAAATCAGGATGTATGCATGTTAATGAAAGAGGGTGGGACCATAAATGTTGCGACGTGGGGTAGGGGTCGGTCGGAACTGAGAGATAAAAACAAACGAACAACATTGAAACTGATTCTTTAGTTTGAGAGAAAAGTAGATACTTGTGAATATGGAGGACATTAATTGGTGCATGTCTACAGTACATATCATGGATGACCATAAATACCGTGCATTTTTCTGTATGAGCCACTAACACTGAATTATCAGTATATCTTCTATGATCAAGTATATGCAACCATATCATAACTGCCAGTTAAATACAGAATAATTGGGATTAGCCGGCACTTTTGCCGATACTGTGCAGCGACATTTCTATCATTATAACATAGGGGCACTTATGAGGTGCCCAGGGACTAAACCCGGCCGGTCCATTATACTGACACCGACGAGTCAGGCGTAATGCTGTCCCCTTAGCCCCGAACGTTAGGAGGTAAGCCACTACTACCAACTTTAAAGTCTTTTGTTTGACCCGGGCGGGATTTGACCCCGCGACCTCCCGATCCGCAAGCCGACACTCTACCAATTGTGCTAATGCGGCCGGTGTGTACAAAAATTGTATGGCACAAATAAATAATACTCGTGCCGGAGATTCTTGGGAAAGAAACTTAAATCTTGAAAGTACACACGAACGCTAAGCCGTTTTTAACTGCGTTCAAGCCATAAACATGTAGAAGGTCTATGTTCAAGCGGTGCATTTTATTTAAAGATGGACATTCCCGTGCTATAAGCGCCATCTTGCGTCCTAATGTTTAACTTGTGTTGTGCACTGTACATTTGACATTTGTAACTTTCGCTTCTAGATTTGTAACTTGTAAATTAGATGCTGGGAAAGTGAAATGTATTCGTGATTTTCGCCTTTTGATTTGAAACTTGTAAATTGTATTTGCTGTAAATGTGAAATTGTTCAAATGTAATGTTGAAATGTGAACGTCATAATTTGGTATGTGAACATTAGGATTAATTAGATAGCAAAAGTTTGAAGTTACAAATCCATGTATTGAAAGTTAACAAAAGTAATTAGAATATTTGCGGATATCCCCTTCCATATAAGTGCCTTAGCCCCTCGATGATTGAATTATCCAAGAACAAGAAAGTAGAGATTGTGATGAAATCATGGCTGTACAAATGTTGGGTGGTTTAATCATGCGAGCCACCCTAACGTGTCATCTAATAACTAATCAATGTTTTGTTTGTCCATTGCAGGTGCGTATCTATGTCGTTTTTAAAGTTACCCTCAATTACAAGGTAAATAATCATTGTAGTAATACTTTTAAATACATTCGGTTCTTTTCTAATGAATAACAGGTAAAATGTGGACATGTGAGGAACTTAACGCAAAATATTATGAACGACTAAAATCCTGACGTGTATAAGTTAAATCATTTGAAACCTTTTCAACTTGATTGGTGTTGTAATACGATTTTACAACATAGAAACTACGGAAATAAAATATATCATTCCTAGCCCGGGTAAGGCATCGACTTTCATAGGGTCTTTTTGTTTGAACTTTTAGATTTACGATTTTTCCAATGGAGGTTACGCACGTGCGTAACGTGCGTAATGACAGAAACTCGCCTGGTCCAAAGTAGCAAGTATGTGTATCAGCAAACGTGAATTATGGAGTGTTTCAATACTAAAATAACACAGCCATCTCTCTCTCTCTCTCTCTCTCTCTCTCTCTCTCTCTCTCTCTCTCCCTCTTTCTCTCTCTCTCTCTCTCTCTCTCTCTTTCTCTCTCTCTCTCTCTCTCTCTCTCTCTCTCTCTCTCTCTCTCTCTCGGCCCGCAAATACCGTCTATAAACAAGAATAGGTTTCCCCGATTACTATTTTTATAACAGCCAATCAAAATGCATAACGCTAATCGGTAAAAGTCGCAAAATGGCCGCTATCAATGATGCAGTAGAAAAGTGTTTGACAAACTTAGGAATTCGCTCGTTAGTTAACCTTCGACCTGAAGATGTTACTGATGTTAATAAACAAATGGGATACCGCATACAACGCAGCTGTCTTCAGTGACATGAGTCTTGCACGGAGTGTCCATGTTTACATTTCTTTGTAAATGGGCGTAGCCATTACAATGATAATTTCGGAACGCTTCGGATCATAATTTACTTTTGCGATTTTGTAAGTGACCATCTGATTGGTTGGAAAGGTTTTATTGACTCGTCGTCAGATACTGATAGCGGAGCTGTTTTCATGATATGATTTTAATCAGATTGTTAGAGCCCAACTTTGCACTTCAACCTCAGAAAATCGCAACTTTTCTTTGAGACCTTTTTTCAGAGAAAACTACAATTTCTTGCAGTGTAGCTTGCAAATATGAAAAAACGTAGCAGGCATTAATAGGAATTCGTACCTGTTTGGTCTTTTTCAACGAAAGAAACTGAGTATGCCGGTGTTAACATTAAAACATGTAATTACAGATTAGATAAATAGTAGACCACAGGGAAAGAATGGGAAGTAGCAAATCGTCTAGTTCCCATCAATGTTACGGTTCGTTACTCTCACGTATTTATGTAATAAATCGACAATTTAATGGCTATATCCGGCAGTTTGCCAAAATCAGATGCATGTAACATTTTTTTCCACTTTGGTATGCGGTAGGGGATGGAATACATGTATATGCATACTTTCTGTATAAAATCATACTTTAGTTAAAGAAATGACGATTTTGAACTGTACCAATTTTGTTAGTAAACATTTCGGAAATAAATCGCTTTAAATCTTTATTCTTTCCAATAAGTAAGCAGGATGATGAACTCTTAGAAATCGAAGTCAGATCGGACTACCCGGATGACGATATGATGTGGTCTCACACGTAAGTTGTCACGTTTTCATGCTTAGTCTAAAAATAGCTATCTCTGCGGCGTGGCTCAGATAGGAACTTCAATGGAAATCATTTCAGTTAATAATGACTTTTGTTGTTGTCGTTTTTATGGGGTTGGGTGGTGTGTGTGTGTGTGTGTGTGTGGGGGGGGGGGGGGGGGGGAAGGTGGTGGAGGTAATAAGAGGAATGATTGTTTGGTCCAAACTGTCGAATTCCACCTTTAAGAAATCTATTATAAATAGTTCGGGTTTAAGATGAAGAAAGAAATATTTCGGAAAACGTTTTAAAATATATAAGCATGCCGTAATGTCATTTTTCTCAAAAATTCTACTCTAATAATAGGCTGAATCACCGATCAAAGCACACATAATTATAGGTTTGATCGTAGACTGGGCATCTGGCAATTTTATGTTTGTTGTTCCCAGGCCGCTAGGGGGCGTGGTTGTGTGTGTGTGTGCGCGCCTGCGTATGTATCTATGTACATGTACATGTATGTCGACCAAAGCTCCATAGTCCGCCCCCCCCCACACACACACACACCGCATGGGCTCTACTTCGTCTGGCGGAACTTTCCTGTGCGAGGTCTTTAAGATGACATACGGCGCGCTGGTGTTTCTTTTCGAAAACTCCTCAGTTATCAATTACCATCATAGCTTGACGTCACCTTACGACTGTTATTGTGTTTGGGCGATGCATCTAAAACAAATTAACCAAAACAATTAAGTTGAGGATTTTATCATTCTCCACCAGCATCTGAAAGTCTTCAAAAAATGGCTTCGGAATATCACCAATCACATCAATCACGCATATTAAAATAGGTGGTCATTAATTGTTAGTGTTTAAATATTTCATACGACCATTTACAACTTTTATTTGCCGCTATAACCGATAAGCGGAAAAAGTGAGGCCAAAAAAGTCTTACTTTTGTTTAAATCTGTGTGGTTCATCATGTTTCAAACTCTGTTCGGGAGATATCGTAAAAGCAATAAAATATTTATCCTTTGAGAGTCTGTGAAGTGTAAACAATGATAGATTTAACTACCAATGTATAAAAGAAAAGCATTGATGCAAAATTTAATATTTATTAGACATTTAGAGATGACTGATTTATAATTATTAAGTAAACATTAAAAAAGAACAACTTAACATATAATAATAATGCATACTCGCTATAGTCATATTTAAGAAGAACGTCATTTACCGAAATAGGACTCGTACGTTGGGAATGCGTAAATCGCGAATTCGGAACGCCTTGTCCATTTTCCCGCGATCATTCTCAAGCAAGAACGAGAATGTCCGAGGACATTCGCTCGCATGTGCAAAATTTTTTAGCATGCCATATTTAGGCGGCGCTCTCCAGCGCGCCGCCAATAACTGGATTGGGCGTTTCCAATGGGGTACATTGGTGAAATGGAAATTGTCTCCCCTGTTAGATAATATCCGAGGTATTCCAAACAGTAGGTAGGTCCTTATAGTTGAAATTCTTGGACTTTATCGCATATTCTTTTGTAGATATTGCAATTAAAACAGTGAAATTTCTTAGTTTTGCATATATATAAGCTTAAAATCCATTTACATACTTATAGAAATTTGTTATTTAAAAAAGAAAATGGAAGTGTTTGTTGATGATGGTTAAGCTGGGTATCACAAGAAAGGCAGACAAGTCAACATACACTCCATAGAGCATAAGCATAAAAACCGAGTAAAACAAATGAAAGGACCTACTTGCATTTAGGGATTATTAAGGGGAGACTATTCATTAATGTTGAGCAGTGACGTGCTCAGTGGCGCCTCGTATGGAATGCATGTTCTTATGGGGACGGTAGTGTAGCAGACAATAACACGGTGTCGGAGGTGTTCCCTAAGACACTTTTCAGAGTTTAACAGTGTAGCTTGCAACAATGAAGTGTGGCTTGCAATTATAAAAAGTAGCATAAAAAACGTAGCCATTTGGCGAAGTTTTGTTCAACAAAAGAAACCGAGTATACCGATGTTAGAAATGCACCCTATAAATACAGATGTAGCAGAAAACAATGAAAACAAACAAAGAAGCAAAAATACTCCACTCCCCATCAGAGTTATGGTTCGCTTATGTAATTAATCAACAGTGTAAGGGATTGATTAGTTCCCAGGATAGTCATCTTCTTATCTAAAGCGCATGCTCTCTACGGCGCATTGGATGTCTCACATCCTGGCTCTTTCTTGTGGTCATTTGGTAGTGGTGTGCACATAGCGCGTCATCATTTTGAGAAATTATGCTGGTAAAAGAAAAGAAGGTTACCAGGAAAGGTTATAGCAACGCTTTCATTGGCGTAGCTCTGCTTTGACCACTTTCATACCACATAATTCTATAGTATTATATACCGGCCGCAATAGCTCAGTTGGTAAAGCGTCGGCTTGCGGATGGGGAGATCGTGGGTTCGAACCACGGCCGGGTCAAACCAAAGACTTTAAGGTTGGTAGTAGTGGCTTCCCTCTAAACGCTCGGGGCTAAGGGGACAGCATTACGCCTGACTCGTCGGTGTCAGTATTATGGACCGGCCGGGTTCAGTCCCTGGGCACCTCATTAGTGCCCCTGTGCTATAATGATAGAACTGTCGCAGCAAGGTATCGGCAAAAATGCCACCAAATCCCAAATCCCTATAGTATTATAGTAAAATAAATCTAGTGTATTATATTTTCTATGTGTGCCACGATTTTTATTCGCACCGCTATGGAGAGCCGCGCCTCTTATGGGGTACATTTTTATACGGACGATAGCGAAGCTAGCAATGACAGGAAATCGCAGCTGTTCTAAGAGAGATTTTCAGAGCAGAGAACTGAGTATTGCTTTTTAAAATTGTTGCTTGCTTCAATAATATGTAGTTTGAAATTATAAAAAAGTAGCTGGTAGTTAAAGAATTTTGCAGCTTTTTGGCAAAGGATTGTTTAACAAAAGAAACCACGTATACTCTACTTGCCATCATAGTTATAGTTCGTTACTGTAATATGTTTATGTAATTAATCGACAGTGTAAGAGAGTATTTAGTTCCTAGGAAAGTCATCTTCTTTTTTTAAAGCACATGCTCTCTACGGTGCTTTGAATGTCTCACATCCTGGCTCTATCTTGCAACTGATCGGAACACTTCGGAACTTGACGGAATGACTGAAAATGTTTTTCTCGACTGGAGTGTTCACTTACCGCACTTCACCCGCCGCCATGATGTGTCATCAATCTGATCGTTACTAAGCAAATACTAGGAAGTAAATACACCTTCTACACAAAGCACAGCCCAAGTAGATAAGTTTCACATAACCGGTATGACAGCCATAACGGTCGGGCGTTGACATAAAGCGGACAGGGGCTTATATGCGTAATTAGTCAAATGGATGCGTGAGTCAGGATTTTCTACAATTTAACGAGTATGTATTTCTTTAATTTTCTTTAATTTTCTTTGTTAAATTGTTTGTTTCTTTCTTTTGTTTTTTGTGCGTGGAGGTTAAACTTTTAGCATCAAACATGGAACTTAATAAATGTATTTTTACTTATCGTGATATATTTTCAGTACTTGCATGCGGTGAACACGTCATTGCACAAGTCCAGCTAGCATTAACTTGACAATTGTCATTGAACATAATCATTCAAGCGAAGTTCTGGAATCTTTAAGGGCAGAAAGTTCGCATACATTTACGTTGATAAGCCTTTTCTCGATTCCTTCTGAATTACCGGACCTGGTAGCGCAATCGGTAGAACGTCGGAGACAATTACGTGAGGCCCGGGTTCGAACCCGGGTCGCGACATACCAAAGTCGTTAAAATGGTAGTGGGTATAGCTCTCTTGATAACGCCCAAGCAAATATAAGGGTAGTGCCTTGTGTTCACGGCATGCTATACACAGAGAAGGCAGCACTATATCTGCTTCAAGTGGACACCATTTCCAGATAACTGAAATGCTGTTTGTGGGACGATAAACCCAATAAACAAACAAATCATTCTATGTTTTTTGCATAAGCTTATAGAGCGGAGAAAAGATAAACAAACCAAAATAGGACAAACCTAGACAGACGATTTTCAGTCTAAACTTGCTAATCAATAGCTCAGTTGGTAGAGCGTCGGCTTGTGGATCGGGAGGTCGCGGGTTCAAACCCCGGCCGGGTCAAATCAAAGACTTTAAAGTTGGTAGTAGTGGCTTCCCTCCAAACGCTCGGGGCTAAGGGGACAGCATTACGCCTGACTCGTCGGTGTCACTATAATGGACCGGCCGGGTTCAGTCCCTGGGCACCCCATAAGTGCCCCTGTGCTATAATGATAGAAATGTCGCTGCACAGTATCGGCAAAAATGCCGGCAAATTCCATCCCATCCCCAATACCAAGTTCTTCAGCATTTTCGTACCTTTTTATGCATTAAAGGTGTTATCCGACGGTTTTTCAACTTCAATAATATGTCACAATATCTGACCTCTCCTTGGGATATTTGTATATAATTTCTGCAAGAAAATTCCTATTTTTTTTTATTTTAGACGAGTTTCATCATCATATAAATTTTAGGGCAGTAAAACCCGATAATTAACACTTAAACTGTTCCTTCTTTTCAAATCTATCAATAAGAACGATTGGGGTTCCTTCTTAAACAAGACATCGACGTCAGAGCGGATGACGTTTATGTGTTATAAAAATAGTGGTCACGTGGTTTTCTTAGTTTAAAAAAAGCTAACTGCGCAGTGTTGCTTAGATAGGAAATACATTTTTAAATGTCGATTGTGGCGTTCTGGTTCACTTTTTTTTGCACAGGTGCAGGACATAAACAGCTTTTTGCAAGGTCTACTCAGGTAACAGTGGGGTTTTTTTTGTTTAATGAAACGGCTTTTGTTTTGTTCAAACTGTCGGATACCGTCTTTCACATGTGTCAATATGTTTTCCGATGTAGACTCAAACTGTGTATATTCTGATTCGACAGCGTTTTGGAAGTACAGCGGGAAGATTACTAAGTTCGTTTGATCAAATCGTTTGAGCATAAATTGCAATTTTATATTCACGTACAATATATTGCTTGCAGAGAAAACTAAATGTACGACTTGATAGTGTGTCAAAGAACTTCGCAACAATAACATTTCGGTGTGCTCTATAATTAATGCCGTCTCGAAAGTCACGTGACCACGATGCAGATCATGCTTTCGTAAAAAGATATCGGTCTGTTTTTTTTTGTCATTTCTCGGCCGCCGATAGGCTCGGTCATATAACTCCTCGGACTGGTTTCCTCTCAAATGCAAGCTATTCATATTCATCTATCTTTGACTGGCCGTAATAGCTCAGTTGGTAGAGCGTCGGCTTGTGGATCGGGAGGTCGCGGGTTCAAACCCCGGCCGGGTCAAACCAAAGACTTTAAAGTTGGAAATAGTGGCTTCCCTCCTAACGCTCGGGGCTAAGGGGACAGCATTACGCCTGACTCGTCGGTGTCAGTATAATGGACCGGCCGGGTTCAGTCCCTGGGCACCTCATAAGTGCCCCTGTTCTATAATGATAGAAATGTCGCTGCACAGTATCGGCAAAAATGCCGGCAAATCCCAAATCACATGTGTCAACATATTGCCATTGTCCTGGGGGTATTTGTGCATAAATACTGCATACATTAATACTTTAATGTACTGTTTGTAACATCACATCAAGTGTTAGACGATACATATCTTTCAATGTTTAAATGCCCATTATTCCAAAATCTATAAATAAACACGATGGGGGGTTTCAGTCTAAAAATAGCTAACTGTGCAGCTCGGCTTGGATAGGAAATACGTAGTTTTGCACTGACATGTGGGGTGTAATACTTTACTTTTCAAATGGATATAGGGCACCAATAAACAATATTCCGCAGAGTCTTTTCAGGTAACAATAACTGATTTGCTTGCATGAGAGAAAAACAATTGGTCCAAACTGTTGGATACCACTTCTAACTTTCACAAGTGCTATTTCAAATTTTTATGTGCGCATATGTAATAATGATAAGACATTGCGCTATTCTCCTATATTAAACTAATATTGTCTTACTGCCGCAAAGATGTCCGTTATCCTTTGAAGTTGCTACATTATTATTATGCACCTTGTTGGACTGTTTAAAGGTGATATACCACAGTTTGGATCAAAACTATTTTCATTATACATCTCAGTATACCATTGCTATATGAACAGATCTCGTAAAACGCTGTTTATTGATGTCCTAAACATGTCTGTAGAATGAACCATAACGCCACAATCGTCAATACAAACATGTATTTCCTATCTGAGCCACGCTGCGCAGTTAGCTATTTTTAAACCAAGATAACTATGTGACCACAAATGCTTTACTTCATCCATGTCATCCGCTGAGACGTCGATGTCTATTTTTAGCAGGAATCCAAATCGTTCTTATTTACTGATATTGTTAAATATAAAAGATGTAGGCAACATGTCGGATACCACCTTTAAAAGTTTAGTATCTTTCAAGATTACATGTATGTGTTTTCACAACTCTACTCTTTTATCTTGTTGGTGTGGGGAAGCAACCCCCAAACCCCCACTCCACCCACAGATCCGCCCCTGCGTATGTACAGCAATTATTGCTATGCATAACTTAAATGATATTATCTCCAAGCAGGGCAGATTTGCTAAGAAAATATCATAATTTTTAGGACAAGTGAGATACAACATGGTTTCAATGCATATTTATAATTCGATAAATATCGCTATAAAGCAACATTTATTTCCTTGTTAACTGCATATGACATAATCAGCGCGTGTTTTACTTCTCTCTTTTCTTGACGATGGTCATTCTTTTTTGAATGAACGTGAACTGGTTTTAACAGTTTCCGGTCGGAAAGCATAAACGTTTTAAACGCAATTGCATTCACATGGCAAATAGGACTCGATACAAATCTTTGACTTCGTGTAATTAGATTTATCTATTGGCAAGAAATAGGTGAAAAATGTGTCTCGGACAGACGATCATATTGAAGACGGGCTGTTTATAACTAATCAAATATGAAACTCATACATGTAGCGTGCAAACAAAGTTACTATGTAATTCACACGTGATCCCGGTCCCAATTCATGACCTCGTCCAGTCGGTTTCATTTCTGAATTTTATTTTGAATGTCTATTTCAACGCGTTGAGATCAAAATTGTATTATTTTAGTTTGGAAAAATACGTTATATGTACGTTTTCGCGAATAGTCTCCTTTAAAAATAATATAAGGACATAAAAAGGAACTGAAGGACTACATGCATGCTGACACCCAAGTTGGCCCTTCCTGAAGGCGTGACTGAATTAACACACAAGTCAGGAGATCGCTGTCAAACGCTTTGTAATATTTTCTTCTTAATTCACTTGCACGGGTTTGTAAATTGAGAGTTTCTTTTATCTAAATCTGACAAATAAAGTAAATATTATATAAATTACATTTCTATTGTGGTGACGCTATCAGAATGTAAATATAAGGAGAATCAAAAATCTCTGTCGTTTATCGCCTGATCACCCTTGTTATGCAGTATAAATTGTATCGTACACTACAGTGCTTTAAAGGTGGTAGCCGACAGTTTGCCTACCTCTTATATATGTAACAATATCTGTAAATAAGAACGATTGGGATTTCTGCTAAAAATAGACATCGACGTCACATCGGATGACGTGGATGAACTAAAACATTAGTGGTCATATGGTTTTCTTGGTTTAAAAATAACCAACTGTGCAGCGTGGCTGACTTAGGAAATACATGTTTGTAATGAGATTGTGGCGTTATGGTTCACTTGTCAGACAGGTCTAGGACATCAATAAACAACATGTTGCAAGGTCAGTTCGGATAACACTGATTTACCAAGATTTATCTTGAAAGTATTTATGGTCCACACTGTCGGATACCAACTTTAATGTCCGGATGAGATATCGATTGCTGTATCCCTACGCAGCCCTGACAATTCAACAAAACGTTTGTTAGTTAATAACTGAGTGGCTAATAATTGAAAATAAAAAAAAATATCTAAAAATAGATTTCAGAGATTTAACTTTTGACCATGCCATTGCGATTGTTAAAATTTTTTGATAAGATATTTTAACACAGTAGTGTGGTCCAAATATCCCTTTGAGGAGTGTTCTTTGTTTTAAAATAAATATACTACCGATATGAACTTTGTTCTTATTATTCTGTTGTTGTTGATTGTTTGTCTGTTGTTTTTGTTTGTTTGTTTGTTTGTTAACATTGTGGAGTTAGGGTTACTCTTTAAATGTGGTATCCGACAGTTTGCCTTTATCACTATTAAAACAATATTTCTGACCACTTTTTGTGAGAATTTATGCATTATTTCTGCACAAACTCACACTGTACTCAAAGTTAAGACGATTTTGAACGCTGTCTATGTTGTTGGTACAAATTTTGCAAAAAATTAACTAAATACTGGTTTAACTGGTACTTGTTTGGCTAAAAATAGGCATCGACGTCAGAGCGGATCTGCAGCGTGGTTCAAATAGGAAACACCTGTTTTCAATGACGATTGCAGATTTACGACATCAATGAACAACATTTTACGGGACTTTTTCAAGTAACAATGACGTATCCCCCCCTCTCCTCCGCCCCCACCACCACCAGAATTTTCTGGAACCCACTTTGCATGGTCCAAATTTATAATGCACACGAGCCAGTATCTTCATCATAATTAAAAATGTAACGAATTAAAATCAATCGGAACACCTCGGATAATTCACGAATCATCTCTCGGATGTATGTAGGTAGTCGGATCACCTCGGCCATTTCTCTGAATGGGACTTCTTTTGAGACAGACGTAAAAACAAAGATGGCAGCTCGGGTGACAGCTCACTACAGTACGATGCCAGTAAAACTTCAATTTGTGGTGGCTTCAAATTTAAATCATCCAATTTACCCAGCGCAGCAGACATGCAGCTGTCAAACGATGGCAGTGTTTACGTTTTGTGCGAACTACGTAGGCATATTCTTCTTCCGTCTTCCGGCGAACAAAACGATCGTGATTTCATTAAGTATTATTGCAACAGACACATCTGAGGGATGATTGTCACGAGGACGGAATTACCCGCGAAGTTCCGATTGGTTTATCCCAAAGACGGAATTACCCGGAAAGTTCCGATTGGAATTAAACTATGACTTCAAACAGGACAAACGGCTCTAACTTTTACAAACGCGAAGTGGTGTGGTGGAGTAGTGCGAAATTTTAACGCCGATTAAAACCAATCGGAATACTTTTGCCATTACTGCAAAATAGACCTGTCCCAATACCGCCAAGTGGTTGCGATTGATCTTGTTGCTACAACGACAGCCCATGGACAAATCTCATAGATTTAAACGCTCTTCAGCACACTTAACTAAGGACATTTTCAGTAATGGCCGGTGACCATACAATCATATCCCTTTACAAGTATTAACTTAAAATGTTAAGTACGTGCTATTTATGTTAATAAATCTAGCACAAGCGAGATAATATTTTCCTTATTTATTTAAACGCAAACTCATGATCACTTTTTAATCGTGGATGTTTAGTTTGTTCTCTGTTAATCATACCGCGTAATTAGAAATCAGTAAACCGTAAACTGGTTTATTTATTTATTTATTTATCTCGCTTCGGTGATTTTGTGTCACATTTTATTTGCATATTTAAAAATACGATTGTGTATCACAAGTTCAAAATTGGGATTCTCATAGTATCTTATCATATTTTCCCAAGTTTCTTTATTTCTGTAGACTCCGCACGTATTAAAACAACAGGTTATGAAGGCTTCATTCTGTGTGGGGCGTTTTCAATTTATCCTTGGCATTAACAGATTCTCTCAACATTTCAAAACGTGCGATGAAGGTTTTAGATACTTTTTTCGACAATCGCTTTTAATTGTAAATGTTAAATAAGAATGTCAAAATACCAACGATTTTATTGACAATAAATCTAATTTTATGATCGTCACATCTAATAAATTTGTACTAAATTTCATAAAAATACAATATAAATTCTGTTTAAGTAACATTCCAAACTTGCGTATAATTGCTTCCAATGTATTTTTACACATGCGCTGTTAGTTTAAAATGTTCAGTAGGAACATGGAATGGACAATCGAACTAATTCAATATTGTAAAGTATATAAAATAGATAATTAAACAACACATTTTTCAACAGCATTTTATGACCCAGAATACACGTGTTTTTTTGTAGCACCATATCCTTGACTTCACGCTTTTAAATGACAATTTTAAATGCATAGTTCGCCTATATTAAAATATATACCAATCAGGGGCGTATCCAGAAAATGTTGGTGTGTTTGTGGGTATGAGACAAGATCCATTCGACTTTACCGCAGTCAATAATATATATATATATATATATATATATATATATATATATATATATATATATATATATATATATTAAACGTGTAAGTGACAACAACGCTGAGACAAACCAATAAATCAATTAAAAACCCCAAATTATTAACGTAATGGAACGGTCAGTCGGCTTTTTGTTTGTTTGTTATTGTTGTTCCCCGCCCCGCCCCCCTGGATCCATCCTTGATACCAATATTGTCCATATCACAGTTCGTTTCTATTTTCAGGAGTATGTTATCATTTGACATCAGCTGCAGTTGGAGATAAGTTGATAAAGTGGTCGCAAAAAGAGAACACACAGTTAAGGTGGTTGAAATACAGCAGGGAGACGAGGGCACTTCTGATAAAAGCATTTACAACCGTCTTTAAACATACAACTTCCATGAGCACACATATGTACAGATCGATCTTCAAAATAGTGTGATCGGACATACTATTGAAGAAAGTTTTAAAAGACAACTGCCCAACATACTGAAACAGCAACATACTGAAACAGCAACATACTGAAACAGCAACATACTGAAGCAGCAACATACTGAAGCAGCAACATACTGAAACAGCAACATACTGAAACAGCAACATACTGAAACGGCTACAAACTGAAACAGCAACATATTGAAACAGCAGCAAACTGAAACAGCAACATATTTAAACAGCAGCAAACTGAAACAGCAACATTCTGAAACAGCAACACGTTGAAACAGCAGCAAACTGAAACAGCAACATACTGAAACAGCAACATATTGAAACAGCAGCAAACTGAAACAGCAACATTCTGAAACAGCAACACGTTGAAACAGCAACATGTTGAAACAGCAGCAAACTGAAACAGCAACAAACTGAAACAGCAGCAAACTGAAACAGCAACATATTTAAACAGCAGCAAACTGAAACAGCAGCAAACTGAAACAGCAACAAACTGAAACAGCAACATATTGAAACAGCAGCAAACTGAAACAGCAACATTCTGAAACAGCAACATACTGAAACAGCAACATGTTGAAACAGCAACATACTGAAACAGCAACACGTTGAAACAGCAACATGTTGAAACAGCAGCAAACTGAAACAGCAACAAACTGAAACAGCAACATTCTGAAACAGCAACACGTTGAAACAGCAACATGTTGAAACAGCAGCAAACTGAAACAGCAACAAACTGAAACAGCAGCAAACTGAAACAGCAACATATTGAAACAGCAGCAAACTGAAACAGCAGCAAACTGAAACAGCAACAAACTGAAACAGCAACATGTTGAAACAGCAACACACTGAAACAGCAACATACTGAAACAGCAGCGTACTGAAACAGCAACAAAGCAACATAGTGCAACAGAAACACACTGAAATAACGTTACAAAATGATTCCTTGCCTTAGTGATACATAGCACCGAGGAAGTACAACTGTTCAGCCATCGAGGCTACATCGAAACACAACTTTATGGGTATTACAGAATAACACTTTTTCCATAAAAATATTGTAACATAAACTGACGTTATTAAGAGTGCCTGAGCCAACTCGTGAAAATCAAGACGAAACAAAATCCTTTAAACAACTATTGCTGGATTCAACAGTACACTGGGACATTTAACTGCATTATGGAGTTTAAATTAGTGCTTTTCTTGACTGTGTTTATGTTTACAGTACATGTTGTCTGTGATGAGGCAAAACCAAGCAAAAAATGTACACCATGTAAGTGTTTCAACAGCACAGCAGATTGCAGCAATAAAGCACTTCAGTATGTACCAACTTTACCAGATAATATAATAATAGTAATTTTAAACAATAATAAACTACAAAATTTGAACGCATCGGTATTAGCTCCGATTGCAAAACTAAATATCACCAATTTACAAATTCGCCAAAACCATCTCGTCTACATTTCGGAAGATGCATTCTCAGCTTTCAGTCATCTGCAATCACTAGATCTCGGGAATAATCTGCATCTAGACAAAGCTTCTCTGGCAGCAAGTTTGGGTAAAGTTTCAAAGTTACTCCAACATTTATCGTTAGACTCCATTGGGTTATCCACGACATCTAATCTCCTTGCTGGAATGGTTGGATCAAATATGGTATCTATTAACCTTTCATCAAATTATATAAAATATCTCAATCTTTCAGCTTTTCAACATCTTCAAAATTTAACAAAACTCAATGTAATGAAAAACTGGATTAAAGATGTCCAGTCTGAAAACTTTACTCTCCCAATATTACAAAATCTTAATTTGGCGAATAACGAAATCGCAAGGTTCCCGCCCTATTTTTGTAAAAGACACACTAAAGGCAAGCCTCTCTATCCGAGTCTAATGAACATTGATCTTAGTAATAACTTTATTAACGTTCTTTACCCAGAAACGTGGAATTGCCTGGATAGACTCGGCAAACTTTCCCTAGATGGTAATGTTATTTCCCATTTCACAAAAAACGCTTTCTCCAAACTACCTTTCCTGACGACTCTTCAACTTTCCAATATGGCTGGCCGGGTAAAGTACATCGATGGGCTAGCCTTCAACAATTCACGGTTAGAAAAACTTAATCTTTATAATAACGACATCCATTTTTCTCAACTAGAAAATGTTTCCATTTTTAACTATACACCCAATCTTCAAGCGCTGAACCTTAATAAAAACAATTTTGGGAAAATACCTGATGTCAAAATAAAAAATATCCTTGCTCCTCTGGTAAATCTAGCCAAGTTAGATTTGAGCAATTCAAAACTAAGTAGTATTCCGTCTGGACTTTTTTCTACAATGAAAAATCTGACGAGCCTTTTTCTAGATGGTAACGCATTGAGAAATCTTGATGGGGCATTCATCAACATTTCAACACTGACACATTTGTCAATCCAAGACAATTGGATAAACATACCAACAAAAGAATCATTTCCGGACGAGCTGATGTCGAATTTAAAAAATATAAATCTAGCAGACAATCCATTTCAATGTACTTGCGAGTTGTTATGGTTTAAAACGTTCATAGGGAATTCTGGACAAGTCGGTCACGTAAAACTAGACAATTGGCCCCAAAGGTATAACTGTAGAACGCCACCGAACATGTACAAAACAAGGTTGCAACATTACAACCCAACAGAAAAATCGTGTGCAGAAGACCGCACTTTACTTTATGCGCTAGTGTCGTGTGCAGTTTTATTTATTCTTGCAATAACAACTGTTATTCTAGTTTATAACAATATTTGGTACATTCGTTATTGGCGTTATAAGCTAAAGCGTACAAGACCTAGCGATCCTGAGTCGCAACCATTACTGGAACAAATCAGTTATGATGCTTACGTTATATATGCGGATGAAGATGAACGATTTGTTTTTGGATGTTTGCGACAGTTACTTGAAGAGAAATTGAATTACAAATTATTCCTCTGGGACCGGGATTCCGAATTAGGCATCCAGAAAGTTGACGCAATGGCCGATGGGATTTATGCTAGTAGAGCCGTGCTAGCCGTAGTTTCGGACAGCTTCCTCAAGAATGATTGGTGTAAATTTCAACTGGACGTGTCAGTCAATAAACAGATAGAGGACAAAAAAGAATTGTTGACCCTTTTGATAAAAGAAGGTTTGAATTACGACAAGTTAAACAAATCGTGGTGTGTTCTTCTGACAAAGTTGAAGACAGCAAAATGGTGCGACGATGAAAGTAAAATACAAGGGAAACTGTTCAGAGAAGAGATTAAACAGAGATTGGGGTAGTATAAAGAACAGTTTCGGTGGTGCTTAATTTATGGGTTATATGCAGTTTGTAATATGTGTCATTCTGCTATGGAACATCACCACCATGACCACCACCACCATCATCATCATTATCCTCATAGCCATCATTATCATCATCAGCAGCAGCAGCACCACCACCACCACCACCATCATTACCATCATCGTCATCATTATCATCATAAGCAGCAGCACCATCACTACCATCATTATCATCATCATCATCATCAGCAGCAGCACCACCACCACCACCACCATCATTACCATCATCGTCATCATTATCATCATCAGCAGAAGAAGCAGAAGCAGAACCACCATCACCATTTTCAAGCAATATCATCATGACAGAAAATGTACAAATTCACCGGATAAAATGTTATTTTATACAGCTTTCACAGTGAAAAATTTCTATACCAGATCATACTTTTTAAGGTCTAATGCCCCAATGAGATCGGGTTGACTGGTTTATCTAAATGCATACACGGACTACATACATTAATCGTCAAACAGGTAAACCCGTAGCCAAGCGGCTAGAGTGGCCGAATTGTAACGCCTCAGACCCTCACCGCGCAGGTTCGAGTCCCGAGTGGTAAGGAGCTATATCAGCTGACCCGCGGTGAGCCGAAGATTCTACCAAGAAATATGTCGGACGTTTTTCTCCACCAATAATTAGCTGGAAGTCGCCAATTTGACCATTATTATGTCAATGCGACGAAACATATATGCATTAAAAGGGGCGCCCGTCTCGTAGTGGTAGAGTCGCCGATTTTTTAACACCTCTGGCTGCCTAGCTTCTCACGTCTTGGGTTCGAGTCCCGTTCGGGGCGAAGGACCTAATGTGGGAAGGTCTTCCAGCTGACTTGGGATTCGTCGGTGGATCTACCCAGACATTTGTTTGGACAATATTCAAACTTGGTCGCTGCGCTTTTTTTTAAAACAACAACAATATAAACAAACAATAACCACATTTAAATCGTTACATTTCTGTGAGAAACTGATTTAAAAATGCATGTCAAACATAGCTCATCCTAGAAATTCACCCGACATTCGAAACAATGAGAGTGTAGGTCAAAGAATATTACTGCCTTATACGCTTTCGATCCGGCTTTATCAGGTTTTATGTTAAAAATAGAATACTACACACATTTTGAGACATCGCACCCCTATGCAGGGGAAATTTAGCATAATGTCTGCATGAACTTACATTTAAAGTAAAGCCTGTTTATAACTTTCCTTCTATTGTTGGACAGAATAAATTGTGAAATATATCGATGTTCGTTTTTGTCAATTATATACATGCAACATAATTACATAGATTTGGAAATAATGAATATTGCGAGCGATTTATTTCACGATGTTTACTGTCTTCAAATTGAGACAGCGGACAAAATCGTGTTTCCTTAATTTAAAGTTTGAGTTTTTCAAAAAAGGGGAATAAGATATTTTCAGATGTATGTCTTATTTATATAACTTAACTCAACTTTATTGACCTCATTACAGCTCTAAGCGGTTAAAGAGCAGTTTAGCATACAATACAAATAATAGACAATAACAAATTCCAGTTCAAATAAATCATATACAAAACACGGAAAATCAATGAAAAAGACTATAACATCTATGACGTAATGTGTAAACTAAGCGTCTCGTGATCTTAGTTGAATTTAACATGCTTGTGTGCCATATGTAAACCCCGTTTGTTGACATTTGTTTCATGAATATAGAAAACTGTTCGAGGCAACGTTAAAGGTGGTAATACGGAATACGATATAACGTTATCTCAAAAAGGGAGTTGTAACGTGTTGTCACGTGGTTTTTCTAGTTAAAAATAGCTATCTCTGCAGCGTGGCTCAGATAGGAAATACCTGTTTGCAATGAGGAATGCGGATTCATGACTCCCTGTTCACACTGATCTTTTCAGGTAACAATGACCTATTTGGTTATTTGAGAAAAATATAGTCCAAACTTTTGGATACCACATTTAAACTAGTGTATACATCCAGAAGGCGAATCATAATTACTGATTGCAAAAATATACATTCTCTTCAATATATCTGTATGCACGTGCGTTATTAGCGGGTAAACATGACTGTCTCATTATATTTTTAACCAGGTTTTCAACGAAAATCCCGGTCATTAGATTGGGGTATGGCGGGCGGGCAAGCGGGCGGCGTCAAACAGAGAGTTTCCAGACAATAACTTCAGTTTGGATAAACCAGTCTTGCTGAAATTTTGGATATAGCAAGCTTGCATTAAGACCTAGCGTCGGATTGGATTAAGGGCCAGCCAAATCAAGGTCAAGGTCACTGTTACTAACAAATAGAAAAACAGATTTCGGTCAATAACTTTAATTTGGATCAAATAATTTTGCTGAAACCTTTGGATATAGCAAGCTTGCATGAAGACCTAACTTGGGTTATCGGACTTGGGGCCAGTCGGATCAAGTTCAAGGTCACTGTTACTAAAAATAGAAAAACAGTTTCCAGTCAATATTTTTAGTTTGGATAAACCAATCTTGCTGAAACTTAAGATATAGCAAGCTTGCATGAAGACTTAGCTTGGGATTGGGCCAGCCGTGTCAAGGTCAAGGTCACTGTTACTTAAAATAGAAAACAGTTTCCGTTTAATAATTTGTGTTAAATTGTCAAATCGTTGAAAACCTGGTTTCTTTGCATAGCCACGTTTTTTTTTAAATTTTATTGACATCATTGTTGAATTATATGTATTTATGTTATCATTTCTTTTTGAAAAATGAAACGTCATTTTGTTAATTATTACTAACTAATAAAGTTTGTGTGACTTTAAAAGAATGCGGTACGGCAGTTTGATTTTTGTTACATCGCACCGACACAATTATGGTCATACTGGCGACGTCCAGCTAATTATTGGTGGATGAAGACCCCAGACTTATGTCTTGGTAGAACCACAGGAGCACCGCAAGTTAGCTGGGCATGAAAGCTCTCTCCCCGACCGGGACTCGGACCCACGCGTGTTTGTAGGTTTGCGGTATGGATCGCGTTCCCGAATATTCTACGAGGGCGAAGCTTTTACAATAATGAGTACATACATTCGGAAAAAAATATCTGATTTTTCTGATTGAACGTAAAAATCAGATAACAACAACAAAAGCAACAACAACCACAACAACAGAATGTCTCGTGAAGACACAGCACTGTTAATGCATTTTTTTCTGATTAATGAAAGTTTCTTTTTTTTTTAATATAACATGTTCAATCACAATACTTGTTCAAAATTATGCCAGAATAATAATTAAATATGAAATTTTATTTTGAATCTTTTTTGTACTCCCACTACACGTCAATTTAAGTAAAATTCTGTTTCTTGTGAAAGTTTTGAAAATCGTAGATTATCAGAAAAAGCTTTGTGATGAAACAACATGTTGCTTATACATGAAATACAAAGGTTTACTGTCCTTCCCATACATGATTAAATGCAGAATGTGTTCTGTGTTAAGTTTATCTACCATCGTTTCCATATCAAGATATAAGTACTTTTCCGCAGCAGTAAACACCCGTATAGTGATTGCTATCCGTACAATGCATGCTATCCGTAAAATGCATGATATCCGTACAGTTTATGATATCCGTACAGTGCATGATAGCCGTACAGTGTATGATATCCGTACAGTGCTTGCTATCCGTACAATGCATGCTATCCGTACAATGCATGCTATCCGTACAGTGCATGCTATTCGTACAGTGCAGGCTATCCGTACAGTGCTTGCTATCCGTACAGTGTATAATATCCGTACAGTGCATGCTATCCGTACAGTACTTGCTATCCGTACAGTGCGTGCTATTCGTACAGTGCATGCTATCCATACAGTGCTTGATATCCGTACAATGCATGCTATCCGTACAGTGCATGCTATTCGTACAGTGCATGCTATCCGTACAGTGCTTGCTATCCGTACAGTGCTTGCTATCCGTACAATGCATGCTATCCGTGCAGTGTATGATATCCGTACAGTGTATGATATCCGTACAGTGCTTGCTATCCGTACAATGCATGCTATCCGTACTGTGCATGCTCTTTGTACAGTACATGCTATCCGTACAGTGCTTGCTATCCGAACAATGCATGCTATCCGTACAGTGCTTGCTATCCGTAGATTGCATGCTATCTGTACAGTGCATGATATCCGTACAGTGCTTGCTATCCGTACAGTGCATGCTATCCGTACAATGCATGCTATCCGTACAGTGCATGATATCCGTACAGTGCTTGCTATCCGTACAATGCATGCTATTCGTACAGTGCATGATATCCGTACAGTGCTTGCTATCCGTACAATGCATGCTATCCATGCAGTGCATGCTATCCGTACAATGCATGCTATTCGTACAGTGCTTGCTATCCGTACAATGCATGCTATTCGTACAGTGCATGATATCCGTACAGTGCTTGATATCCGTACAGTGCTTGCTATCCGTACAATGCATGCTATTCGTACAGTGCTTGCTATCCGTACAGTGCATGCTATTCGTACAGTGCTTGCTATCCGTACAATGCATGCTATTAGTACAGTGCTTGCTATCCGTACAATGCATGCTATTCGTACATTGCATACTATTAGTACAGTGCATGCTATCCGTACAGTGCATGCTATCCGTTCAGTGCATGCTATTCGTACAGTGCTTGCTATCCGTACAGTGCTTGCTATCCGTACAGTGCTTGCTATCCGTACAATGCATGCTATTGGTACAGTGCATACTATTGGTATAGTGCATGCTATCCGTACAGTGCTTGCTATCCGTACAATGCATGCTATTCGTACAATGCTTGCTATCCGTACTGTGCATGCTATTCGTACAGAGCTTGCTATCCGTACAATGCATGTTTTCCGTACAGTGCTTGCTATCCGTACAGTGCATGCTATTCGTACAGTGCATTCTATTCGTACCGTGCATGATATCCGTACAGTGCTAGCTATTTGTACTGTGCATACTACACGTACAGTGCATGCTATCCGTACAGTGCTACTATTCGTACAGTGCATGCTATCCGTACAGTGCTTGCTATTCGTACAGTGCATGATATTTATACCGTGCATGCTATCCATACAGTGCATGCTATTTGTACAGTGCTTGCTATCCGTACAATGCATGCTATTCGTACAGTGCTTGCTATCCGTACAATGCATGCTATCCGTACAGTGCTTGCTATCTGTACAATGCATGCTATCCGTACAGTGCATACTATTGGTACAGTGCATGCTATCCGTACAGTGCATGCTATCCGTTCAGTGCATGCTATTCGTACAGTGCATGCTATTCGTACAGTACTTGCTATCTGTACAGTGCATGCTATCCGTACAGTGTATGCTATTCGTACAGTGCATGCTATCCGTAGAGTGCATGCTATCCGTAGAGTGCATGATATCCGTACAGTGCATGCTATCCATACAGTGCTTGCTATCCGTACAGTGCATGCTATCCGTACAGTGCTTGCTATCCGTACAGTGCATGCTATCCGTACAGTGCATGCTATTCGTACCGTGCGTGTTATCCGTACAGTGCATGCTATCCGTACAGTGCATGCTATCCGTACAGTACATGCTATAAGTACAGTGCATGCTGTCCGTACAGTGCATGCTAAAAGTACAGTGCATGCTATTCGTACAGTGCTTGCTATCCGTACAGTGCTTGCTATCCGTACAGTGCTTGCTATCCGTACAATGCATGCTATTGGTACAGTGCATACTATTGGTACAGTGCATGCTATCCGTACAGTGCTTGCTATCCGTACAATGCATGCTATTCGTACAATGCTTGCTATCCGTACTGTGCATGCTATTCGTACAGAGCTTGCTATCCGTACAATGCATGTTTTCCGTACAGTGCTTGCTATCCGTACAGTGCATGCTATTCGTACAGTGCATTCTATTCGTACCGTGCATGATATCCGTACAGTGCTAGCTATTTGTACTGTGCATACTACACGTACAGTGCATGCTATCCGTACAGTGCTACTATTCGTACAGTGCATGCTATCCGTACAGTGCTTGCTATTCGTACAGTGCATGATATTTATACCGTGCATGCTATCCATACAGTGCATGCTATTTGTACAGTGCTTGCTATCCGTACAATGCATGCTATTCGTACAGTGCTTGCTATCCGTACAATGCATGCTATCCGTACAGTGCTTGCTATCTGTACAATGCATGCTATCCGTACAGTGCATACTATTGGTACAGTGCATGCTATCCGTACAGTGCATGCTATCCGTTCAGTGCATGCTATTCGTACAGTGCATGCTATTCGTACAGTACTTGCTATCTGTACAGTGCATGCTATCCGTACAGTGTATGCTATTCGTACAGTGCATGCTATCCGTAGAGTGCATGCTATCCGTAGAGTGCATGATATCCGTACAGTGCATGCTATCCATACAGTGCTTGCTATCCGTACAGTGCATGCTATCCGTACAGTGCTTGCTATCCGTACAGTGCATGCTATCCGTACAGTGCATGCTATTCGTACCGTGCGTGTTATCCGTACAGTGCATGCTATCCGTACAGTGCATGCTATCCGTACAGTACATGCTATAAGTACAGTGCATGCTGTCCGTACAGTGCATGCTAAAAGTACAGTGCATGCTGTCCGTACAGTGCATGCTGTCCGTACAGTGCATGCTATCGTACAGTGCATGCTATTCATACAGTTCTTGCAGCGCTTCGATTCTCTTTGTCATGTCTCGTCTCATTGTTTTTGTTGTGTAAGCATTCAACAGCTTTTAACGGTCGTGCCTGTGCTGATGTTTACGACAAATTCAAATTCTAACATATCTGGTTATTCTTACAACAGCTTTCCATATGATTTACAGAACAGAACATATTCTTATTCAGATTTGTACTCATGTACATTATCGTATTATAAATACAATATACAAATATAGTATGCGGTTTAGTTAATAATATGAAAGAGAAGAAAAAAAAATGCCAATAGTATATTAAGCTTTTTGTGTGACAGTTGCATTAGAGAATGAACTTTATGTTTTATTTCTACTTATTTTCCTTCTTACTAAGGTTGCTTTCTTGATAAAACGGGCGAGATTAATAATTGTGAATCAAACAACAAATTCATTTTAAATACAGACGGTCTATTATACAAAGTTGAGTTGAGGTATTTTCTTCTTAAATCAGTATATACTGGGCATATACAAATACAATGAAAGATATCTTCAATGTCTCTGTTATTACATAGCAAACAGTATCTCCTTTCTCTAGATACAGGATTTCTTGACAATCTTAGAATGAATTCTTAGAGAATGTGCAGACACGTTTTTGTCTGAGAACCGTTTTTTTTTCTAGAGGGTAGGAATGATTATGGTCGAACGACTATTTAAAGGCCGAATATCGACTTTGATATGGCGGATAATTCAATACGTAAAACTTAGCAGCCGACGCATTTATTTGTTGCTACTCATATAACTCATGACTATAAAGCACAAGTTTACATCCTTTACTTGTTAAAACTTTACTGGTTAAAACGGCGTTGTTTTTTAATATTTTTTTATTGCAGGTTAAGAGAGTTTCTTCATCCAATAAAATCCCATTATACTGTGGTTTGCCACTTTTATAACCTTGCTGAACTAACTTTTGACCCTACATGATGTGGTTATCTCGCTGTTTTTTATATTTTTATATCTCACCCCATCCCCCACACCCCTACCAACAACTGTAAAGTGTTTATGACAGCAGGTATCTCGACTTTTCAATTTAGGTTTAATTTACGAGGGTTAACACGTCGTGCTATGTAGTGACCTATCCTCGACAGTAAATAGTTTCCCGTTGAAGTATTTTTAATTTCCCTCTTAGATAACATATTTTGCTTTAAAGTATGTTGTTAATGTTCGAACCAACAACAATTTTGAATACATTTTTATCCTACTTTTACGCGTAAATGTGCAGGATAAAGCATTGCCAGATAAACTTTGTGATATCCGGTCAATAGGTCACGTGACCAAACCACGCGTATGAATACACTGTTTACATTAGTTATGTTCACACGCTCTTAATGAGACGTGTAATTAATGCTTTTCCCCTGATTTATGTAATTATTCATGGAATTTTTTGAACATTTATATATGTTGACATGGAGATTAAAAATAAAAAAAATGAACGGGGGTTTATGTCTGAAGAAAGAAGGAGTAAAGCGGCTATTGTTTTTCCTTTATTTTTCTATCAATCTTCCTCGTTTGTTTACAGATTTCCTATTTTTACTTTTTTTCCATATAAACGATAAAAAGCAGGATAAATCGAATACATGGTTTGTGCCGAGAATAAGAAATTTATCTGGTTTGCTTTAAACGTGTAACAAATGTTTTTTTTGCCGATTTATGTTTTTGCTAAAGCTCGCCAAGATATTCGCTTCTCGCTCACCAGATAAACGTTATAATTCTCGGCACCAACCATGTATTCTCTATTTTTCAGCAATTCAGACAACCGTTTTAGAAGGGGTTTTCAGTAATGATAATACAAAAATGCAACAACAACAAAAACACTGAAAAACAACAACACAAAAAATAAAACACGACAAAAACACCACCACCAACAACAACAAAACAACAAAAAGCTAAGAAACAACGCTAGTTGTAAGTGTAAAGCTAAGAGCTTATACTGTTGTTCTACAAAATATATGTTATTTAACAATATCAATATAAATATATTATATTATATATTTAATATCATATATTATATAAATATTAATGAGAAATGATTTATAATTTAATTTGAGCTATGATTGTAAAAAAAATTAAAAGAAAACAAACTAACTGCTTATTAGTAAGATGTTTAAGAAGGATTCTGTAATATGTTTACTTTATATTTAATATTTTAAATTCGGAGCAAAGTAAATCTAAACTATGTTTAACATTACTATAAGACGAATGTAGAAGCATGCGAGATTAATGAGAAAGTGACGACAACTTTGCATTTTGGCATCCCTCCTAACGCTTGGGGTTAAGGGGTTAGCAATACACCTGACTCGTCGGTGTCAGTATAATGGACCTGCCGGGTTCAGTCCCTGGGCACCTCATAAGTGCCCCTGTGCTATAATGATAGAAATGTCGCTGCACAGTATCGACAAAAATGCCAGCAATCCCAATCCCACATCCAGTGGTTTGGACCAGATATTTTCTCTCTCTTAAACAACCAAATTACTTATTGTCACCGTAACAGATCCCGTAAATTGTTATTTATCGTAGTCCTACATATTAAAGATAAAGCATAACACCCCACTTTACAAAATGCATTACCTATCTGAGCCACGTGACCACTTATTCTGGGATCATGTTACATAACCATTCGGGTAAACTCTATTTGATATATGAAGTATATGAAAATACCTACCTACAAAACCGGACCTGGTAGCGCAATCGGTTGAGCGTCGGCCGCGACGTACCAACGTCGTTAAAAATGGTAGTGGTATAGCTCCCTTGCTAACGTTCAAGCAAATTTCAGGGTAGTTCCACGACTGGTCGGCCTGGCGTCAGGATAATGTGACTGGGTGTGGTATCATGCAAGGTGTTCACGGCATGTTATAAACAGTGAAGGCAGCACTATATCTACTTTAAGGGTACACCTTTTCCAGACAACTGAATTACTGTTGTTGGACGATAAACCCAATAAACAATCATTCCCACAAGGGAAATAACAAAAAAGATTTCAAAAATGTGTAATAATGACCAACTTTGGGGCTTTCTGAGCTGTTACCTCGCACCTCTTGCGGCACGAGTTTCTGAAAAATATGTCAAGTATGTACAGGAGATAAATGCCTTAGCAACTTAACAATTTCTAATAATATATGAAAATAAAATAATACGAGATGAGCAGTTAAAGGTTGTATAGTACAGTTTGCTTTTATCTAATATATGTAACAATACCTGACCTCTGTTTATTATATTTGTGCATAATGCCTGTACAAAAAAAAACCCATCGTACTTTAGTTCTAAGTTTTTATTACTTTTTCCAACAGTATCTTAATTGTATGGCAGTAAAACTCGTTATTCAACATTTAAATGTTCATTCTTTTCAAATCTATAAATAAGAACGATTGGGATTCCTGCTAAAAATAGACATCGACGTCACCACGGATGACGCGGATGAGCTAAAACATAAGTGGTCACATGGCTTCCTTAGTTTAAAAATAGCTTTCTGTGCAGCGTGGCTCAGATAGGAAATACGCTTGTGAAATGACGATTGCGCCGTCATGGTTCATTTTTCAGACAGGTGTAGGGCATCAATAAACACCATTTTGCAAGTTCTGTTCATGTAACAATGGTTTATTATGATGTTTAATGAAAATATTTTTGTTCAAAACTGTCGGATACCACCTTTAAAGCGATGGTTAATTTAAGGGCTACTTTATATGCCGAAGAACATCAATTGAAACAAAAAGGTACACTTTCAAACCCTTCCAAAGCAAACCGACAGTAATAGTGAAGCGTTTATAAACAACTAAATCTTGAAAGAATAGCCTTATTCCGCGGATTTATTTGAAAAAGGCAAAGGAGTTTGAATGGATAGCGGGTAAATGATCGAATCTTCTGCGCAAATTCACGTTAAGTGTATCGGACTGTGCAAATTGTCACATATACATTTCATCGTGTTATAATGATGATGATGATGATCGTTATGATGATGATGATGATGATGATGATGATCATAATAATAGATAAATAAATAGATAAATAAATAAATAAATGATGATTACTTTTGTCTCCCATCTTAAGTCACGATGGACATCTCGACGTGTTTGTGATAATTAACCGATCTCTATTTTATCATTATTAACAATAGCTGTAAGGACCTTTGCAGAATTTAACTTATGTTTAGGTCCATTTGTAATGCATGTTGTTTCTGTGGATTAATTGCCATGTTGTTAAGTTTACACCAAATACTCACTATGTCTACATCTGTCTGAAGCTACAATTGAATTTCATTCATTTTTTTTCCCCATGAGCAGACACTATTAAGTCATCAATTTATTGAGTCATGGAGTTAATAAATTCAAACTGAGTTCGTTTATATAAAATAAAGAGAAAAGGGCCTAGTATTGAACTTTGATGCACCCCAAGCTTATTTATAATTTCCCCGATGTTTCGAGTCCAGTTTGAGCTATTTGCGATTGGATTAATAATGTAAGGTTTGAACAATTCGACAGTTTGCTCTGTGAAGTGATATAACTTTAATTTTTAGACAAGAATTTGATAGTCAACTAAGTCAAAAGGTTGAGGTAAATCAAGTGAATTGATTATTTTTTTTATTTTAATTATTATAACTTTACTTTTTATCTTATTAAGATAAAATATAGAACTCAAAAGTGGTGGTAAACGACTTGCTTTCTACGGACCTTAACTTGTGTAATGAAATTTATTGATTTAAAAAAGTAGTCCAACAAGATCCGCTTGACAAGTTTATTACATTGGTGGTTAATAAAAAAAGCTGGACTTTGTATATCTTATGACCGAGACGTGTAGGATAAATTACAAAATCCAAGTATGTTGGCAGATATAAAAGGTTTGAATATAAGACCCCGCAGTGAACACTGTTAGGTATATTGACCTTATTAATCTTGGATAGAAAGTAAAAAGCGACCTTATCTGAGACCACAAACCAAGAAGTAAGAGCTAAAGGTATTTCCATCAAAGATAACCCGCAATCCAACTGAAAAAAAATCATAAGTTTTAGTTGACCCTTTGATAAACAAGTGATAACATCTGTTTCCTTAATTTATTGGGTTATAATTTATCATCCTTGTATCGATATTAGGCCATCTGTGATTTCTGCTTTCTGTTTAGTGACAACTTAGGATGTCTATTAGTTTTAAGTGGTCCTTAATCAAAAAGTTACATCCTGTGTTTCCTTAATTTATCACATAAACTACCGCGCGAGCGTGAGGTAACACTCTTGTGTTCAATCGGAACACCTCGGATAATTCACGAAACTTCTCTAGGATGTATGTAGGTAGTCGGATCACTTCGGCCATTTGCCTAAATGGGACTACTTTTGTGACAAACGTCAAAGCAAAGATGGCAGCTCGAATGACAGCTCACTACAGTATCAAGCCTGAAAAACTTCAATTTGTGGCGGCTACAAATTAAAATCATATAAGTTTAATTTACCTAGCACAGCAGACACGCAGCTGTCAAACGACGCCATTGTTCATGTTTTGTGCGAACTACATTTTAGGCATATTCTTCTTCCGACTTCTGGCGAACAAAACGATCTTGATTTTAGTAAGACACCAGATACATCCGAGGGATGATTGTCCCGAGGACGGAATTACCCGAGGAGTTCCGATTGTCTTGCGTTATTTTTGGTAGCACACTAGTTGGTTATCGTAATGCGACGTCATTAAGTATGTGTAGTGTATATGCCCTATTCCCGAACACTTTGCTGTCGCCGTTTTATGCATAACTGATAAATTCAAATAAAAAAAAACCCCACACACAACTATAAACAACAGGAAAATGATTGACATCACGAATATAATACTAAAATGGCTACCAAATATATAAAAGGCAATATATGAAACTAAAATACCGAACGTTTGTCATTAAAAATGTAAGCCGTGAATACTTGTATACATTTCTTAAAACTGACTCGAGTCCCGGTGCAAGAACTTTCACGTGGAGAGGTTTTCCAGCTAGCCTGCGTTGCGCCCGTGGTTCTACCCAAATATAAGTCTGGGGTCTTCCTCCACCAATTTTTAGCTCCACGTCTCCTCTATGATCATAATTGTGTCGGTGCGATGTAAAAAACAAACAAATATGTAACAAATTTTTTTCTTAAAACACTTTAAGACTTAAAACACATCATTTTATAAATTTAGGATTATTAGATAATTTGATCATAAATTCAGTCAGCTCGAATAAAACATGATTTACAATATCTCTTAAAGGCCAAAACATGCCTACCTAGAACAAAGTTTTTAGCATAAACATGTATTTCTTACTATGAATGTAATATTTTTGGCATTAAACCACAATTTATAATTGTCTTGGACTTATCTATAATACCGCAGTGCTTTTTCAGCGAAGCTGTTGACGGTTTTGGCTGACTGAAAATTGTCAATATGAGTACAGTCTAGAATTAAAACTCTATATTAAATATCGCAATAGAAAGAACACTTTGTGGCGTTTAAAACTATAAACAAACATGTACGCGACAACCTTTCAAGTGCAATAAAGACAACCATTAAAACTAGTTGCTGCTGTTTTTCTTAAATGACTTACATTGGAAAACGCGCATTGATATGTTTGCAACTTGATCACCAATTCAAAACCCGCAGCAAGTAAAAATGTTTTTAAACAAAAACATTGTGCAACTGGGACAATTATTAACAAAATTACAATATTTTTTACAGTTCTGGTATCAAACATATTTTATTTGGAATTTAGCCCGAGGACATCAACACGGAGTCGGTCAATAATGCCTTTCTTGTCTTGATCGGCAAAGTTCACATATTCTTCTTGGCGGTCCGTGTCCTGAGGTTTCCAGTCCGCAGAAGGTCTTAAACCATTGTGAATTCTCTGGTCAATAGATCAGAAATATTACTATTAATATACTAAAACACTGCATGGACTACGAAGGTACAAGAGCAAATCTACTATATGAAAAACGACGAAACGAAAGCAAAACACTGCATGCTCTACGAAGGTACAAGAACAAATCTACGATATGAAAAACGACGAAACGAAAGCAAAACACTGCATGGACTAAGAAGGTACAAAAACAAATCTACGATATGAAAAACGACAAAACGAAAGCAAACCAATGCATGGACTACAAAGGTACAAGAACAAATCTACTATATGAAAAACGACGAAACGAAAGCAAAACGCTGCATGGACTACGAAGGTACAAGAACAAATCTACTACATGAAAAACGACGAAACGAAAGCAAACCACTGCATGGACTACGAAGGTACAAGAACAAATCTACTATATGAAAAACGACGAAACGAAAGCAAACCACTGCATGGACTACGAAGGTACAAGAACAAATCTACAATATGAAAAACGACGGAACGAAAGCAAAACACTGCATGGACTACGAAGGTACAAGAACAAATCTACAATATGAAAAACGACGGAACGAAAGCAAAACACTGCATGGACTACGAAGTTACAAGAACAGAACAACTACAGGGCGAGATACAAACAACAGCAAAACTACTTCATTGAAAGCAACGAAACAAAAATAAAACAGCTGCTTTTACTACGACGAAACAGAATCAGTATTGCTACGTTGACTAAAATAATATAAAATAATAAAAACTTCTACATAAACTAGGACGATAGGAAAATAAGAATAGCTACATGGCTACGACAATAATAACATATTTGTAGTGAAATATTGACATTAAAAATAATTCTTTATGCAAGTGTATGCAGTAAATGGCATTTATAAATATTAATATGCGCCAAGGCGTTTAGAATAATACTTAACATTGTCATCTATTTTTTATATTTAATTAATATAAGTAACGAAAAGGGTGGTTATCTCCATTTGTGTGATTATCGTTCCTGATCTTATCTACTTCCGGTTAGCAAAATGGCGGACAGCGACAGCAAAGAGATCATATCGATCAATTTTTCAACAGCTTACTGTGTCGCAATTAAAGGACTGCCTGCGTGATGAAGGTGCGCCAGTGTCAGGTAAAAACGACAGACTTAGTGAAAAGAGCTGGAGATATAACACAATTAGGAAAGGAGTCACTTAAATCCGTGTTTGATGAAATTAAACTTTTGGTCATGGCCGATGCATGTGAACATATTTCTCATGGTTATCATACCAACTATAAAAATTAAATATGCCTATTGATCAAAAATCAAGTTTGATGACATTTAATTGTATTACACTTTAAAAGAAATGACAAAGCCGTACCGTTAGAAGAGAGCCATGTCTCTGGAGAAGATCGTACACTGCGAAGGCAGGTATGGTCAGCAGCGGGGCGAAACCGATTATGTTGCCAATGACAACGGCGCCTGCTGGGTATTGGTATCCATTTTCTCCCGTGGGTGGGGAATAATATATTACAGACGTCACCACAAGAACCTAACATCATAGTCAATAACACAAAAATCAACATAACAACAACGACGACAACAACAATAATTTATTGAAACGTTCCTGATGTTACGGATTGGCTTTACGTATGCTAAATGACCAGCTATTGTGCATGACATTTCTCTAATATATGGGTGATTGGTCTGCTGATGGTAAAACGTGTTTACGCGATTAAGTGAGACATGTACTGAAGTCATAACAATAAAACTACATCAGAGTAGATATTAAAATATCTTACAAGAAAGAGCTATGATGTGAGACGTCCAAGGCGCCGTAGAGAGTATGCGCTTTAAACAAGAAGACTATCCTGGAACAAAACGCTGTCGATTAATTACATGAACATTTGATTGTAACGAACCATAACTCTGATAGGAAGTAGAGTATTTTTGCTACTTTGTTTTCCTTGTTCTATGCTACATTTGTATTTACAAGCTGCATTGCTAACATCAGTATACTCGGTTTCTTTTGTCAAACAATACTTCGCCAAACAGTGGTGAAGTGCTATAAATGCCAGCTAATTTTAAATAATTGCATGCTGCACGTTATTATTGCAAGCTTTAATGTTGAAAAACGGAATACTCAGTTCTTTTCTCTGAAAAAAAGTCTGACAGAACAGCTGCGATTTCCTGTTATTGCCAGCTACACTATCGTTCCCATAAAAAGCATCCCATAAAAGGTACCGCTCTGAAGAGCGGCGCTAATAAATGCTTACCTGTATATCTTGTAGGGTGAAGATGTACAATAAAACACATGTGATAATACTGAATAATTCATCTACCTTATTTCACAATATCTTAAACAACTTACAAACAGGAAAACAGGTTCGACAATACTCCAACATATCCTGAAGAACATTGATGGCCGTTTGCCCATCATCATCTCGATGTCGGAGCTGAACCGGTTCGCTCCTGCAAAATTAAATTCATTCGAATCAACTCAGCTTTTTTTCTTTCAGAGAGAGAGAGAGAGAGAGAGAGAGAGAGAGAGAGAGAGAGAGAGAGAGAGAGAGAGATAGAGAGAGAGAAAGCGAGAGAGAGAGAGAGCGAGAGAGAGAGAGTGAGTGAGAGAGAGAGAGAGAGAGACGGAGAGAGAGAGAGAGAGAGAGAGAGAGAGAGAGAGAGAGAGAGAGAGAGAGAGAAGCGATGAATTTATACTGTGCTATTAAATTTATTTCTTAGCGGAGATATATGCAAAATAACTATTATTTGAAATGTACATATAATTTATGTTACAAAAGGTAACGTGAATGATTAGTGAAATGACAAACGCAGTTTAAATGATCCCAACATGATACAAAATGCACCTAAGACATGTACACTCGTGCGTAGGGCTTTGATACAAGGACGTAAATACTTTTGTTAGAAACCGCGCTGCTGTGTATATTGCGTGCATACTGTATGGTTATTTTTTTTTTATTCTATTGTTACCTCGGACATAAGATACTTGTATAAAGCCCGATGTGACAACGTTTGCTTTAATAAAAACCACTGATAAACCTGTCGCGCGTGTCCGGATGGCCTACTTTTTAAATGCATAAATTCCACCCGCATTTGGAGTTCCAAACGTCGTCAAATCGTATAAATTATGAAATTTTAAGAGACGCAACAGCATGTGATACAAATACGTAAGTTTAGAAGGATTTAAATCATTTTAGTGAATTATTCATATCACGTGACGTCACACGTGGTAATTGTCGTCAAAACTGTACACGTCATTTATCTGTGCAATTTGTAAACACGGGATTTTGTAAACAGAACTTGGTGTTATTATCCCCCGCCAATGAAATCGGAAGGGGTATATTGTTTTGGCGTTGTCCATCCGTCCGTACGTCCGTACGTCAGTCTGTGTTTCGTTTCCGCGCTATTTCCCGGCAACTACTGACTGAATTTCAACGAAACTTTGTGGGGACTTTCAATACCAAAAGAAAATGCATATATTCTTAGCCTGTTCCAGCTTGACCCATCAATACAGAGTTATGGCCCTTGATGAGTTATGCATAATGTATACAGAATAACATTCGTTTCCGTGCTATTTCTTGGCAACGGCTTGCTGGATTCCAACGAAACTTTATAGAAACCAGTCATTGGCATGTTTTGGTCTAACTATTTAACACAGAGTTATGGCCCCTGAATAGTATTTGGTTTCCGCGCTATTTCTTGGCAACTATTGGTTGGATTTCAATGAAGCTTTGTGGGAATTTTCAATACCAAAATTAGATGCGCATATTCTCGGCATGTTCCAGTTGGTCCCTTCCACACAGAGTTATGGCCGTTGATTACTTATGCAGTATGTATACAGAGCAACATTCGTTTCTGTACTATTTTTTCGGCAACGACTTACTGGATTTCAACAAACCTTTTTGGGACCCTTGAGTACGAAAAGGAGATGCGGATATCATTGGCATGTTCCGGTCTGACCCTTTAACATTTCTGACCCAGTTTAACATATTTCGTTTCCGCACTATTTCTCGACAACTACAGCATATATCATCACGTTTTGCGATTGGACTTTGTTTTTCTTTCACTCTTTCATTAAGAAAATAACCACAAAATTATTGACTGAAAAAATTATTACTTCTTCCCATGTTATTTGTATGCAAATTCTGACTGTACTCTTTTTCAAACAAGCACCGATCGGCGGGGGATATACTGTCTGTGAAATAGTCTTGTTCATATAAAAAGGCAAAAGTGTCCTTGTACAATTTGCATTTGAGATCATGCAATGATAGGATGTGCAATTTTCATTCGTTTTTTTGTCACTGTTAGTTGCGGAGAAAAGTGTAAAATAACACTCAATCGACTACCAATTTATGCCGTGACTGTTTGAAAACTGAGAATATTTTGTTCAATAAATGTATGCAACGTGCCGGCGTCTACCGAGATTGAAACCGAGTTCAAAAACAAAATGGCTGCCATTTCCTAGAGCTTCTTGCTGAAATCTATATAATTTTTGGCCCTGTCGTATAAGCCAATCAAATCACTTCAAATGCGGACTTTATATCTACATCACTTTTCGGCCCGAGGTTGAAAAAGTGATATAGATATTGGCACTGTTTTAAAGCAGGCCGTCGTGTTTTTGAACGTGGCAGGTGCTTGATGACATCGTCGACGTCATTACAAGTCATGTCTTCTCGTCCCACTATTTCACCTAGAATTGCTGTTAACATTTCGTAAAAAGTCGTATATTGCGATTAAAATAATGTTATAAAAAGAATCGGACACTCGTTGTTATTTAATACAAACATTTATAAAAACTCGCCATAAGCTCGCTTACTATGATTTTTTCCTGAACTCGTTTAATAAATGTTTGTAGTAAAATTACAACTCGTGTTAGATCCTCTAGATTAAGTGAATGCTTACAATACAGTAAAACAGTTAGTATACGGTTTATAGGGTTTATTTATTACATACATAATACCTTGTACAAATTGTTTTGATGTTTATTTCTCGATTAACACTATGTTTTCATGTTTAGATTGAAGTTTCAAATTACAAAATTTCAATATAGCAAATCGAACACTAATTACTTGGGAAGTCGTTTCTGAGACTTCAATGCCACTGTCTTAAATTTTTGACGACTTTTAAAAACAGATTTTAATTTGTTTTTTTTTTTTTACATGGAAAAGAACACAAGTTCAAGGTAACTAATTTCCACAATGGATCATTGCTTACCGTAAATCCACGCCACACAAACACATTCGAAAAGCGTTGCTATGGTGAGGTTAAAGGTGGCAATATACCAATCAATTAGCTGGAAGACATATACGCCATTCTGAAAGACACACAAACACACAAAACATCACTTTAATTAAGAAATAATAAATATCTAAAAAAGTAGAAAGGAAAGAAATGATGAAAGAAATATACTAGAAAGTTTTGCAAATGTTTTTCAAGTTAATACCTAATTTTCTTTCTTTTTTTTTGACTATAATAAGTTGTGTCGTCATGACTGCCAAATGCTAGATAAACATGCATTTATGAGTTTGTCTTAACATTTGTTTTGCAAAAACTTGACCACGCCCACCTTGACGCCCTTTCGACGGTCTGTTTTAAAGGTCGTATCTAACAGCTTGAACCGGATTTCTCTCTCCCCAAAACAACAACAACAACAAAAAAAACAACAACAAAACAACAACAACAACAACAAACAAATAAATTATTGTTGCCTGATAAGATCATGCAAAATGCTGTGTATTGATATCCTACACCTAGGTGAAAAGTGAAGGATAACACATCACTCGTCATTACAAATAGGTATTTCCTATGTAATCTACGCTGCACAGTTAGCTATTTTTCAACAAAGAAAACCACGTGACCCGTAACTTTATATAACCATTCGGGTAATCCGCTCTGACGTCGATGTCTATATTTAGCAGAAATTAGATTCATGATTATTTATAGTTTTAGAAAGAATGGATTTGTAGAGTGAATTAGTTCACGATTCCTAAATGTCTTAAAAGTTAAACAAATTTCAAGTCGTCTTTTGTCAGACATTTAAAAACATTGTACATTGAGATGATTATGACTCTTACATAAACTCCCTCTATTGTCGATGGACATTTTATATTTAATCAAGGGAGCCCGTGGCTGATCCCCTCACCGCGTAGGTTCGAGTCTTGAACGCAAAATGGGCCCTAACTCTTGAAAATTTTACACAATCGCTGTGCACTCTCTCAGTCCAGACTGTTTTTCGATCCGGGTAGTACTAGAATTGTTTGATAAATGTACTTGAAATAACTTTTACTGCTGGACAAGGATGAAAAAACGACAGAAACTATTACAAATAATTTAATCTTAATGATTTCGAAGAGTTATTTATATGAAAATATACTTAAAAGTTAAATAAAGCGAAATATCATCAATCTTCCAGTTGCGTCTGTTCCTTCAATTGATCGCGTGATTCCCATTGTTTCTCATTAGTTACACCCATTACATATATTGTTACATTATATGCCCTTGAAATTGAAAGCGTTTTGATTGGTCAAGCGCTGGTAATATGTGAGTCAATATAAAGTGATATATGACTCGAGACTGTTTTCACGTGAACATAGTACTGACGATCGTGTTTCTTTTACGCGCACTCTTGCTACAATAATATGACATCAGCAAAAAGAAATCGGAAGTGTGTCAGTGTGTCTGGTGATGATTCGGTAACAATAATGGAAAACATAACATCGAAAAGAACAAAAAGTGTAAATATACAATTACATCGTAATTTCAAAGAGGGTGTGATATAACAAGTATATGACACTGGTTGTCATTTAATACAAACATTTACAAAACTCGTCCAGGAAAAACGATAGCTCGCTTACTATTAATTGTCCTGTTTGTATTAAATGGCAACTCGTAACAGATCCACTAAATACACTTAATATAGCTTAACGCGTAACTTTTTTGTCTACTGCACAAACAGCCGTCTAGGTATAGGATAGGGTCTGTTAAGACAATTCTGTAAAAAATAGAAGCCGAAACGAACGTCTTAATAGAGTCTATCCGACTTTGAAGTCTCCGCCTCACTTTTACCTGTTCTACCAAAATGACATATAATCCGCCCCATAAAACTGTCAATCAAACTGTCAATCGTCTTGGCATGTTTAAACTTGTCGTCGCAAGGGGACGAGTCAAGCCAGAATGCGTGGTTTGTTGCACATGCGCAGTTGAAAATAAAACCATTTAGTAAAAAAGATCGATTTATTTTGTGAATTGTAAATTAGAAAATAGAAATGAGTTCTATTTAAATAACTCGCTGAGGAATTTAAATATTCATAGCTTCTGATTGGTTACAAATGAAGGGCGACTTCTAAAGAAGTGTTATACAAAGTGTTCTGCAGGAGGCCAAATTTAAATTATCGCAATTTTAAGCGGTATAACTGAGCCGATTAAAATAACAGCTCATCTCCAGATGCATCGGCACTTTAACGTCAATAAACGTGGGTTACGTCAGCAGTAGCAGCAGCAGCAGCAACAACAACAACAACTTCAACTACTATTACTACTGCTACTACTTCTTCTACTACTACTACTACTACTACTACTACTACTACTACTACTACTACTACTACTACTACTACTACTACTACAATAACAACATCTACGACTTCAACTACTGTTACTACTAAAACTACTACTAATACTGCTGCTACTACTACTACTCCTTCTCCTACTACTATTACTTCTTATACAACAACAACCACTACTGCTACTACAACTACGTCTACAACTATTGCTACTACTAAAAACTGCAACTACTGCTGCTGCAACTACTACTACTACTAGTATTACTACGAATTTAAGTTTTTAAGGTCGATCTAGACTTACAGAGAAGCAGGCAAGTGTACTAGCCAGCATCAAGGACAAGATGGCAGCTAGCGTGATGTACAGACGGTACCGATTGAGCCGGTGGAAATTGTAGTCCACTACAGAATTCGTCACCGCTTCTAGCATACCGAACTGTGAGACAACAAAAAAAATTTTTAATTGACGGAATAAGATAATATCAATCAACAGGGTAATTAATGATAATATAAAGCCAGTCAAGGGCTCACGTTAGGAAACCTTTCCTGTCAAGGAAAATGCTCTACCCTTGAGCTTACATGTCCAAAAACATTGTCGCTCTTTATCAGTTCGCTTGTACTACATTTCTGGCCAAACTGGCCAGCCAACACATACATACATGTACACCGTGCCTGGTAGTGCAATCGGTAGAGTGTCGGCTGCAGGAACGGGAGGACTCGGGTTCGATCCCGGACCGCGACATACCAAAGTCGTTGAAATTGTAGTTGTAGAATTGCCTTGCTAACGTTCAAGCAAATATAAGGGTAGTTTCACCACTGGTTGGCCTGGTGTCAGGATAATATGACTAAGTGTGGTATCATGTTCACGGCATGCTTTACACAGTGAAGGCAGCACTATATCTGCCTCAAGTGGACACCGTCTCCATATTACTGAAATACTGTTGGTGGGACGATAAACCCAATAAACATAGACAAACAACACACATGTGCAATAGCTATTTTGTTCTAGATTTTAAAAGTATGATCAAGAACATACAGACATGCACAAGAGTATTTTGTTCTAGATTTTAACACTATGGTCAAGAACAACCAAGGATGTGCAACATCCAGGGTCTACAGAGAGCAGGCACTTAAACAAAATGGGAAATCTCATGGGAACCAGACACTTGCTTACATTGACGGTTCAATACATAAATGCGTGAGATTAACGAAGGATAACTCTGCTAGAAGGATGGAAACAAGACTATCTTTAATTTGATTCCTTTTTTTTCTTGTTTTTCCTGGTTTTTCCGTGTTTTATGCTACATGTACATCGTTTTTTATTGCAAGCTGCACTGTTTACATCGGCATACTCGGTTCTTTCTGTTAAACAATGGAAAACAGGTGCGAATTGACTTGTATGTCTGCTTCTTTTTGTATAATTGCATGCTATATTTTTAACTGCGGCATACTTGGTTCATTTCTTTGAAAAAAGTCTGATGAAACAGCTGCGATTTCCCGTTATTGCCTGCTACCTTACGTCCACATAAACTGTATTCCATTAGAGGCAACGCTCTCCTGAGCGGCGCCAAGGATTCTGTATTTAGTAAAAACATGAGCAGTCCCTGATTCGATGTTCGTTATTGCGTTAAATTAAGTTTTTGGTAACAACAATTATGTTAAAACCAACAAAAGTTTTTCATCTGAACTAGCCATGCTTCATGACTTTTTTCCAGGATTTTTCTCCTAACCTGTGTTCAACTATAATTCAAACTTAATGGACTTATATATTTCTACTCAAGTATTTATTTTTATCTAATTATACCTTAATTCCGTTAAACCTTATCGTAAAAGGGGCAGTATGACCTATAAAGTGTCGGTGTGCCATTAAACCAACTATACAAAAGTACTAAGCTTTTTACAATCAAATGTCAATGATGTCGCACTAATTGCCAAAGTCGGCTCGAGTTATTTCCAATAAGGACCAACTCTAAACTAAGAAAACCATTTTAACGTATGACCCGTACGTATGCTTTATTTTGTAAACAAGGAAAGACATTAATGAGTAGTCTCCCCTGAATAATCCCTAGATGCAAGTAGGTCCTTTCATTGGTTTTACTCGGTTTTTATGCTTGTGCTCTGTTCAGTGCATGTTGACTTTTCTGCCTTATTTGTGATACCCAACTTAACGATCATCAACAATGCCATTTTCTTTTTTAAATAACATATCTCTATAAATATTTAAAAGGATTTTAAGCTTATATTAATGCGAAAGTAAGAAATTCACTGTATGTAATTGCAATATCTACAAAAGAACAGGCGATAAAGTCCAAGAATTCCAACTAAAAGGACCTACCTACTGTTTGTAATACCAAGGATATTAACTAACAAGGGAGACAATTTCCATTTCACCAATGTACCCCATTGATAAAGTCTTACCGCGGAATCAATGCCAATAAAGACAAGAGTAACGAAGAACAGAACAGCCCACAGGTTTGGTAGAGGAAGACGTCCGAGGGCTTCCGGGTAGGCAACAAACGCTAATCCCGGACCTGTGTGAATAAAAATGTATTATACAACCATGGATAAAAGGATTAAAGATTAAAATTATCGGTTGCGTTTCTTCATATATCTTAAGATCGATTGGAAAACGTTCTTAAATTTCGGTCTTACCATCACTGCTAAGTGCGTTTCAACAAACTGTCGTAAGTGCAAATTGATCAAGATCACTCTTAAGATTTAAGAGCGATTTCGCTCTGAGAGCGATTTCCGAAATATTAATGAAACGCTATTAAGAAGAAAAACCATTCTTAAGAGAAAAAACAATCTTAAGATTTATGATGAAACGCACCCATCATTTGGATCCAAATTTTAACCTAAAGGCATATGCATGTGAACTATAACTTAACTAGGCTGGGAGCTTTGTCATAATTCAAGGTGGTCCGCTAACGCTCTCTAAAGTCTCTCGTGTATAATAGCAAGACAATGCACGCGCACAGTCGTTTATATGTATTGAATGTATCATGCATACATATTAAACTCAAAGACAGCCGTTTATTGACATCATGTTTATATTTACTAAACCTAAAAAATCATACCTGGCACTTTTGATGCACGTGTATATTCTTTTGCAAAATTATCTCCTTATTTGTTCTTATTTGAAAATCCACTGTGTCATATTTATGAAATAATTAGTGTGGACCGCATCTAAATGCCCTTGTGTTTCTAAAGATGGCAAACTCGAGAGCAAGTAAAATAAATTGATGCATGTTTTTATTGGATATGTCAATCTCTACTGGTGAAGTCGTTTAAGGAATATTTAAGAAAACAACATTTACGCAAAAAAATCAAAGAGCATCCAAATTATGTTTTTAACACCACGATGAATACTTCACTAGAAGTGTGCTGAGAATATGTTAGTACAGTTGGCCTTCACACCTGATAATGTCTTTAACTTGCCTAACTGCTGTAAACATTTTATTTAAAATTGAATCATTTTTTTTGTGGAACCAATTTGAGGAATGCAGAAAACACACCAATCTATAAAACCATGTACAACACTACGCACAGGTAATAATCGGAGGGTGCCCCTGTCCCAGTGGCTAGAGTCACCGACTTGTAACTCCTCAGCCCCTCGCCGAGTGGGTTCGAGCCACGGTTGGGATGAGAACTTATATGAAGGGAGGTTTTCCAGCTTACCTGCGGTGCGCCGATAGTTCTACCCAGATATAAAGACGCACTCTCTACCATCGGTTCATATATTCACCTCTGTTATTGGCTCACTTAATGTCGGGACTACTTTGGATCCACGTGACTTTCAAAAAGTCACATGATATTAAAGATAGTGACACCGGTGAAACGGGAAGTTGTTTGTTTTATTTGTAGAAACAAGAACTCAAGAAATTATAGTTTAGACACTGTTACCATACCCAACGGGAATCGTTTTGGAAAGGTGGACATTTTACCTGCGAATGGAAGTTTACCTATAGAAGTCCCGGTCGCTTTTGGGATTGGGATTTGCCGGCAGTTTTGCCGATACTGTGCAGCGACATTTCTATCATTATAGCACAGGGGCACTTATGAGGTGCCCAGGGACTGAACCCGGCCGGTCCATTATACTGACACCGACTAGTCAGGCGTAATGCTGTCCCCTTAGCCCCGAGCGTAAGGAGGGAAGCCACTAGTACCAACTTTAAAGTCTTTGGTTTGACTCGGCCGGGGTTCGAACCCGCGACCTCCCGATCCGCAAGCCGACGCTCTACCATCTGAGCTATTGGGTCGCTTTTGGCAGGTGGACATTTTACCGGAGATAGGGATTAATGTATGGGAGTCCCGGTCGTTTTGGACAGGTGGATATTTGACCTGCGAATTGAAGTTTACCTAAAGGCGTCACGGTCGTTTTGGAAAGGTGGATATTTGACCTGCGAATGGAAGTTTACCTAAAGGCGTACCGGTCGTTTTTGAAAGGTTGATATTTTACCTGCGAATGGAAGTTTACCTAAAGGCGTCCCGGTCGTTTTGGAAAGGTGGACATTTGACCTGCAAATAGAAGTTTACCTAAAGGCGTCCCGGTCGTTTTGGAAAGGTGGACATTTGACCTGCGAATTGAAGTTTACCTAAAGGCGTCCCGGTCGTTTTGGAAAGGTGGATATTTTACCTAGGAATGGAAGTTTACCCAAAGGCGTCCCGGTCGTTTTGGAAAAGTGGATATTTTACCTGCGAATGGAAGTTTACCTAAAGGCGTCCCGGTCGTTTTGGAAAAGTGGTTATTTTACCTGCGAATGGAAGTTTACCTGAAGGCGTCCCGATCGTTTTGGAAAGGTGGACATTTGACCTGCGAATGGAAGTTTACCTAAAGGCGTCCCGGTCGTTTTGGAAAGGTGGATATTTTACCTTCGACAGGAAGTTTATCTATAGAAGTTCCGGTCGTTTAGGACGGGTGGACAATTTACCTGCGAACGGAAGTTTATCTATGGAAGTCCCGGTCGTTTTGAACAGGTGGAATTTTACCTGCGAACGGAAATTTATTAGAATCTCGGTCGTTTTGGACAGAATATTTTACCTGCAAATGAATGTTTATCAATAGGTGTCCCGGTAGTTTTGGACAGAATATTTTACCTGCAAATGGAAGTTTTTCAATAGGTGTCCCGGTCGTTTTGGACAGAACACCGACCATTGAGAAGACGACTAGACCGCAGAAAAAAGACGTGAACAGGTCCGCAAAACACACAATGATGGAACTTCTGCAACAGAAGAAAGTATAAACGGCTAGTGGCAGTTGGTTCGAATTTACACTTGGAAGGCCCATTTGTCAATATCAAGCACTCACAAGCTAGACATAATTTGTAAAAAAGAAAGATTATCAGCGACCAGGTATGATCATAATAGCGACTCATAGCTATTCTGCTGGAGGAAGACCCTAGACAAATGTCTGGGTAGACCCACCTGTGCAGCACAGAGGCAGCTAGAAGTCCTTCCGACATTTAGTTCTTTGCCCCGAAGGAGACTTGAACCAACTTAGTGGGAGGCTAGGGCGAAGGAATAACAAGTCGGCGACTCTACCACTACCCCACCACTCCGATCCCCAATTTCAGAGAATATTTTCTTTCCTAGTCAATTACTTGGAGCCGACTTCAAGTCGCGAAGTTTAAACTAACCATACCAAGCACACACACACACACACACACACACACAAAAACGTACAGAAATATATAATATTCAAAAGTAAAGGATTTAACTCAAACCCTTCCGACTTTTAATTAGCGTGTGTATTTTTAAATGTTAAACATACAAATTAGCATGGCCGGCATTTTATGGGTAAGACATTTCCGTTATATATACACAGCGGAACTATGGCGGTTGCGACTAGCTATAAGGAATAGATACATACCCAAAGAAGTGTCCATAATTTCGTCTGTAACATTTTTTTAAATACATAACCTACCTTAAAGCATTGGCGTTGAACTTATTGAAGCTGGCCATGGTGATGATGCTACCCCATCCGGGGCCGAGAGAATAGAAGACTTGAAGTGCCGCTTCCAGCCAGATCTACATGAAATAATATACATATCTTATTTCCAATTCAATTTTCATACTTGATATCTTAGCTACGCTGGGCATTTTATGACCACATTTATGAATTCTCTGTTTCGACTTTTCATTGATAAAAAATCAAAGTTCCAAAATGCAGGACCGGCCGCACTATCTATCTCAGGTGATAAAGCGTCGGCTTCCGGATCGGGAGGTCGTGGGTTCCAACCCCGGCCGGGTCAAACCAAAGACTTTAAAGTTGGTACTAGTGGCTTCCCTCCTAACGCTCGGGGCTAAGAGGAAAGCATTACGCCTGACTCGTCGGTGTCAGTATAATGGACCGACCGGGTTCAGTCCCTGGGCACCTCATAAGTGTCCCTGTGCTATAATGATAGAAATGTCACTGCACAGTATTGTGCAACACTGCCGGCTAATCCCAATCCCATCCCAAAATGCAGTATTTAGTGAGCTTTTAGTGAGTTTTTGGTGGTTTTATGAGAGAGCAGGTGATACCTCTATTTTGAAGTAAAGAAAACTAAACAAAAATAACAACAACAAAATACCCACACAAAACTTTAAAACCAAACCAAAACAACAACAACAACAACAACAAAACACACTTAGAAACTGCCAATCCATTGGATAAGCAAAATCTACAAACATCTGACAGCCGGTTGTGGCAATCGGAACTCCTCGGGTAATTCCGTCCTCGGGACAATCATCCTTCGGATGTATCTGGTGCAATGATACTTACAGAAATCACGATCGTTTTGTTCGCCGGAAGTCGGAAGAATATGCTTAAAATGTAGTTCGCACAAAACATAAGCAATGGCGTCGTTTGACAGCTGTGGACAGTTGTGTCATCGCTGCGCCAGGTAAATTTAACTTGGATGATTTAAATTTGAAGCAGCCACAAAGTGATTTTTTACAGGCATCGTACTATAGTGAGCGTCATCCGAGCTGCTATCTTTGTTTTGACGTCGGTCACAAAGGAAGTCCCATTTAGGGAAATGACCGAGATAATTCGACTACCTACATACATTCGAAAGATGATTCGTGAATTATCCGAGGTGTTCCGATTGAACACATTTGAGGATTTCATTGCCGCCGCAGCGCTTTCAAACATTGATATTGTAAATTCATTAAGCTTATAAATGTTTCTACATCACTACCTGTCACTTGAATATATATATATATATATATATATATATATATATATATATATATATATATATATATATATATATATGTGTGTGTGTGTGTGTGTGTGTGTGTGTGTGTGTGTGTGTGTGTGTGTGTGTGTGTGTGTGTTCTGTACCTTTATAAATGATTTGTATGATGTAAATTGTTACGACGGTGCACTAAATTGTAGGTACAAGTCAAAGGTCACGCTCTATTCTGTTGTTTGTATTCGGACCTTTTCCCATGCGTCGAAAGACAATTCGTATTTTTTTTAAGACATTGGAATTTGACGGCAATGTAATTTTTATTACAGGTTTTGCTGTTTTTTGGTCGGTTTTTTGTTAGGTAAAATTGTTATATTGTTGAACAGAACCTCAACGGCGACCTAGGGTGCGTTGAATTGATGCTCCCTTGTACGTTATTGGGTAACCGCTAAGGTAAGTTACACAAGTTAGATAATAAAAGCAAAAATGAAACATTTTATTTCACGAAAAAGTCAAACAGTCACTACGTTAATAAATTTGGTATCCGACAGTCTGGATCAATTTTGTTTCATTCAACCAAATAAGTTATTTTTACCTGCAAATATTCCGTAAAACGATATGTTTAGGTTTCTTAGATCTAGAAAAATAAAGCATTACATACCCTCTACAATACATGTATGTATTTTCTATCCCCGCCACGCTGTGTAGTTAGCTATTTTTAAACTAAGAAAACCACGTGACAATCACGTTAAATGATCCTCCGGGTAATCAGCGCTGTGAAATCCCTGTGGTACTTATTTATGGATTTGAAAACATTGGACATTAAAAGCGATTTAGTTTACTATTTGTACTGTCTATCAACTGAGGTAACGTAATTACAGCCTTCCCTAAAATATGTAATAAGTATATTCAGCAATTATGCACAAATTCTCTAGAACAGGGACCTGGATGTATATCGCAGGCCGGCACTCTCCAACAGTCCGTTACCCATCCGTACACCAGCTAAGGTAACCGTTGCTTAACCGCGCAACTTTGAAAGCCGCTTAAACCGCGTCGCTAAAGAGTTAACCCAGCAGCGAGGCTGGTTTGAAGCGCTTAAGTGTCTACCACTGTGACCGTTGCATTACTCCCCCTCCGAAAAGTCTCGTCCCAAGACTTGGCCTTTGAAGTTCCGCGGACAAGCAACACCAGTCATGCAGTTGACTCTATCCCACCGTTGCCACCAATTTAACGCAGGTTGGCGCTCTTCAACGGTCACCCATCCGTACACCAGCCACGGTAACCGTTGCTTAACCGCGCAACTTTGAAAGCCGCTTAAACCACGAAGATAAAGAGTTAACAAGGTTAACAAGCAGAAAGGTTGGTTTAAAGCGCTTACATATGAACCACTGTGCCCGTTACAGACATAAGCAAACTGTCAGATACAACCTTTAAGATTATTACATTGTAAATACCTGCGGGTGTAAGAGTCGAGAGAAGTCCGGGAAGAGATACATCCGGACCCCGTCCATCCCGCCGTCCAAGGTCAGCCCACGGATCAGCAGTACCAGTAATAATACATAGGGTGCCAGCACCGTCACATAAACCACCTTGGCAGGACCATGCAATTACATACACATAGTAAACACTTCACCAGATATAAAACATGTTTAAGCAGTAAACAATATATAAACGGTGGTATCCGAGAGCTGTTCGCATTTCGGACATCTTGAACTGTTATGAAAACGGTGTCGTGATAATTATCGCTTTGTGAAGTGACATACATGTACACGTACCTTCAGCAACCGTTTATAAGTCTGCGATAAATATGTATTAACATTTTTTCTTTTTGTTTTATTTTTTCGTTAAAATGATAAATTTTAGAGGTTGTAGTGCCCCATTAGACCACGCGATATGCATCTTAAATTCATTTGAATAATTGCGCAACTTTCGAGCAGTTCTCTGTTTCTGAATTATGTTACATTTGTCGTTGAATCCTAATGAGCGGTTTGGGAGTTATTCTTTACATAAACGTATATACGGTTAGAGGCAGCTGGTTCGAATTTATACATGAAAGGCTCATTTCTCAAAATATATCAAGCACTCAAAAAGTAAACCTAATTTGCTTAAAACACACCCAACCTCCCCCCACCCCAAACAAATTCGAAACGATCATTATAGCGAAGCCCATCTATTCTGGTGGAAGACTACCCCAGACAAATATCTGATCAGAACCACCGGCACACCGCAGGTCATTTGGTAGACCTCTTGACATTAAAGGCATCTCGAAAGGAATGTGGTATCCCACTGAGCCAAGCCCCAACATGCTATGACCAGACCTGCTAATTGCTGGTCAATACTGCAGTGAGTCTTTAGCCAACATAGTACTAATCTGTCATAGTAATACCTCTGATGGGTTAATGCAAAACTAAATTACCTGCTAGTATGGATGTGAGACAGTAGGCTAGTTTTACACAAAGCCACAAACATTATTGTTAGTGATAATGTGGGTTGTTTACTATATGATCCCTTACAAATTCTTTATTGCATTAATTACTAGGTGTCAATTTTGTAACTGCAAGATTATGTATTTATTTCATAGCTAAATATTTAATTTTGAAAATACATGAGAGATACAAGTTTTAGTATTCAAAATGACTCTGAAGGACATTATTCTGACAATGAATGACTTTTTAAATTGCTTTTGTTAGAAACGTTTCGTTACATTTTACAAATCAAAATAAAATATAACTTTAAATATATATGAGAACTAAAAGAATGAAAAATAACAAAATGTATAAGAAATAACAAAATCAACCAACAAAGTAAGAAAGAAAACAAATAAAGATATATATATATATATATATATATATATATATATATATATATATATATATATATATATATGTATATATATATATATATATATATATATATATATACTATATATTATACATATATATATATCTATATATATATATATATATATCTATATATATATATATATATCTATATATATATATATATATATATATATATATATATATATATAGTGGATTGCGTAATTGGTATATTCACAACTGTTTCCTTTACAAACTGTGAATGACTATATTCAATCCCCAGATATAGCATACATACACTTGGATCTTGAACAATACCTGTGTGACAGACACATCGTTACAGACTGTGGCAGCCTGGCTTATCAGAAAACAGATGCCCTCACATGCTGGGTGGGGCAATAAATGGGGGGGGGGGGTCACTTATATAAGGCTTTTGAGATGCCTTTAAGTTCTTCGTCACTAAAGACTAATAAAAATGTCAATGATCTAGTTACAAATTTACTTAAACATAAACTCCCATACCACCGGATCTGGTAGCGTAATTGGTGGAGCGTCGGCTCCAGATAGGGAGTCCCCGGGTTCGATCCCGGGCCGAGAGATACCAAAGTCGTTAAACATGGTAGTAGTATAGCTCCCTTGCTGACGTTCAAGGAGATATAAGGGTAGTTCTACGACTGGTAGGCCAGGTGTCGGGATAATGTGACTGGGTGTGGTATCATGCCAAGTTTTCACGGCATGCTATACACATATGCTTCGAGTGGACACCGTTTCCAGATAGCTGAAATATCGTTGGTGTGACGATAAACCCAATAAATAAGCAAATAAACCACCATACCTTCCCTAGAGACTTTATGCCTTTGATCAAACAAGCAAACGTTATGACCCAGGACACAAGTGCTGCTGCCATTATATGCCATTGCATCTCGCCGAAATTCTCTATGCCATCTGACTTGCCAAGGATCTTTCTCCTGTAAAAAGCAGACATGTGGTATTGCCTTGGTCCCAAAGAGGGAGACTTAGGCACCCAGAGAGGGAGATTTGGGTTCCAGGGAGGGAGATTTCCGTGAATGCGCGTCAAAATTGACTGTGTGGCTTATTTCTATTTGTAAAATAGTTTTTTTTCTTTTTTATTAATAATAATAGTAATTTCAGTGATGAAAATGTTCTTTACAATATTTTAAAAAAAATTTTGGAATATATCTAGCATATTTTAGTTCATAACATAGACATAAATTGTATGCTTTGGTTTTAAGCATGTGGCCTTCAAAAACAACAGCCAAAACATAGTGTAAACAAGTCAAGTGTCAACAGCACTTACTAATGAATTGAAAAAAAGGTTTCCAAAGAAATAATGAGTATGCAAGCATAAAAATAGTTTATTTAATTTGTAAGTTAATGACAAAAGAGTTTTGATAATTATAAAATATTAGTGGTAAACTAATGATACCATTACATTCTAAACAAAGTTAAATGAATTTAGAATACATGAAGACATTATACAAATCTAGAATTAATAGCAAACAAGTGTTTTTCTGTGACAAAGTAGTAAATAGATATCTGTCCGTTCTTTTACATATATAAACCACATACTAATGTAAAAAAAAATGTAACATTATTTTACATTAATTCATCTTTTGACAATGTATGATGTAATCTGATTTGAACTACCAGTAGTTGAAATGGAAAATATGTTTTAAAAGTGTGTAAGGTTGGCATTTCATGCACAAAATGAAATGGTATCAACTGTCACGAGATCCATTTACTTTTATGATAAATGCATATTTGCAGGAAGAAGACAAATTTTCTTTCAAAAATAAACAACACTATTGTAAAGTAAAGAAACGTTTACTCCTTTTAAAAAGCTAACGTCAAAGTATGCTTTACATAATGTTGGGAAATGTTCACCATTTCTTAGATTTGATCTGTTCCAATGTTACTGTGACCCTTGCAGATTTGTCTCCTAATTCCTGCCCCGACCTATTTCACGGCTAGAAGCTTGCCTACATATCTTACCCAATGTGTTGTTTTGTGAGTGCCGATAATGAAATAATATGCAGTTAGCAAAAGGCCTTACAAAGTATCAAATTAAAATCATTGATTGTTTTAGTAGCACAATGCACTAATATACATGTTGCAAGCTCTGTGTATTCAGCAGTGTTATTGTTTCACACATTCATCTCTTCACGCAATTTTGTTTTTATGTTAATTTCATATGTACATTATTACTTAAACATAATGTTTATTTCCAACCATTACACGCAACAAATTCTTAGATAGGTTTAGAATCTAAAGTGGTGATTCTTTCAGTCGGCCCATTTGGATTTGGGTCTGCTGATTTTGTTAAATGACTTATCACTTATTTACTTTTACATTTGGCTTGCACGTGAATTCCTTTGTCCTGTGCGTTTTCAAATTTTAGTATATATTACAATGCTCATTGGACTTTGTCATATATTCTTATTCATGGAAAAGAAACCACGATCGCTCGCTTCGTTGGCTCCCTTTGGTTTTTAATTCAAGGATGAGTCGCCTATTTAGACACTACATAGTAAAACTATACACAGTCGTCTCGGTTTAAGAAAAAGAAAATCAATACTACAGTAAGTTTTATGAGTACACACGAGCGCATCAGTTTCAACATATGCGGTAGTCTGCTGACAAAATGGCGCTGACGCGATGACGTCACACATATAATTAGCACTAGTTTGTTTTTTGCTTGTTTGTAAGGCACGTAGGCAGGTCAGTTGTTAAACGTTTTTGAATTATTCTGTCATGTAATTTGCCTGCATTCAAGTGCGTGCATGTCCATTTTTCTACATATTTACATGATTTACGTCGTGTATTTATAGTACCGAAGTAAACGGAAATCAGAGTACTTGTTTGCAGTCAGGAAGTTTGTCAATCGCAATAATAATGCTGGAAATTATTATCTTGGCTTGATAAGGAAAAAAAACTGAAGACGTTCAGTCTAATTATCCGGAGCCTGCGTTTGGGTAAATACAAAGTAATTCTCATATCACCCTATTAACGGGCTATTAAACATTTAAGATTTCGAAGCTCGGTCCTATGCCTTTGTCCGCACGTGCGTTAAGCATTTCTTCCATTAGTTGTGTAAGAAAATAGAACATGTGACACTGATTGCCATGATCTCCGCCGTTCACTAAATGGGTGTGGTTATAGTGTCAATCAACGGATAACAGTTTGTGGCGGTTGCCTTTTAACACCAGGAGGCGGGGCACGAAATTATCGTCGCGACTAATTAACACTTGGTAGGCTCAATGATTGGCAGTGATCTGTTTCGATTAGCTGCACACATACACATGCAGATGCTGGTCGCTTGCAGTAGGATATATTGCGTAATCAAATGATCGGCTGGTAGCTACTGTCTGGGGCAGTCTTTAGGAGGAATGAGGTTAAGTCTGTCGGGAACATCAAAGCGGGAGAATTGATGTGCTCAGCGTGAGACAGACCCCTGATATCGGGAGTCTCCCGGCGAAATCGGGAAACATCACATGTCTAAAATTAAAATTGGCGTGTTTTTAACAATGTGCACTAACAAGTTCAAACACGACTTGTTCGCTAAGAAAAAAATAGTTCCCAATTCAAACTGTTTCTAATCAGGGATGGATCCAGGAAAGATGAAGGATGCATCCTTTCTTAATTGAAACACCAAGGCGAATATGCTGAAATATTGCTTAAACGGATCTTACTTGGATCTTACCCGTGTATCCATCCCAGGTCTGGTGTAGAGAAAAGGAACTCCGTAAGTGGTCATTAAAAAGATTTTCAATTGATGAATGTTGGTTTTTAAGGCATAAATAAAAATGCTACAAACATTGAGTTACATTTGTTCAGGTTACACGACACTAAATGAAGTTGGCTTTTTACTCAACAGTAAATGTTACAACTTTGGCAGCAATTTAACAGCAAACCTTTTTTTGAACCCCAGAACTATATACGTGGGAAAGAACAATCCATTATCTTATGACAGGGCCTCTGTGAAGGAAGCTTATGTGTCGCGAAGACGGAAACATACACCGTAATCTTTGCATAGTGTACCGGCGCATTTTCAATGAAATGATCAGTTCCGGTCTAAATGGATCGGACCATTATTGAGCATAGGAGTGCAGTTATTTTGCATTTTTATAACTTTACAATGTTTCGGTGTTTTTCGCACCAAATTGCATGAGATGATCACAATTAAATCAAATACAAAAAAACAACAACAAAAGAATCTACCTTATAATTTAAAACAGCTTTGTGTCAGGGGTATCATACCAAGTGTTCAAGTGAAGGCAGCACTATATCTGCTTCAAGTGTCTCCAGATGACTGAAATAATGTTGGCGGGACAGAATCTGTATCTGGAGCTTTGTTATTCAATATTGAAACCTTATTGCAAGTACAATACATGCAACTCACATATTGCATATTGGCCAAAAATAAACCTGGAATGCACCGATGAACAGCATATAAGTCCCCTTTGATCGTGGTATCCAACAGTAAAACCCCTTAAACCAACAAGAACGATTCAAACACATGTCGATCATGTACAGCATGTTGATAAACAAATGTTGAGGCCCTAGAAATATATAAATCTTTAAATTTTAACCACTTAGGTGTGGTGTATTATGACTCAAAGATAAAAAAAAATCAAATGTTGTATAAAGTAATATACAACTTACAACTTATGAAGTTATTTTATTATGTGTACTTTATAAAGTTGGTCCATAGCACTGTGAATTAATATACTGAAAATGTATGAGCTCAACCACAAAAACTTACCGCTCTTATCATAAACTTTTTTTTACCTTTCACCATGATTTAATGGCTTATTATTTATCGCAACATTGTTTGAAAATTAAAAAAAACTACGCCGATAGGAGTGTCTACCATGCTTGCATGAGCAAAAGATAAATATCTACAATAGAATATTTCAGAATATCTAGAAAAGAGTTGAAAAAAGTGCAGCCTGTTAAATGACATTGGTTTACTGTGACAGCGAAATAAACACAGAGGTATGAATATCTCACAATCTCACAAATAGTAAAATCATTTTATCTTGTAAATAGTTTTAAGTCTAGTTTAGCATAACAATGTGGTTGGTAGCATCGGATTCAGTTGGCTTTGGCAATCGAGGGAACATATATATAATATTTAATAATGTATATATAAATTTAGTGGGGTATTAATCAAGATCCATTTAATATATGTATATTATATATATATATATTAAATGGATCTTGATTAATACCCCACTAAATTTTTCTGGATCCGCCCCTGTTGGAGGTATATGGCTCCCGTGCTGGTATTAACATCACGATGAGGGATATTCAAGGTTGTCAGAACAGGAGTCACAAAAATTTGTAGGTGTTGTTTCGGGCGATTCTTAGTGCATCGCTACAGCTGCTTAGATTTAAGACATCTTAAGACAATTTTATAAATATTGATGTCATGTTTAACGAATAAAACAATAACAAAACACAACAACAAAAAACAAAAACAAAACAAAACAACATACGTCCAGAACTCGGTGGCTGCGGTACTTCCCCTACTTGTATCATTGAGAGACAATGTCATGTTGGTGCTTCCGTTGTTCATGAGTACATGGGTCGAATCTGTAAGCGGAACAATTTAAAATAAACCCAAAGATTCGATTCAAGAAAACGCCATAAAAGGAAATTAAAACAAAATCTTCAGAGTATGTACCGGAAATCTCCCTAATCCGGCCTTGATTCGGACCGCACTGCAGGTCCAGATTGTATACCATTCTGGAATGTATAGGACTCCAGAGGATTCCGGATTGTAAAGGATTCCGAATTGTATAGGATTCCAGATTGTAGAGGATTCCGGAGGTTCCTGGACTGTAGAGGATTACGGATTGTAAAGGATTTCTGATTGTAGAGGATTCGGGATAGTAGTGGATTTCTTATCGTAAAGAATTCGGAATAGTAGAGAATTCCGGATTGATTAGGATTCCGGATAGTAGAGGCTTCCTGATTTTGGAGGGTTCGGGAATGTTGAGGATTCCGGATTGTAGCGAATTCCAGATTGTAGAGGATTCCGGAGGATTCCAGATTGTAGAGGGTTCCAGATGTACAAGGTGCCGGATTGTAGAACAGTGTTACTTTTATAGATTTATTTTTAAACCATGTTTGAAATTTGGTACCGCAGGTTAATCATAATGTAATAAAAACACAGACACTACCTTTTGTTTTAAATGTTTATTAAAACAGCTCAGTTTATTAATGCATAAATACAAATACATGCATTTAATACATGTTAACTAAATTTATCAATACATGTAATAGATAACAGATAATGGTCGTTGTAATTGAATCATCACAATCTTGAATTTCTTTTTCAATTTTATCAATTTAAAAATATCTATGACATTGCATTTTGGGGAATAACTGAATCAGCAATTCATATACATTGTTATTAATTGTTTATTTTACGAAGTTTATCAATGTTAACATCAAACAAAGCGCAAAGTTTAACACCTAATCAACATGTCTGAATTTACGAGCATGTTAAAGATGGAAGTGAAAAATACTAAACTGTAAGTTGCGTCAAATAGAAACAGCAACAACAACAACAGCAGCAGCAGCAGCAGCAGCAGCAACAACAACAACAACAACGACAACGACAACAAAAAGCAAACACAAAATACAACATTAACAAAAGACAACAACAAAAAACAAACACACAATAACGAACAAACAAAAACAAAAGAAAACAACAAAAAACAACACCAAAAAACACAAAAACACAAACAAAAATCAAAACAATACAAAACAGAAAAAACACCGTAAAAGATAAATATCTATATTGAAACCTAATAGCTAGTCAGTTTGTCGACACTTAAAATATTACAATACACAGTCTATCAAAACTTAGCAGTCTTTAAAATATGTTAGAAAGTTCTGCTAAGTTAAAATGTTTTATTTTTCACGTGTAACAAATTGTATGTCTTTCAAGCTATTTCCCCCGCCCCCTACCTCCCTCCATCACCTAACAAATATGTACTTGACAGAACATTTTTTATTTGTTAGTTAAGAATAATCACAGCGGTCAGAAGCGCTGGTTGTGCGGATTAGGTTTTGCCCTGTAATCGATTACAGGTGTGCAATCAACGGTCAAAATTATTTCGTGGTATATCAAATGTACAACGCTTTGGATATTGGAAAGCAAGCAAGTCTTCAGCGGCAAATTAATAGGTAAATAAAAAAGGTCCTATCAAAATTTCCACAGATATTTAAATTTAATCTACCCATAGACAAAGGCAAACAGGGTAAATGTAAATGTGACAAAAACAACACAGAGACGAGACATACCACACAAAAAAACCCCATCATTTACCGCCTTTGAACGGTCAGTCGGCAAAAGGACCAACTTGGGTGCTTAAACCTGGTTTGTGCAGCGCTCCAACCTCGCACTTCCTCAGGTGAAATTTTAAAAGTACCATGATGTTTATAACTGAGAGAGAGAAATGCATATTCTTCGTTCTTTGATACGCATTTGTTATAATGAGTAATGATTTTAACATAATTTATGCTAGCAGTTTTAATTAATGCTATATAGCTATTTCATTATTTACCGAGCTTAAACGACAACATTGAATATTTAAAACTACATTTTCTGATTGTTTTAGCAGTTAATTAATATTGTTGTGAGCGTCCGCGGTCTAGTGGTTAAAGGCATCTCGAAAGGAATGTGGTATCCTATTGAGCCAGGCTCCGACCTGTTGTGACCAGACCTTCTAATTGCTGGTCATCACTGCAGGGAGTCTTTAGCCTACATGGTACTAATCTGTCACAGTAAAACCTCTGATGGGTTAATGCAAAACTAAATTACCTGCTAGTATGGAAGTGAGACAGTAGGCTAGTTTTACACAAAGCTATAAACATTAATGTTAATGATATTGTGGGTAGTTTAATGATCCCTTACATATCCTTTATTGCATTAATTACTAGGTGTCAATTTTGTAACTGCATGATTATGTATTTATTTCATATCTAAGTATTTGATTTTGAAAATACCTGAGAGATACAAGTTTTAGTATTCAATATGACTTAAAATGAGTCTGACGGACATTATCCTGACAATGAATGACTTTTTAAATTGCTTTTGTTAGAAACGTTTCATTAAATTTTACAATTCAAAATAAAATGTAACTTAAAATATGTATGAGAACTTATATATATACACATGCACATATATTTATAAGAATAAAAAAGAACTTATAGAATTATTTCTGGTATTTAGGATTGCGTAATTGGTATATTCACAACTGTTTCCTTTACAAACTATGAATGACTATGTTCAACCCCCAGATACAGCATACATACACTCGGATCTTGAACAATACCTGTGTGACAGACACATCGCTACAGACTGTGGCAGCCTGGCTTATCAGAAAACAGATGCCCTCACATGCTGGCTGGGGCAATAAAGGCATAAATAAATAAATAAATAAATAAATAAAGGCATCTCAAAACCCTTATATAAGTGCCCCCCTCCCATTTATTATCAGGTCTGGTCACAGCAGGTCGGGGCCTGGCTCAGTGGTTAAGACGTTGGGGCAGTTAATTAATATTGTTGTGAGCGTCCGCGGTCTAGTGGTCAAGACGTTGGAGCAGTTAATTAATATTGTTGTGAGCGTCCGTGGTCTAGTGGTTAAGACGTTGGGGCAGTGAATTAATATTGTTGTGAGCGTCCGAGGTCTAGTGGTTAGACGTTGGGGCAGTTAATTAATATTGTTGTGAGCGTCCGAGGTCTAGTGGTTAAGACGTTGGAGCAGTTAATTAATATGGTTGTGAACGTCCGTGGTCTAGTGGTTAAGACGTTGGAGCAGTTAATTAATATTGTTGTGACCGTCCGCGGTCTAGTGGTTAAGACGTTGGAGCAGTTAATTAATATTGTAGTGACCGTCCGTGGTCTAGTGGTTAAGACGTTGGAGCAGTTAATTAATATTGTAGTAACCGTCCGAGGTCTAGTGGTTAAGACGTTGGAGCAGTTAATTAATATTGTTGTGAGCGTCCGCGGTCTAGTGGTTAAGACGTTGGAGCAGTTAATTAATATTGTTGTGAGCGTCCGAGGTCTAGTGGTTAAGACGTTGGAGCAGTTAATTAATATTGTAGTGAGCGTCCGAGGTCTAGTGGTTAAGACGTTGGGGCAGTTAATTAATATTGTTGTGACCGTCCGAGGTCCAGTGGTTAAGACGTTGGAGCAGTTAATTAATATTGTTGTGAGCGTCCGCGGTCTAGTGGTTAAGACGTTGGAGCAGTTAATTAATATTGTAGTGACCGTCCGCGGTCTAGTGGTTAAGACGTTGGAGCAGTTAATTAATATTGTAGTGACCGTCCGAGGTCTAGTGGTTAAGACGTTGGAGCAGTTAATTAATATTGTTGTGAGCGATCGCGGTCTAGTGGTTAAGACGTTGGAGCAGTTAATTAATATTGTTGTGACCGTCCGTGGTCTAGTGGTTAAGACGTTGGAGCAGTTAATTAATATTGTTGTGAGCGTCCGCGGTCTAGTGGTTAAGTCGTTGGAGCAGTTAATTAATATTGTTGTGAACGTCCGCGGTCTAGTGGTTAAGTCGTTGGAGCAGTTAATACATATTGTTGTGACCGTCGGCAGTCTAGTGGTTAAGACGTTGGAGCAGTTAATTAATATTGTTGTGACCGTCCGCGGTCTAGTGGTTAAGACGTTGGGGCAGTTAATTAATATTGTTGTGACCGTCCGCGGTCTAGTGGTTAAGACGTTGGAGCAGTTAATTAATATTGTTGTGAGCGTCCGCGGTCTAGTGGTTAAGACGTTGGAGCAGTTAATTAATATTGTTGTGAGCGTCCGTGGTCTAGTGGTTAAGTCGTTGGGGCAGTTAATTAATATTGTTGTGAGCGTCCGCGGTCTAGTGGTTAAGACGTTGGAGCAGTTAATTAATATTGTAGTGACCGTCCGTGGTCTAGTGGTTAAGACGTTGGAGCAGTTAATTAATATTGTTGTGAGCGTCCGCGGTCTAGTGGTTAAGACGTTGGAGCAGTTAATTAATATTGTTGTGACCGTCCGTGGTCTAGTGGTTAAGACGTTGGGGCAGTTAATTAATATTGTTGTGACCGTCCGCGGTCTAGTGGTTAAGGCGTTGGAGTAGTTAATTAATATTGTTGTGAGCGTCCGCGGTCTAGTGGTTAAGACGTGTAATTCCAGATCGGAGGGTCCCGGATTAGAACCCCGAAACTGACCACATGATGTGAGTCCTTCAACAAGACTATTTACTGCACATAGCACCAGGTACTCAGTGCCTGAGTACTGGTTCTACCCAGGAAGTGGACAGTCGAGAGGGATTGATATAAGTTAAAAGAACTTGTTTCCCATTCGACTATAAATAAATATGTTTAAACTTATTAATGTTGTTCACAATTTATCATTAAGATCTACAATTAATTATAATGTGCTCAAAATGAAACACGATTTGTTTGCTTTTTACATATTTCTTTCACAAAGTTTCTTCAATGTACAAAATTGTTTTTCTTAACCCATTGATGGTGATGTCTGATTTAATTTCTTTAAACCCAAGCAGTTGATAATTCAACTATTTTAATATGCATGATTTCCAAAATATGTAATTTATTTAAATCCTAAATTGACACGCTATTTACTAAATTTAGTAGGAAATAAAACAGTTACAGCAACTTCGTGGCTACAATTATAAACATATAAACATCAAAGATAAATCGGCTTGTTTCGGAAGCTTCAAGTAATTAAGATATACATGTAATCATGCGACAAAACATACTTATTATCGATCATAAAAATACCGCACGATGCTTTTTCTGTAACGATGATTTAACTAAGCAAATACTACTTATGTGGAGGATTGCGTTCGCAATTAAGAATATGAGATTAAGACAGCTCTAGCGAACTTTGTGCACGAGGTTTAGTTACTTTGTCGGTGTATTTTTATTAGTGTTTAACTTATTATCGAATGACTAAGGGTATATTATATTTTTTAAAATGTTGAATATTTATACATGAAAAAGATATGAAATTTCAAGAGCATTCCATTGATGTATATATTTTAATGTTTGGACCACAAATGAAGAAATTACAAGAAAATAAAATTTACGCTTCTGTACAATTCATCTGAAAATCCCTTGAAGTTGCAATCAAAGATGGCTGCCAAGATAAGGGATCTTCACTGATGTGGGAACTAGTTATTTTCTATAAGCTAGTTACAGTATAACACCTTGAAAGGCGCCCAGTTTTATCACTTTTTGTCAGTTATTGACATTTATGATGTACATTACAGCGACCTTATTTATGTTTGTGTACTTTTTGTAGACAGCTAATGGATGTTCTTTTACGTTTAAGATTGTAAATAGAAAATGCACTTCGTGTGATAACATCAGAATTGTTGCCACATTGTACGTATTTAAGACATCAAAAACGTCGAGTTTTATATAACAAAATGTACCGCATTCTTGATAATGACTAGATATACGAAATGGCATTTGAAAGAATGGCGAATACCCTCAGTAAAATTTGAACAGGTGGACAAAAATGAATAGTCAGTGGGATACTCGTTGTAGAAAACAATATTATTGTTAACGTTTGAAGCATGCCTGGACACATTTTTACGCGTCTAGTCTCATTACACATACATATTTGTTCTATACACGCACTACTTCTTGCAAGGCATAACTCACTGACCGCAAGTAGTCAAAGTCATATAGGATAAATCCTGTGTGCTTCCGAAATCCAGCTTTCTCTTAACTTTGTACTGTGTCGCAAGTTATTTATTTGAACAATATTAAGTCCATTGGATCTGGTAGCGCAATTACATGGGCTCCAGATACTGTAGGTCCTGATTTTGATCCCGGGCCGCGACATACCAAAGACGTTAAAATGGTAACCGTATAGCCAACACTCAAGAAAATGTAAGGATAGTTCCACGACAAGTCGGCCCGGTGTCCGGATGATGTGATTGGGTGTGGTATTATGCCAGGTGTCCACTGCAAGTCAAACACATTCAAGGCATCGTCTCCAAAGACCTGAAATACTGGTGTCAGGAAGATAAAACCATCAAACAGACGGACATCTCTAGTTAATATTTCACCAGAGTTTGGATAGGTCTAGAGCAATTGCAATATATTGATATTGAAAGCTGCACATACCTATACAATTGGGCGTGTTCCAGTCATTGTCACATGACATCCATCCTAGTTTTGGGTAGAATGATTGGACTAGGTAGTTGAGAACCCAGGCGAACACCACACCGTAGAAGATCAAGTATATGGCAGCTGCAAGAATCATTAATACCCCGACACCTGAAGGACAGTAATACATCACAGAGAAGGGTAAACCGAAAATTAAATGCTCATATGTGTAATCTTTTTTTTTTCTAAGTTCTTTTAAAAAATCAGATAGAAAGATTCTCAACGATAAAAACCACCACTCACTTTACATAGATAATTATGTAAATATGCAAATATATAAATATGTAAGTACATAAGAGCCGGTGCACACGATGTGTTTTATTTATTTATCGATATGCTTTCATTAACACGTCGCCAAGTGCATCAACGGTGCATTTTACATTAGTTATTGGATGCACAAATGGTATGATAAATGAACATATACACGGTATATAACAAATAAAAAATGAGGGAACCGAAATAATTTTGACCATTTCGACTAGATATATCACGCAAATGTGTCCACACCGGACAGACAGGCCAGTCTGTGCGAAACGCTCAAAGGATAATAGCCACAGTCACATCTCCAACTTTGCTGAAAATAAAATGTGATGCCTGTGTGTATCTGACTTGTTAACAAAAATATATGTTCATCTATTTGATTCATACACGGAACTATTTTGCTACGCGGGAGCACAAATCACCATTAAAGGCCAGGTGTGAGGCGTGATATACTCAAATCTAGTGACGGCTCAGTCGATGTAAAGACATACACAATTTAAATTAAGTTTGTAATGGAGACCGCCAAATATCTTTGCGCCAGACAACCAATGACTGCAAGTGTGTTAATATGTTAATAAAGCAGAGGGGAGAAAGGGAAGGAAGGGGGGGGGGGGGCTTTGAGGGAGAGGGGGGAGAGGGGGGAGAGGGGGGGGGGGGGGTGGATGGGGACAGAAAGAAGACAGTCTCTGCCAAAAAGGTATATATATGCACCGATATAAGCAGTGAGTAAAGGTTTCTTCATATGCCATATTTTCAAAGCGGTAATTTAACACGTGGGCTCTTTTCCAACGACAAGGGCTGTCCAAAATGTATGCGTGCTATGGGTCTGTGACATGAGGACACGATGTAATATTAAACAAAGTTTTATTCCATTTTATAACACTATTACTCAATTTAAGCACAAGCTGTTGAAGAAAATATAAAACTATCAAAACGGAACAGTTTATTACCAAATCTTAATACAGAATCAATCATGTGCGAACTTCCAACACATCACCCGTATTTATCCTTGCTACCTAAACAACATAAACAACCCAATAAAGTACACTTTTCCCACTGAATGCACGTGTTTTATGAAATGGATAAGTAAAGGATAGACAACGAGTGGAGTGGTCTATGAAAACTCCGCATGGTGTCTATCCGACTTAGACCACAAGTACCGTCCACTGGCCAACCAGTTGTCTACGGGATTAAAACAACGGTAATACTGGCCAATGATTGGCCAGTGGGCGGTAGCTGTTGTCTAATAAACCATTTCTTGATATAAACAGGTAATATGAGCCATTGATTGGTCAACGAAGGCGAAACGTGGCAAAAGTGTTGAGCTGCAAGACCGCGCTTTCTAGTAGTACATGTTATGAGTGACCATATGAAACTTTAATCGAAGTATTCTCAGTCAAGAGACATAAGGGACGCCACAACAACGTAGGGCATAGAGAAAATATTATATAATTACCGGTATTAACTTATTAGCTGGGAAAAAAAACTGTGATATTGACCAAAAAATCTTTATTGAACGAGGCGATAATCGAGGTTAATAACGATTTTTTGCGGTCAATATCAACTGCATATTTCCCAGCTTATAAGTAAATAACTGTTTTATTGCATGAACTATAATTAGTTAGTAATAAATAGTTCTTATTTCTTTAATTATTATCAAAACTTAAATGCAAGAAAAAGTTTACAATTTGTACTTCGTAAATACTGTTCGTCTGGGACAAGTATCCCGCAATGCGTACAATCCTAAGGAAGTTTTGTAGATGCGCGCGCATAATATTAATGGAAATTTCGCATTCTATTAATAGACTGGTTAATATCCGCGAAAGCGGGTCAATATCTATATTTATTGACTATTTTTCCATTTTATTTTTGTGGGGTGGGTGGGGGGTGGGGACCAATCGTGTTGCGTCTATTTATAGTTCATGTAATAACATGTGATAATTAAAAAAAGTAGCTCCCCTTTAGCGGGTCTTTTTTTTTTGCATAATTTTATGTTAACTTTTGCTTTTTTGATCTCTAATTTACCTTAAAATGATCAAAATATTACCTAGTAAATGTTTAAACGACAAATTTATCAACGGTTCCCTTTAAGTCGACGATGTTTTGAACTTACCTCTGAAGATTGGACAAAAGTCAAACGCAGTGATGGTAGACTTGCCGGAAAATTGGCCGAGACATAACTCCATGTAGTACATAGGTCCGCCGCATATGACCAGAAATATCACGAATGGGATGAAAAAAGCACCTGAATAAAAATGAGAATTTAATGTCGATGATTCAACGGAAGATCACTCTAGCAAGGTTTTCGAAACTTTACTGGAGAAGGAAAAATCTTAACGATTTTTTTCGGAAGTAAAATGAAAAATTTCGTTTTTTACTTTGCATTTTAATAAAACAGTGTATTCTTGCATTTGTTTTTAAGAGTTTTTTTAACCTTTGTTTAAATTGTATTTAAATTGCAGTTGTTTATAGATAGCATAGTTTGCCTCTGAATTAAGTTAGAATAGTCTTTCGTTGATTTATCATTATACGTAAATCAAATATAAGATTTTATGGATGACCCAAATCTAAACCTTTTTGCTGTGAATATCTTATGAATAACCCACAGCTTAACCTTTCTACATTGAATATCTTAAAGATAATTCAAAGCTAAACCTTCCTGCTTTGATTGATGAAGAAGAAAGTGAACGAGTGTCTATACTACGATGATTGTTAATTGCTCAATAAAGCGATTATTTCAGATACATCAACAGTTTTATTGTTATTCTGACATTGCAGAAAATCATTAAGCGTGTTTCTGTTAAACTAAAAACAACCAGACAATACCGATCGAATTTATATTTTACCTTATATAATGAAAATAAGGAAAAAGCGTGGACAAAAAAAACACATTTAAACAAGAATGTTTGACATCAGTATCAACCGATTTGTGCGTTCGATTTGTGGTTATTTTTTCCTATAATGGTTGTAATATCATAAACAAAACAAAAAAGTGGCTCATTTTTTTTTTTTTTAATTGACGCATCCTTATGGCGCACGATTTTTTCGGAATCGCTTAGCGGCCAAGACTGGTAACCATTTCTACGCCTACTGTGATTCGCTAGCAAGGAGAAGCACGATAGCCAGTCAAGCTTGCGCGGCGGCCTTCACCTTGAGGGCATTGATGTGTTGACATGTTTTGTACATAACGGCCAAATAAACATCGCCTCAGGGAAGGATTAGTGTAATTTGCGAGACGATAATAAAGCAGCCAGCCGAATGTTTGTTGCGATCATTAATTTGACAGTACCGGATTGTCGATTAATGACAATTAATGATACATAATTACGAGGTGAGCAGACAGCAGCCGAAAGTGTAACTGCATATAATGGCTATGTTAAAAGTATGATATTGCCTAAAGGCGACATAAACATACTAAATGTATATTAAATATACAAACGTTTATGTAAATAAAACGTAAAAAAAGAAAGTTCACGTTTTCACGTTGTTGTTTTTTTCATTCTCAATTCAATAACACTACAAAAAGTATATTAAAATTAAAAGAATTGCGTGTTAACAAACATACATATACACACTACAAAAATAACATTAAACTTGACGCGTAAATTTGGCTCATAAAAATGGCTCATGAAATAAAAAAGTGGCTCATAATTTTCAAATTTGGCTCATCGGTTGGCTCGGACCAAAAAAAAAAAAAAAAAAAAAACCAGGGGGAGCCCTGAATATGTAATCCGATTTTTTTTTTGCGCTTTTTAACACAATATCATTTAGGAACCTTGTTTATTTATTTCTTTAAAAAGTTTATTTGCGCCAAATCCTAAAGGGTCGTTTTACAAAATTATTCTAAAAGTAAATAATTAGCTTTAAACAGTCTTTAAGGTTATGGTTCGAATAATGGCAGATAAACATAACTACGAATATACGGTTCCGATTTCGTACGCCGTCTTACGTTTGGGTTCGAATAAGGTTAGTTTAACATAACTTCGAATATACGGTTCCGATTTTTATACACCATCTTAGGTTTGTGGTCGAATAAATGCAGCCAAAAATCTACGAATCTACGGTTCCGATTTTTATACGCCATCTTAAGTTTGGGTCCGAATAAGGGCGGTTAAACATAACTACGAATATACGATACCGATTTTTATAAGCCATCTAAAGTTTGGGTTCGAATAAGGGCAGTTAAACATAACTACGAATGTACGGCTCCGATTTTTATACGCCATCTTAAGTTTGGGTTCGAATAAGGGCGGTTTAACATAACTACGAATATACGGTACCGATTTTTATACGCCATCTTAAGTTTGGGTTCGAATAAGGGCAGTTAAACATAACTACAAATGTACTATTCTGTTTGTATAGCCAACTAAGGTTTGGATTTGAATAAGTGCAGTTGAACAAAGCTACGAATATAAGGCTCCAATTTTTATACTCCACCTTAGGTTTGGGTTCGAATAAGGGCGGTTAAACATAACTACAAATACACGGTTTCAATTTGTATACGCCATCTTAGGTTTAGTTCGAATAAGGGCGGTTAAAGATAATTACGAATATACGGCTCCGATTTTTATACGCCATCTTCTTATTTGCCTATTACTGTATTAGTAGATTATTCGAGTTGTTAGTTTGCTACATCAAAGATATACATTTTGCACATACCACCGCCATTCCTGTAGCAAAGATAGGGAAACCTCCACATGCTTCCGAGTCCTACGGTATAACCACAAATCGAGAGAACAAACTCGATGTCGTTGGCCCAAGTTTCTCTTTCTACAGATTCACCATTCTCCGAAACAGCATCAACATTGCTTACACTGCTAGAACGCTTAGACACCGATGTCTCTCTATGCCTGACAATCGCTTCTTCATCTTTAACTTTAAGCTCCATTTCTTTGGAATTAATTCCAGCTCTGTCCAAACTAAACCGTTTCGTTTTATTTATATGTCTTGTTTCGATGGCGATCGTATTCACACTGAGGGATAGTCTATTATTTCATTCACGATCATTCGACCATAAAAAGGAAAAAAAGTCGTTGGTGTGAAGCGACGATCAAAGTCGACGCAACAACCGGAACAGGTAAAGAGATGTAGATCCGTAAGGTAGCAAGTAGCAAGAAGCAAGGCCATTTGAAACGTTATGGTTTTTATTTGAATGTTTTTGGTATACTATAAATCTCGAGAAAAAGTATGTGTCACTTATATTCTTGAGACCGTAGAATGGTTTAAATCAAAATATAAAGCAAAACCCGACACCATTAAATAGGTTTTCTAAGATGTTGCATATTTCGATGTTACATATACAGAAAAAGTTGCAAAGTTATTATAATTAACTATGAAACTAAAGTGTACAAGCAGAAATTACACGTGTGAAGCAGGTTTATATTGCACAAATCACTTTTGTTCAGGTAGTATATTTAGGAACATATTTTGTTTTCTTTCTAAGTATCTTATTGTTTATTATCAAAGTTGTTTTGGCGTGGTAGCATTTTTGTATCTGAGTTATGTACACAAAGAACAAAGTTTAGTGTTTCCTAAAAAAAGATCCGACATCACGCATTTTTAAAGTGGAATAGATGAAGACAAAAACCGAAAGAAACAGTTAAACAGAACGATATGACATGTCATTGATCACGATGGAAATTATATTGCAACAAAGCAACCTTATTAGGTATTTATGTGCGAATGTGATTAAAAATACACATAGAATTGACGTTAAAAATACAACTTAACAAAAGATGATGTCAAGTGAAAGGTAAATATACAGCTACGCATTGTTTCTGGTTGTTTTTAAACTTTAATCATTCATCAACATATCCTTAACCCACTTTTTCACGTACTAGTGCTTTTTGAACGATCTTTCACGTTAATCCAGTCCATGCGAAATAATTTAATATTTGCAAACATCGAGGAGATTAGTAACGAGTCAAGTGAGGACACTGACAAGATTCTCCGATCGTTTCTAGAAAAAAAGATGAAGATAGCTAAAGAATGCACAGAGAAAATTTAGTTTGACAGGGTTCACAGAATGGGTGCGAAGAAGAGCAATGGAAGCCGAATGTTAGTAGCTAAATTTAACCGCTTCAAAGATAGAGAATTCGTGCGAAAACAGGGGATATAATAGTAGAGTTGTTTGTAAAAACGATTACATATCTCATTATTGTATTAATATTTTCGATGATGCACATTATATGCCAGATAATCACCTCCGACGGGCCTCACAGGACACCAAATGTAATAGATTTGGCAGTAGATTGATTGACCTGTGTAAATCCTTAGGATTACGCATAGTAAATGGTAGATTACACAGTGATCGGTTATTGACTACCTGTTGACCACGAACACAGCTTTTCAAGTTTAGCCGATTTCTCAGTCGATAGTATAAATGTGTGGAGCGATCATGCACCTGTATTTTTTGTATATTTTGCAATAATGTAGTCATAGAGACCAAAACATATTCAGATTTTAAGTATCGTTGGAATGCAGAAAACAGATCAGCTTTTCGCTTCGAATTGCAGCGTAATATAGATCAGTTGGATGCCGCTATGTTGAATATTGATGTAAAATCGAAAGAGAGTATAAATCTAGCGGTCGGCAATTTTACATCTTTTATAAGAAAGGCGGCTGATCCACTGTTTCAAGTTAAAACACCATCATCTAATAGACCAGGCTTTAATTCGGGCTCGTGTGCTAAGCAAGCTGAATGGTATGATGATGAATGTGAAACTTACAGGACGCGATATCTAGCTGCATTGCGTATTTTTCATACTCGTAATACAAACCTTAGCTGCGAATATCTATGTGACTGTAAAAAGCAATATAAAAATTTGTTAAATAAGAAACGGAAATTGTTTAAAATAAAACAAATTAACGAAATAGAAAAGTTAAGGACAAGTAAACCGCGAGAATTTTGGAAGTATTTTAAAAACCCAAATCAAAAATCACGTGGCGAATCCTTATCACTTGAACCATTTTGGGAATATTTTGCCAATTTAGGAAACGATCTATGCAAAACGAAAACTATCTAAGCCGAATCGTTTTGTCGCGACCATAACTTTTCTCAGGATTTAAATGACGAATTAGATTATACTATTTCAAATGATGAAATATTAGGCGCAATAAAAAAAAATTGAAAAGGAATAAAACCTGTGGTATTGATCGTTTGTTAAATGAGTATTTCATCGAGTGTAGTGATATCTTAACACCGTCATTGAGTAAATTGTTTAATGCAATATTGAATTCTGGTTGTTTTCCAGAAGAATGGGCGAAGGGGATTATCATACCGTTGTTTAAGAAAGGGGATCAGAATGACGTGGGAAATTATCGTGGAATTGCTCTATTAAGATGTCTCTCAAAACTATTCACAACAATTTTGAACCATCGTATTTCGTCTTATTGCGACAAATACAATACATTATCGGACGCGCAGTTTGGCTTTAGAATGGGCCGATCAACAAATGATGCAATATTTGTACTTATGTCAATTGTTGAGCATTACCTTAATAACAACAAACGTTTGTATGTAGTATATATTGATATGAAAAAATGTTTTGATAGTATATATAGAAATGCGCTTTGGTATAAACTGTATAAATGCGGCATAGGTGGGAAAGTATTAAATGTTATTAAAAGTATGTATATTCATGTCAAATCGTGTGACAAACACTGTAACAGCTACTCAGAGTTGTTTGAGTACACTTTAGACTTGAAACAAGGGGAGATAATATCTCCCGTCCTAGTCTCACTATTTTTAGACGACTTAGAATAATTTCTAAAGCAGGCTAGTAACTCTGGTTTAAACCTGGATGACATAACCTTGATACTATTGTTATTTGCTGATGACATGGCTGTTCTAGGAAATTCGCCCAATGATCTGCAAAACAGTTTAAATTTACTGTTTAATTTTTGTCCTACGTGGGGACTAGAAGTTAATGAAGCAAAAACAAAAATAATGATTTTTAGAAAAAGGGGAACATTACTACCAGATGAGTTATGGACATATAATGGTTTGCCCATAGACGCTGTAGACAGTTTTAATTACCTTGGTACAGTTATAAAATATAACGGAAGTTTTGTTTTGCATGAAGAACATATTGGAGGTAAAGGGCTTAAAGCTTTAAATACACTATTGTCCAGCTGCAGAAAATACCATGCCTTTGATGGTTCTATTTTAAATTATTCTGCTGAATCTTGGGGTTTTATGAAAGCAAAATGCCTAGAAAGAATTCACTTAAAGTTCTGTAAGCGTTTTTTAATAGTTTGTCTTAACACATGTTCAGCTGGGGTCTATGGTGAATTGTCAAGATACCCGCTTTATATTAGTCGCTATGTTAAAATAATAAAATACTGGATAAAACTGTTAAATACAGATAACATAATATTACATAAGTTATACGTATTAAACCTCAAGGTGTGTGTAGAGGGGAAAATAAACTGGGTCTCTAAAGTTCGAAAATTGTTAAATGATTTTGGTTTCTCTGACTTATTCTTAAACCCAGAATCTGTATTACAAAAATACATTTCCACAAACTTTTAAACAACGTGTAATTGACTGTTTCATACAAGAATGGAGAGCATCAGTGGAAAGGAGTCCCATTTTGTACGAATATAAACATTTCAAATCAGAATTTACTTACGAACTTTACTTAAACGCACTGCCTATTGAGTTTCGATGTATTGTTACCAAATTTAGAATTGTTGGTCATTCTTTGCGGGTTCACACAGGACGTAATGGCAGACCAAACATTCCCAGCAATAAGCGTTTTTGCTTATATTGTGGATCGCAAGACGTAGAGGATGTTTACCATTTTATCTGTATTTGTCCATGCTACACTAACTAACGTAGACGTTTTTTGGATCGTGTTTATTACACAAGACCTTCAGTTTTTAAATATAATCAGTTATTGTCCTCCCCGGACGAAAACATTTTATTTAAATTGGCCAAATACATTAAGTCAGCTTTGTTAGTTAGAAACAGTATTGTTGTTTAACACTCTTAAATAGTTTACGTTTATTGCTATATAGACAACAATATCTTGTCAGACATTGTCTGTTTTCTTTTAATGTCGTGTTTTGTCTATACCAGTGATCACACATGTATTTTAATGTAATTACGTGTTTTGTAAGATGATGTGCCTTAGTTGTACAAATCTGAAATAAACTATTCGTTCGTTCGTTCGTTAATATGCCGTACTATCAATTCAGCTCTTGGTGTATAGCTTTCAATTTTTGGACCACAAATGAAGATTATTATTATTATTATTATTATTATTATTATTATTATTATTATTATTATTATTATTATTATTATTATTATTATTATTATTATTATTATTATTATTATTATTATTATTATTATTATTGTTATTATTATTATTACTATTATTATTATTATTATTATTATTATTATTATTATTATTATTATTATTATTATTATCATCATCATTATTGTTATTATTATTATTATTATCATTATTGTTATTACCATATATTAAGGTGCCTTTATTAGAAGAGTGCTCAAAGGCACCGAACAAAATACAAAATTGTAACTAAAACATTGACAAGAAATAAAACATGTGTATCAATTGGCAAATATAAACAAAACATTTAGAATATAAAAGAAATTCGCGCAAATGAGCATTAATAAAAAGGCGAGTTTTCACCCAAACATATTTTGGTCGAACGCCCTTTTTAAGATTAACAATTTTGCCCATTTACACCAGTGGACGCTGCCTCAAGTCAAGCTACTTTTAATCTAAATTTGAAATGGGCTGACCATTTACACATACAAAAACCTTCCTGGGGGTATTTTCAACTTTAAATGACTTACGCATTAGCATTCAGAAGACCCCAGCTGTTTCTATATTCTATGGTTCATCAATTTATGATTCATTCATTTTGGTCGAAGGTCGTCAATGTTTTCTTTTCATAAGCACATCATACTACGATTATTGGAAAGAAGAAATCATGACATACTTGCTACTATCTAGCGTTGGCGGGGCCCTGTATTAAAAGCGTTTAAAATTTGTCTGAAGGTTTTATTTGTACATGTAGTTACAAAAAGAAAAGTTGATGCAGAGCATTCATGTAGCCGGCAATAACACATCAGAAAGCTACGCATATTCACGACAGTAGTACTATGTTGTATTGTGAAAGTCATAAAGTACGTAATCCGAATTTTTCTTATTTTCTAAATAAACATTTTTATAGACGATGAGGGTTCTGCCACAACATATACAGTCTTCGAGACTGACGGGAACAAACTCTCATTTGTCAATGACTGGATCTTGCGACGATTTTTTTTTTATCACTTACAAATAGTGTGACCCAGATTACATTGATACTTCAGCTATGTATTTTTTGCCAGTTCTAAGCTCTGGTTCTGCAAAATGCTAATTATTCTGTGTATGCTGATGTGGGATTCACCCACTTATATAATGTGTTTGTAACCAGGGGTGAATCCAGGGGGTGCGAGGTGAGGGGTGGGGGGTTGGGGTGGGTGGGGGGATATATGCATCTCTCTCACCAACCAAGTAATAGATTAGAGTTGTGAAAACACATACATGTAGGGTTAAAAATGGGGTCTGTTGACTGCTTAGGTCGAAGTAAGGGTCCCCTACTTAGTATGTATATAACTAGTATTTACTGCGATAAAGTTGGATGGATTTTGATTCTAACCCCCCCCCCCCCCAAAAAAAAAAAAAAAAAAAATAAATAAAAAAAAAAAAAAAAAAAAATCTGGATCCGCCCCTGCAGGAAACACTAACGCACGTCTAGGACATTTACAAGCAGCGTTTATCCAAACCTTTAAAAGTAATTTATCTTATGATATTATTATTATTATAATTATTATTATTTATTATTATTATTATTATTATTATTATTATTATTATTATTATTATTATTATTATTATTATTATTATTATTATTATTATTATTATTATTATTATTATTATTATTATTATTATTATTATTATTATTATTATTATTATTATTATTATTTATCTTTATTATTATTATTATTATTATTATTATTATTATTATTATTATTATTATTATTATTATTATTATTATTATTAGTATTATTAATATTATACATCTACACGAACTCGTATAAGAAGAGATTGTCCAGTGCTTTTCTTTATAACGTAAGATTTTAACTAGACATAAAATTGAACCTGGTCTCGAGCTATTCCAACTTTAAGGCACGATTCAAGAATGCTTCAGTTGAGAATTAATATAATAACGCAAATGGACTGGAATTGTTTCATATACCCCAAACTTTAAGACTATTCCTAATTTCTTTAGTTATGTGTTGCATTGATTGTCATTAACATGTTAATTATTTTCTTGGGAGAAAGAAGGCCTGATTATTGTTTTTTCCCGAGGGGCGGATCCAGAAAATTTCGGTGGGGGTGGGGGTATGAATCAAGATCCATTCAAGTTTATCGCAGTAAATACTCGATATTTATACACGGCAAAGGACCCTTGCTTCGACCTAAGCAATAAAGAGACAACATTAACTTTAAAAGTTTATTATTTTTTTAAGCTTACAAACATGTGTTTTCACAACTCTACTCTTTTACCTGGCTCGTGGGGTGGGGGCATCCCTTCATTCCCCTCCCCTGGATCCATCTCTGTGTATTCTATTGAACGTATTACATCATTACGTCATTGATCTGTTCCAAGTGAACATGGCAGTAAATTAAATTGAAACCTCGAAACTCCATCTCAATTTGCTTTTCAATCATTTAGATAGCAGGGACTGTAATTTCATGGTTCCGAAGTTACTGAAGCAAATGTCGTGACATTGTTATACTAACGAGCAAGGCTTAATGCTATCTCGTCATGCGCGCATTAATACATTGACAATTGTTACAGAGGACATTTTACATGCACAGCGGTCTCTGTCGTCATAGTATCACGCGTTCAAGTCCAAAAACCATTGCAAGGAATCCGTTTGGTTGAGTGAACGTGTTTTATTTAGGTTACTTATTGTTTTGTTTTTTTACAAAAAGTAAAAATATGGATTGCATGATTTTTCAGGTTTTCAAATGTAAATGCTACACACCAAAAACAACAACAAAACAACAACAACAAACAAAAACAACACACAAAAACACAACTGCGATGAGATATTATATTAAATGGAGAAGACCAAACAATTTCCGCCGCAGAACAACCAGTCGGCTAAAAGACTGACTGGGGTGCTTAAATCACTTTTAAAAAACTCTTAATCTCGCACTTCCTGATGGGTTTCTCAGCAAAAGCAGCAAGCAGTGAAAAACAAAACATGTGTATTTGAAACAAAACTGTCTAAGGCTTAAATAAAAAATGTAAATGTGACCAAAACCTAGCCTAGGCATTACAGTTACAGAGATCGGCGCCGTAAACCCCAAACCCAAAATACACTGACAGAGAACATCAGCAGATATCACTCCGTCAGCCAACAAAATGATGTGATGCTTAAAATGGTTTTCGGTGCTCTTATCTCGAGCCGCCTGAAGGTGCTTCCAGTCCAAAATACAATTTTTTATCTAAATGAGTGACTAAAAGTAAGTACATGCGGCTAAATTACACGGTGTATATAACTGAATAAAAATGCTATTTACAAACGTACACTTAATTCAATGAATTACATAAATCTGGGGTCTCCCTCCGCCAATAATTAGCTGGATGTCGCCAAAATTCCTATAGTCGTATCGGTGCAGTGTAATAAAACAACGAAAACAACTGAAGAGAATATGAAAAAGCCAAGGAACAGATCAGTTCGGAAAATAACACGATAGTGAATCAACCTAGGCAATGACGTCAAATAATAAAAAGTAATGAAATCATGCCAAAGAAAATAAATTCTAACACAAAGAAAATCGCCAAAATGTAATTTAACATATAAAAAGTGAGAAAAGAAAAACGTTCAAAACTTATTTTTTGTATTTGAAAGCTCTTATATGTATATACATTCAAATTAATGTTATAAGAGGCCGAGAATATATGTGCAAACGTTACGACATATAGTGAACGAAGGCAATGTATAGACGTGATATCTGCTGTGCAATCTCCCTTGTACGCAAGGGCGACTACCCAAGTTGGCTGAAAATATAGGATATACTTGTAGAGACGAAAAGATTTTTTCCGAAAAAAAAAAGAAGTTTTTTTTTTTGTGTGGCCTCAAAAACCTTTCCATTCCAATTAATATCACATTTATCTTGGATTATATAGGGTTGCAAAAGTGTGTTCATGTTACTATTATAACTTGAGGCAATACAAATGGTAGGCACCGGCCGCAATAGCTCAGGTGGTAGAGCGTTGGCTTGCGTAGCGGGAGGTCGTGGGTTCCAACCCCGACCGGTTGAAATCAAAGACTTTAAAGTTGGTAGTAGTGGCTTCCCTCCTAACGCTCGGGGCTAAGGGGACATCATTATGCCTGACTCGTCGGTGTCAGTATAATGGACCGGCCTGGTTCAGTCCCTGGGCACCTCATAAGTGCCCCTGTGCTATAATGATAGAAATGTCGCTGCACAGTATCGGTAAAAATGTCGACTAATCCCATCCCATCGCACAGATGGTAGGGCGAACGA
>CM017566.1:46307420-46629920 GCA_007844125.1 Sinonovacula constricta
TTTGCTTTAATAAGAATGTGTATACGCAAAGTCCGAAAATATGCATCGTTTTCAATTAACGGCCACAACAAGACATTTGTCATACCTACAAGTAACAAACAATGTATACCAACAAGTTGCTTCTTTAATTTTTTGTATAGGAGCGTTTTTGTATCGCGCGTCGTGATTGGGTGTTTTGGACAGGTAGCGTGCATTGTACATGTACCGCCTTTACATGTTGTTAAAAATGCTCTTGGTGTGAAATTGAATGTCTTCATCGCGAATTAGTAACCGCTGTTTATTTGTCACTCGTCCGACAGCCGATTTATGACTTGTCCGAGACAAATTTAAAGATCAATGACCATTGGACCGAAACTGCATTTTGACTTGCCCGGGACGTCGGGCTTCCATATTTTTTTCAGCCCTGAGTGTATTATGAACAGCCTTTACTAACACTAAAGTGTACGTTTATGCAGCAATTATGCACAAATTTCCCAGGGCAGGTGGTTGTTGGATATAGGCAAATTTACGGATACAACCTTTGAGAAATAATAATTATTACCTTTCAGAGAGCTGTGCCTTATTTGTGTTGGTGGTTTAAAATATTTTTGTTGAAATGAATCCAGTTTCCAAATGTGCTAACTCTTCAATCGGTTTTTGTTAACTTGACTTTAAAAGAAGTGGCGAACACAATGGAGCATTCCCCGCTGATGTTTGGGATTGTACATGTACCCGCGCACGCGGTTCAACGACAGAACTATCTTTGAGATATAGGTCGGTATTTATTAATCATTATTATGTATGAATCATCACTTGATCTAAAGTTTCCACTTTCTTACCAGCAGAGTAAAATATTCATTGATATTCTGGATACAAGACCTACCTCGCCGTAGCTATATGTTCATGCCCGCATGTTAAACCTCTTGAAAGAAATTGTGTCCGTAAAAAGTGATTTTTGAAACTTTGGATGGGTAGCGGATCCGGTGCAATATATATATATATATATATATATATATATATATATATATATATATATATATATATATATATATATATATATATATATATATATATATATATATATTTCAATCCTGATAATAAGTAATAACCTAATATTTAAGACTTCTGGTAGCTCGTGTCAATGGAAACATGCGCCTCAATGCGTCCTTGTATATGTGTGTCCGTAATCGTGTGTTATATGTCTGACTTCTAAAAAACCGCGCCTATATGACACACGGGAATAGCGATACGAACGTCATTTCAGTCTGAATGTGAAAAAAAGCACGTACATTGTACAAAGTTGGATTTGAAATTGGATCATACAAGTAAAGGTTTCTTCCTTTTTTTAATTAGTAAGAATCTAGATCTTGTCTTAGTGTAAAGAAGTTAAGCCAGCATGGACATTTATTAAACGTTTGCTTCCGACTGTGATTTTGCCATGTAAATAAACATTGTGGAGTCGAATATATTTAAAGACGCTTCAAAGTCAAGAGAAAGAACTCTAAAGGAAAAATAAACATAATCAACGTTTGCCTTTTTGTAATGTCATTTCGGAAACAAGCTAATAAAAAAAAACAAGAATAAAGAGTATTCACTTGTTATGTCTATGCTATTAATCATTACAATATCAAGAGAAATACATGTTTCAAGACGTGGTGTAAATTCTTTACAAATGAGTATGCATTTATTTGTCATTACCTAAGTTGATTATGTGTTTGCGATTTAATATACAATTAAATTTTTCTGAGGAGCATTTCAAATGAGCATAATATACTTGGATATGTGTTGATTATAAGTTTTCTATAATTATGTTGGTAATTGTCAAAATGACATTCGCCAAATCCACTATTTGCAAAGGTTCCTTCACAAATTGATTTGTTTCTTTATTTCATAATTAGCCCCTTAATAAGTGCTTAAACGTTATGCAAACAGACCAAATACATTTCTAAGCAAAGAGACAAATAAGTTAATATGCTACGGTATATGCTTGCGAGTTTCATGTTGTCAAATTTTATAACATGTTTAGGGTCTACTATCGTAATTTCTTATTTACTATGGCTTGAATGGGTCAATCATTACAGAAGAAAACATATGAGATTTAAAGACGTGATAAGTGTAACTGTTAACTTACCTCGTAAACGTTTTCAATCCAACGTTGGCAATCTGAAGTTTCAGAATTTGCCATGTGTTGCCTATGACGGCCTTTTGTGTCCTGGTCAACTCAGGCTTACCTTCCTCAAAACTATTATTTCTTTCTTTCACTTCTGGAGCACGGCCTTTCTGTGCCGTGACTACCAATGGCTTGTGGCAGGAACATCCCATTGGAGAAGTCAAAAGTAATAAATTTTCTGAAGAGTGCAATTAACACTCACGGTATGATTCGTCGTCAGTTTTATATTTTTTTACCATTCTAAATTTCAAAAGTTTTAAAGTAACTAACTAAAATCAAGTACTTGTGGTTATATTATAGCGGTATAAAATGCAATCGATTGCACTTTCAATATAATTTAAAGATAATAAATCGGTTTCCTTGTTTCGTTTCGCGTATATTCCATTTAGTGCTTAGTTTATCCAGTAGTGTAGTAGAGATTTTTCTCCTTATGCATATAACATTTCAGTCTTTTCAGCACTTACTCTTTGAAAATATTCTGATAATTATAGTCCATTGACAACACATTTACCTAACTACCATTTTAACACACACGAACCAGCCATGCATTGAGACCTCATAAAATACCAATTAATATTCCACTGGAACGCTATAATTATGTTTCACATTTTATCACATTTCTCGTTAAGCAACTTTTACTTCCAATTTAAAGTATATAGTACAAGTCTCAATTCACAAACTACACTAACTACACGTTGGTTTTTGTATATTGCTGCAAGCGCCTATAATCCTTAACGTTATATACCACATTATATTTCAGAATTAGGAAATCTTTGTGGAATGTTCTGCATCTACTAGAAAACGACAAATGATTTTCAGTCACCAAGATACCTGAGTATTCCATCGATCACGATCTGATTCTAATTTGCTAAAACTCCGTGGGAAACCTTATCCGTATTTGACAGCACGTGTCGTTAGGAATGGTTTCATATAACAAAGCGTCTCTCAGATGTGTTGACATGGGCATGTGAAGCCTGTTAACTGATAATGTAATATATTGAGCATAAGCGTTTAGTGCTTCCATGCTTTTTATCAGTTCTAATGTTACATTTTTCTTCATTTCATACATGTATTTAATTCATTGTTCACTTTTGAAAATAATATGCGGAAAAGTATGTGCATGCTGATATTAATATAGAATTCTATAAAAAGTACTTGACACTAATGGGCAAACATAAGGCAAACATAAGGCAAACATAAGGCAAATAATGGACAAAATGATGAAGTGCCAGCAATGTTTCACAAATTTAAATTTGGCTTTTGCTTTTTGCAAGTGAAATAAATATGGGCCATAACTCCAACAAACTGGGTTCAAGTGCGCATCGGTTGTTACAGCATTTTGTGATTTTAGTACAAACAAATGGAAACTGCTGAGATTAGAATCGTCAATGTGGCTGTACATGAATCAATTTTAATGTGTATATGTGAACGTGTTTATTAAAATGCAACTGATGATAGCTTAATAATGAAGTTTAAAAAAATGGACGTATTCTAACGCATCAGTTTTGATGCTTAAGAATAGTTTTTTTTTTCAATACATGTAGTTCTCTTGACTTTGTTTGTATTTCTGTTTGGAATAGATCCCAGGCCATGCAATTGTTCAGGAACTTGTACTTTTATAAACGAGTGCAAAAAGTTGTAAAGTTCTAATTAAAGTTGTTCAATGTTCTCTCTGCTTGAATAAGTGTTATTTTTATTCTTTTCTATTTTAACTTATTCATTTATTTATTATCTTGATCTTATGTTGTGTGAGCTCATTATGTTTTTGTTTTCCACCTACCAACATCCGTACTTTATTTGAGAGTTGTAAATTTATCTATTACATAATTGTTGAATGCAATTCTTTCAATATCTTGACATATTTTCTTAATAAGCTGCGAAATCATTCCTGGTTGATTTCTTTTGTACATCTAAGAAATATCGTTAGACTAAGTCAACGTTGGTAACAAAAATTGTGTAAATGATTCTTTCAAAAAAGCGAGACATTGTGACAAACCATAGTGAAAAGGACCAAAAATATATTTAAATTTGACGATGGTTTTCCTACAGATATATCAGTTTTAGGCCCAGCAACATAGCTTTAATAATACGTTGCATCCTTATATCGGAGAAATCTATATGTATTTTGTTTTATAGTTTTTTCCTCGGAGCTTTAATTAGTATTGTGTCAATATGGTTATCGGTAAAATCTTAATAAACAGATTATCTACAACTTCACGCAGTTATTCTTAATGTTATCTAGACAGGATCTGATTCCGTAGAGATCAGGAAAGAAAATGAAGAACGCTAAAATCGAAAATATTATGCTGTTTAAATTACTAAATGTACATGTTTTACCATCAGGGATGCCTATTTAAAGTATAGATGCAATATTTAAATATCTGTAGTTAAACAACTATGCATTAGTACATATGGGTATAAAACGAAACTATGTCAATATGACTACACAATGTTCGCTAGTTCCTTATGTATTATTATTGGAAAACAATAAATTTGGTGAAGAACGAGTCTGTAAAAACAAAGCATGATAACTTTTAGATTTTCTCGCCAGCATCTTCGATTACAATAGCATTCATTTCTTGGTATATCTAGAAAGGCATCGGTTAAGTGTGTTGCATAATCTATTTGGCAGACTTGGAATTTTAACGAAGGCGTCCTTAAACTTACTGAAACATTCTGTTAATTTAAATAGTAAACGTGACAATGTTTGTGTGGAAATGATAATGAAAATCAAGTAATGAAAAGCAAAGTGTTAATATGTTGGGGTTTCATGTCTTCTGCATTGGACTTAAGGTTAAAGCTGTGACATGGACATGCGGCACTTGAAAATAAAAATATACAAAGCAAAAGGATTATGCGATATTTAATTATTAGGAAAGTGTTTCGTGACTTTAATTAAATTCGAAGAACTAATAAATGAACATTATTTAACGTTTCAGTTTGTTTGTTTTTAAAAATGGGTTGTACTTTGGATAAATCGATTGCAATTACGGACATGAAGAAATGCATTAACGCTTACGGACCTGGTTCAGATTCGCTTCAAATGACACAACAACAAGTAATGATTATCAAAACCACATGGCAAATGCTGAAACTAGAAATCGCCAATTTGGGTGAAAGGACATTTGTCAGGTGAGTATTTTATGCAAATTTTCATTCAATAATTTTTTTTATAAATGTAAATGGGCAATGAAGTTTTTTTTTTTTTGTTATATGCATTTTTCGTAAACCGGACTTACGAAACACAGGTAATATCAGAACAGAACAGAACTGAACATATTTTTATTGATCAGATTTGTACACAACGTACATCATCTTGTCAAATTCATCATACACATATCATTTCATCTTTTATTAACATGTTCATTTTAGTTTTAAAGGTGTAGTGTATATTTTTATACATTGCATAAAATGTTTCCTCTAATACACGATCGGAGAGTATGCAGTAATTAATTGCCACAGCTACATCCTTTTATAACCTATGACATAATGTGAATCGTTTTACTTATGAAGCGATAAGGTATGTTTATCTCTTTCTAACACTTTATTTTGATATAAGTGTATAAAAATGCACGCGTCTTTCTTTTGATACTACGGATAATGATAAATCATGCATTGTAGGGACATCCTTGGCTGGTTTTTCTTTAACAAAAAATATTAAATTGACGGAATACAATTAATCGCCTCACACCTTACCTGATATTCATTGCTAGTTAGACAAATATTTAAGTTTTGTTTTAAAATATTTTGACAACCGTTGGGACACGTCCCCTTTTTTTCCTTGGTAATATAAATCATAATCAAGAAATTTTAAGAAGAAGTCAATGACGTTATTTCAATTGAATCTACATTCTACGAGTACAATAAAACAATAATTGTTATAAACCTTACTTAATTTCAAAATGTGTCTATTTTGTTTGTAATTTAACAGTGTGAGTATTTTATTTCAATTTGAGCCTTGAAATTCTAATATTACTATCTTTGGAATTTTTTACTAGCAGATTTTAAAGTCATTTGGACTGTACGAAGTAAACGGGGGTTTTATGTTTATTGGGTTTATTGTCCCACCAACAGAATTTCAGTTATCTGGAGACGGTGTCCACATAAAGCAGATATAGTGCTGCCTTCACTGTGTATAGCATGCCATGAAAACCTGTCATGATACCACACCCGGTCACATTATCCCGACAACGGGCCATGGAACTTAGAGCTAGGGTTTAGCAAAGGAGCTATGCCTCTACCATTTGTTATGTCGCGGCCCTAGAGCGAACCCGGGGCCTCCCGGCATTTTGACTTTTAAGATTTTTTAAGAAACTGGACCGCAGCTTTGTTTTAGATATCAAATATATAGAGGTATAAGTTAATATCGATGCTTAATTACATAAATTATGTTGTAAAACTTATTGCAGGCTCTTCTATCGGCCAATCAAAAGATTTTTAATGGAATGCCTGCCAATATTTAATAAGCAGGTGAGACGTAAATATTCAGGTACACATCAGTGTTTAAATGTAAGCAAACGTGTAAAGATTATCAAACTGATTCTTTTTTTTATTATGATCATGACGTTAATAGCAATAAGCAACGATACTTGCATCAAAATAATTTTATCAATTATAGTTGTAATTGAGCTATATAATTTATTTTACTTACCTGAAGACAACGGCTAATTTTCTATCATTATAGCACAGGGGAACTTATGAGGTTCTCAGGGACTGAACCCGGCCGGTCAATTATACTTACACCGACGAGTAAGGCGTAATGATGTCCCCTTAGCCCCGAGCGTTAGGAGGGAAGTCTTTGGTTTGACCCGGCCAGGGTTTGAACCCGCGACATCCCGATCCGCAAGCCGACGCTCTACCGCTTGAGCTTTGGCGGGCAGTTCAACATTTATGTCTTAATTATCTACCTAAGTGAGATTTATATGCTTTGAAAGATCTATTATATGTGTCGTGTAGCATATGGATACCCTGACCTTGAACCTTTGTTTAGCAGTTGATTGAATAAATCTCCACTCTCCATTAAAAATATAAATGTCTGTTTTTATTTAATGAGCTTTTTAATTGTATCCCTTCTTATTATCAGGCGTTTTCGCTATATGAGAAATTCTTTCGTAATCTCCATCGGGGCATATAACGCAAATCAGCGAAACAAAAATGTAATCAAAGATCCCCGTCGAGATTAATATCAACGGTGACCGGTACATTTTTTTGAATAATGACAAATCTTCCAAACAACAGAAAAAGCGTGTTGTTATTAAAGATTTTAAGATTTTAAGAAGAAAGCGTGTTGTTATTAAAAATTTAGATTGCCGTCCAACTTAATGTACGCAATCTGATATTTTCTCGCTATAAACTTTTTTGTTTATTTGCAAAACTAACAAGGCCATTATAACCTTATTCCTGAATTCATTTTCACCAGTCTGAATGACTTGTTATGTTGCACGGCGCGTTGATGAAGTGATTTTTTTTCTGAAAACATGCAGGTTATCCTTACTCATGAGATACAGTATGTCTTTGTGTATGGACGCAACTTTTGTCCTTTCTGTAACTTGTCCAGCCAGCTTCTAACTACAAATAATACATAAACTTATTAAAACAAAACCATTAAAATTACAACTACAGAACGGAACGTTAAACTTAAATGAATTCCACACTATATGCTGGATTGTCATGTCTTAAACTTCGCTAAATGTATTTTAATATATATATAATGTATAAGAATTCTACATATATATTAACGTTGTAAAGAAATAGATCTTCGACATACCTTTATAATTTGTTAAGATCTTAAGACCATAGGAAAGAGGAACGAATTATTATTACACAAACATAACGTCAAATAGTTGTTGATTGGATTGGATTGGATTAGCCGGCATTTTTGCCGATACTGCGCAGCGACATTTCTATCATTATAGCACAGGGGCACTTATGAGGTGCCCAGGGACTGAACCCGGCCGGTCCATTATACTGACACCGACGAGTCAGGCGTAATGCTGTCCCCTTAGCCCCGAGCGTTAGGAGGGAAGCCACTACTACCAACTTTAAAGTCTTTGGTTAGACCCGACCGGGGTTCGCACCCACGACCTCCCGATCCGCAAGCCGAGTTGTTGATTGTTCAATGCGAGGAAAGAGGCCACGGAACCGAAATACATTTATTTAGACGCGCTCATAGTACATCGTCGTAAACTGCAATTTTAACCACTCAACTATAAATATATGGTACTTTAACAACTTTTAGTAACAGATGAGGATGTAGCGTAGCTACATTTTAAAATGAATGAAATATCTTACTTATATTCATTAAACATGAACAATGGCCTAAATTTCAAGGCATGAAAGCACCGCATTGGACTTGTTTATAGTTCAATATCCAAAGGACTTTTCAGAAATGATTACGTGTAAATACCGCGAATTGACGTGGCAACAATAAATTCGGACTATTAACACATAAAGCTTATTTTGTGCATCTGACCTTTTCAGGCATTATGAAATAAACTATAACGGCTTTTCAGAAATAGTTTTTTTTTTGGTAGAAATTTTCTTCATTGTACAACCAAGTATCTTTTTCTAACCCTATTCCGATAATTGGGATTGTATTAAAAAGGCACTGTTTCTATAATACATACATGTAGATTTAGTCTGGATTTTTGTCAACTTGTTTGTCATTCTTTGATCACACTCATCTTGATATAACCGTTCTATATAGTGCAAAATTTACAGAGATTCATGTATTTGCACATGTGTTCCGATGCTCCGACTTTATTTATGCATGAGTCTTTGGCGGATATTGTTTTTAATTCTAAATGACATTTTTCTCTTATTTGCATTTACTTCTTCTATTTACTTTTTAGCTGAGAAAAGCGAATGCAGTTTCGTATTTTAACGTTGTGTATCTAATTGTGGAACTTGTAAATTTATTCCGTTATTTTCAGAAATGAAATCAGAGCATATTTCCACACACATATAATTCTCAAGCACATTTCACAGCCCGTTATCAAGAATATCTTTCTTTCAAAATATTTACTTTTACGTTAAAGACATTTTACTCACGTGATACATTTTAGTGATCAATCCATTTAAAATTGTTCATGATTGATATATACTAGTCATTTTAATCATTCGAGGTTAGTTGTGAAGGTATTTGGTAAATTGTAAAGGCTGTGACCCTCGTAGGGATTTGGACACAGATTGTTAGCGAGATGTAGCATATGAGACCACGTTTTCGATCATGATTATTGCTTTGATTGTTATAAAGATAATCCACAATACTGCAAAACAATTTCCTGATTTGAAATAGAATCAATTGTTTAAGTTTCTAGAAAATCATGTATTTGAAATGTTGTAAATAAAACAGATAAGTTTGTGTAAAATCGTGTATTTGAAATGTTGAAAATAAAACAGATAAGTTTGTGTAAAATCGTGTATTTGAAATGTTGTAAATAAAACAGATAAGTTTGTGTAAAATCGTGTATTTGAAATGTTGTAAATAAAACAGATATATTCTCTCTTGATCTCTCGATGTAAATACCCAAAATGATTTTCTATTTTGAACCAGCTGTCATGTGTTGGTAACTTCAAATAATGATAAACTATGGCTCTCGTGCATCATTAGTCATCAGACATAGGTCTATTCGTGCGATCTGAAACCTTCATCATACGGGATACATTTACTCCCGGACTATTTTGCTTATAAGGGAGATAATCCCTGGGGGCTTCCTGAATTTAACTGAAAGCCGTGAGATATGGTTTAGAAAAAAAGCGTTTTTGATTATGTGGTTTATAAAATATTTGAATACAAAAATTCTCCGACTTATTTAATGTAAGAAAATCATTTTTTGATTTTGTATGTAAATGCTTCTTATTTAAAATTCATATTTTATATTTACTAAAAATGGAATTTTATGTTATGTTTGTATGTTTATGCAAAATGGCTTAAACTATTCCACTAAAACTTTTAATTGAAATCTATAAGCGATTCGTTTTCAAAGTTCTAAATATCTGCTCTGTAAATATATATTTCTTCTAACGTTTATTAAAGCACGTGATTTAATAAAAGCTGTAATTATACCTTAGACATTAATATGATTCTCGAACGTATGTACTCTTATTATGATGAGTCTACTTATTATTTGAGAATTTTTAAATAGCATTCCATCGTTGTTGCTTTGTTGTTGTTGTTGTCGTTATTTGTTGTTGTTGTTGCTGCTGTTTTTGTTTGTTGTTGTTTTATTTCGGTGTGTGTGTGGGGGGGGGGGGTGGGGGGGTGCAGATTGCACTATATACTATATTACTTAACTTTCAACATGTAACAGTAACTACATGTATGTGCAATTATGATTTTACTAATAATCGACTTTTTGTTCTGAGATCCTGTAGCATTTCAAAGCATTGAACTTTTTCAATAATGGATATATAAAACCGCATGATAACAAAATATATTTCTTCAGTCATCGACAACGAAAATTTATTAGCATTCCCTTTTTTTTTTGGTTATAGAGCTAGGACTTTAAATTTCAGAATTCTTCGTCTAATAAAATTGGATTTCGACTTGATTATGACAAGCCAAAGGTTTGTTTTTAATTTAAATTCGTTTGTCAGAGTTTAGTAAAACTGCTATAAAATTGATTGCAAACCTTTTTCATTCCTTCGTTTCTTATAAAATTCAAGGACGTTTCGATATCTTGTCATGAATCAGACAAAAACATGGCCGCATTTATTCTTTGTCTTTCTGCGTTTAATCTTCTTGGAATTCATTTGCAATATTCTTAAGCCGCATGCAAAGCAGTGACCGTCATCAAAACTAATTACGACTGATAATATCAGATAAGATTCATGTTGTTAATTTGGTTAGGCAGACCACAGAAGTGTACGGTTTTATGATGTAGGTGCGTAATGAAAGATAAATGAAAGTGTGAAATACTGGCTCTGTTAAGGAAGATTTTCTTGTCTGACTAGAACAAGGGTGGTAAATCTACAGGACCGAGATGAGTTGCGCCCCTTTTGTCATAACAGCGTGGTAATATTCAATCATTCAAAGTACTTAAAGTATAAATCGCCAATTGCCGTGTGGGATTTTTCACAAGCATTGCCTTTTAATAAAAGATGTTTGCCTAGACACGCTGTATCATACACAATGCCTTAATCAGCATTTTGTTTTTCAACAAACTTTGATAAATATTGATAGCTTTTTTAAATGTTGTTTTTCCTTAGTTTCATTTCCTTTAAAGTACGTTTGGAAATCATGTAGCAAAATTTACAGCTACAATTTAGAACTATGTTGGAATTCTTTGAGGATCTTGACAAAATATCATAATATCAAAATTATCGCGAAATCGATGTATTTATCGAGTTTTCGTTTGAACTATATGGACAACGTAGAAAAAAGCATTCCTTTAACATTAAAACAAACTGTTTGGATCTGGTAAAATTTGCATTTCTTTTCTGTTGGTTCCATAAAAGCAAAACTTTTTTGAACCACGGTAAAAAGAAAGATATTAATAAAAGTATCTCCAATGACTTGTTAATTTAACATGATGTTCCTCGAAACTTTTAATACACTTTGGATAAGGCGAATTGACATTCTATTGAACCTTTTTAGCAGATTTGAGGAACATATTCTATGTTCGCAATGTGGAACATTGCTTTATGTCATATGTGTTTACGCCAGTTATCAAATAAATACTAAATCCCTCGACATGATGCAGTGGTTTTAACGTGTGAATCTTGTGGTATTCTATGACATAAACATACCTCAAACTGTGGTAGATAATTAACTGTTTGATTTTTAATTGGCAAGCCTCTTTTAATAGGACGAACACATTTGGAATGTTGCTGATACTCGTCACGTTTGTCATTAGTCATAAGTCACGCAAAACTACATTCAATGTAAAATCCTTAACAATGCTGCTCCTTATATGATTATTAAGTAATGATAAAATAAAGTTGCGGGGTATTTAATACGGCGACAGAATCACATGTAGACCTTTCTTAACGATAGATTTAAAAAATTCTCTTGAGTCACCTTGCATTTATAAGTGCCAGACAATTCATTGTCATTTTATATTTATAAACTCTCATAAAAAAAAAAAATAATAAAAAATATGTAATGTAACTTCGTACAAAATTTGGTAAATGCAGTACAATAAAATTTCTTTGAATCTTATACATCTATTTATTGTATAATTATTTTTGTGCCATGCATGATGATTGACTTTGGTTTTAAATTCCTATCAAAGGGCCTGTTGAAGACGGGACGTACCGATTCCAAAAGTCATCATGCATAAAAATCACTCACTTATGTTTGCAGGATAGTTTGTAAACTTCGTTGTTTGTGTGTGATAATGTCTTTTGTCAGTTGTATTTCTGTAGGTGTTTGATTGTTTCTATTGAGTTTGAACAGGGAGTTTGGCAACGTGGTAATTGTTAAAATATTATGAACCAGTTCAACTACATACGACAATACGACATCGCTCTTTACCAATTAATACTATTTAGTGCATTGTACTCGAAAATGCTCTGCCGTTTCATAAATAATTTGAACCAACAACGACCATGGATATCGGGACATTATCAACATCAATATTCTAATACTATAAAGTAAAACCTCGCTAAAGGACTTTACCGCTTAGCGGGACACTTTTTTCAGAACCGTCTTATTCTTTCTTTTTTTTAATGTCCCATAATTTCGGAAAGCGGGGCAACCCGCTACCTGGAGTCCGGGGCAGTTATTTCAGAACCAATTAACACATTCAGACCTTACTTAATCCCCGCTACTCGCACCAGTACCAGGTGGTCCAATTATTTAAAATGTCACTAATCATTAGATCCCGCCTGCCAACACTGCTCGAATTCATAGGTTACGTCTTCAAATTACGGCATTGTCGATTCACTTACGGTAATCGTAAAGACGTCAAATATGGTTTGCTTGATGTTTAATGGTATTTACATATCACAACTTACAAGGTTTGCACGAGTTTGTACTATAGTAGATTTCAATCCTAGAAACCGGTTTATTTCTTCTTAATTGTTACAGCAAGACTTTCGTTTTCTTAAATTAAGAAAGGCGTTTTCAGAATTCTTTCACCGCAATGATTGCAAGTATAACAGAAGTATGAAAACACTTATGCAGAAAGGCATAAGCCATCCTGCAGTTTTTATATCAAGGGTCTCAATAACTTTTCTGACCACTTTACAAAACTTATCAGAAAAATGTATGCCAGACGGTTACAACCCGGAAATCCTTCGTTGTAGGCTACTGCATTGCTTGCAATTGACCCTTTTACAGTCAAGAACTTGCATTGCTTTTAAATTACACGATGACCGGACAGGTCGTTGAGACTATATGAAAACAGCGACTTAAAACCATAATTGGACAGTCACTGTTGGATTTCTTGTCTCTTCATCTCTCCATTCGTGCCTATATAGGTGGGACAACTTCAGCAGTCTCCATACGCTTTAAGTGAGATTGTACAGTAGGTATAACATCAGGATTTTGGGTACCTTTATTATACATAATATGCTAAATTTATTATCTATAACAGATAAATCCTCGGCTTTAACACATTTTATTTTGATGATTTGGGTTGTTTTCTAAAATTCGATGATTTCTTTCGTATTTTTTACATTTCACTGTTGACATTTTTGGCATATGTCGTCATGGCATTGTATGACGTCATTATATTGTTCTTATTATATATTAGAGCTTGTACTGTTTTATTTTATTTGAAACTACTCTCTCATTTGGAAAGTTTAGGTTACCGAGGCTTTTATCTACTGTACATACTGTACATATGTTGATAGTTTATTTTATTACTAGATATTATGTATGTATATAAGTTCATTGTATCTGTTTTAACTCCCGATATAGGTGCTTACTGTTATTTGTTTCACTTTGACGGAATATTTTTATTTACACTGTTTGTTTGATAGAAAAACCTTCAGGAAGTGCAAGGTTGGAGCGCTCCACAAACCAGGTTTAAGCACCCCAGTCGGCCCTTTTGCCGACTGACCGTTCCAAGGCGGTAACTGATGGTTATTCTTTTTGTGTGTTATGTCTCGTCTCTGTGCTTTTGTCACATTTACATTAGTTTGCCTTTGTCTAAAAGGTATATAAAATATCTGTGGAATCTTTGATAGGACCTTTTCTCTGACCTATTACAAACTGATGTCTAAACATAGGTTGTATACGCTATGCGGTACCAAAGGGTCTGTGTGAAATGACATCATCTCTTCTTAGCATCGTGTATATTTAAACTGATTTTAATATATGTACATGTGTCTTGTAATTCAAAATGACTGAAAAAAATGTTTTCTTAATTCCAATGGGTAACAGTCTTTCTTACAGAAATGAACTAAAGATGTTGTGATAATTGGAAATATACACCGTCTTGGTAATATCATTAGAACATTTCAACATGGTATACTTGATATGTGACATCACATTTATGTTTGATAGCATTGTTCAATAACCACATTTATCGTATTGGATCCACATTTACCTTAAAATTCGTAACATTTTTTCTGACATCAAAACAAGATGTTGCTATCGTAAGTAATATTACCCTAAGGGTTATTCTGTGTGATTATGTGATAGAAAGATGGATAGATATATTTATTTAGTATAGGAAACATGGTCTACATAAGGAATTGATAGAGATTGTTAGGTAAATGTTAAACCACATAATGTCATCGCCAAATTATGTTTAAGTCGCTTATATGTTACTTTTTTTATTTTATCACATTTGTTTTGTCAGCCACATATCATAACTCTTGAATTTTGCGGACCTTATTAAATTTTAAACATTATTAGTTGTTTGATTGCCCTATACATGTACATTGTACATATGGGCAGCACAATTAAAGTCTGTTATCAAACGAGTCATTTCAATTATATGCAGTAATATATTTCATTAGGTTTACGGATAAAGTCTACGATGATTTTATTCAATGTTTTTAATGTTTACGTCTACACCTTAGCACTATGTTTACGTGATTTTTATTATAAACACAGCAATTCACATGTTTCGTTTTAGGGAAATGGCAAAAGATATTTTTTTTATATAGAAATACCGTTCATTTTATTACAAGAGCATTTTTCTCTAAAGATGTTACTTTGTTTATAAAATACTATAGTATGTACGGAGTGTTTACCGGTGAATAAGATCTTTGGTTTATATTGTTTGTTTGTTCGTGAACGCCTGGCATGAAACCACACCCAGTCACATTATCCTTACACCGGGCCAACCAGTCGTGGAACTACCCTTATATTTCCTTGAACGTTAGCAGGGGAGCTATGCCACTAACATTTTTAACGACTTTGGTATGTCACGGCCCGGGATCGAACCCGGGGCCTCCCGTACCTGGAGCCGACGCTCTACCGATTGCGCTACCAGGTCCGGTGTTTTATTTTGAAACTGAGCGTTGTATCAAACAGGCAACCCATTTTTGAATGCTTTTGTTCCGTTTTTTTTTTCGTTTTTTTGTTACATCGCACCGACAAGACTATGGTCATATTGGCGACAATTGCTAACTTTTTCTAACATCTAACTATTGGTGGTGGAAGACCCCAGACATTTGCCAGGACAGAACAACCGGCTCGCCGCAGGTTAGTTGGAAAATTCCGTTTATGAAGTGCGTGTTGATCGGAAGCATAAAGAAATCCTCAAATGACTTGAATGAATGAAACAAAACCGAGACCCTGTCGAGTTTGGTAACGTTTTACTACATGTACCTTTAAGAACAAAAAAAAACTTTCTAGAAGACAGTACAGATCACAATATAACAGACTACAAGAACGAAAGAACAGCTAAAGAACAGCTGTGTTCCAATGAAATAAAAACAACAACTGAGCATAACTCTTGTTGATATGAGCCTTAAAATGGTATTACTAAATAATTATCTTAATATTTCAGTCCATATATATCATATATATTTCCTTGATTTAAGCCCGAGGAAATAAAAGTGCCAATCTTCTAAATTTTGAACATTTTTAATTGTAATTTAATTTTTTATAGTATAAATTGATGCCGGTCAAAATGAACACATTGTAGGAACTCAAAATATAGTTTAGGTTTATCAAAAATACATATGAAATTAAATATCGTTACGCCGTCAGTTAAACGAGAATCTAAGTACATGTATATATAATGTTTTTGCTTTAAAGCTTTTACAGTCATTGCACGCGATAAAACGTATAATCCCATATAATTACTTCATTTTGTCTGAAAAGGTACACAGGCCGCTGTATCTTCCTTTCCTAAGATAAACGCTTCTGAAAGGATTATCCATCACTTCACAGAAAGATTATTAAAATATATTTTCGTTAAGTATTTTTCTTTCACCTATAATATTATCTTTGCTTTACGTCCTTGGTTAGTTGGAGGTAGTAATAGACCTTTAAGACATCTTTATTGCAGGATCGCCTCCTTGAAAATCATCAACTACGAATATAGTACTAATCCCTGATAAAATATATCATTTGTCAAGTTGGTTAGACAGACACCCTAAGCTTGATGTATAAAAATGCTGCGAAATATTGGAAAACAATAAGCCCGATAATGGTCCTGTCAGGGCCAAGCCTAGCAACGCAATGTTTTCCCGCTAGCAAAACCCGAAGACAATACAACAGCATTATCTTGTCGGAAAAGCTTATTCTTATTTTATGAGTGTTGCCTGACCGTTTTCGCAGACTGCTTGGAACTTCAAGAAAGACGTTTGTTCAGAATCTTACTTAATCATTCTTGTGATTTTACCCAGCAAAACCGATTACGTCCGCGTTGGAATGATAGTGAGAATGTTACAATGAAAAGCAAATCGTGTTATTATGTAAGGAAAGCAAGTGAGTTATGAATTCATCGGGTTATAAAGCGAATATGCATTCAGTATTGTAGAATAATATCGTGGCAATATAAAGTAAAAATAACAACAATAAGCGTGTTTTGAGAAATTCTTTAAACTGAAGAACAACAAATGTAATGTTTGAAAATAAGACCCAATGGGGTGTACTTGGGATAAATCGGTTGCAATTACTGACATGAAAAATCGTCATGTTTTTAAATCTGGACAGGGAGCGCCTCAGTTGTCACAGCAACACGTGGTGATTATCAAAAACACCTGGCAGCTACTGAAACTAGAAATCGCCAATGTAGGTGTAAAGACGTTTGTCAGGTGTGTATTCTTATTATTTTGTTCAGAAAATGCTCACAATACACTTTTTATGAAAATTCCATAACGTTTTGTTTATATGGACATTTTGTGAAACCGCTTTATCAAGGGACCCATGAAACATTGTATACCATGTACATTGTCATCAAACATGTATACCATTTTGATGTAACTTTAATAGATATTTTACGATTACTTTTTCATACAATAGTATCCGCTGCTGTTTACGCATTTTAGAAAAATTGCACAAAATGTGCTTTTATCATATGAAATAATTTAAGTTTTTTTTAAAAGTTATTTTAATCATGTTTAATTACTTATTCATAACAGTTATTCTATTGCTCGCATCTTTCAAACACTTGTCTTTAATATAGGTATATACATGTATCTGGATTCAGGTTTACATCGACTTCGTTTACTTCTATTGTTTTTTTATTTAAAGCAAATCGTACTATTAAAGATATGTACTGTATTTGAAAATTTGCATGCATTTATGTTCTTCTAATGTCTAACTAAACTATGAATTAATGCAATAATACACCTTTTTGATTATATTTAAATGTCAATAAAGAAATGCAGAAATAAAAGAATGTTTATACATAGTATTTTATCTCGGCATCAGACCTCTAAACGGCAACACCCCACGGCAGCAACAGTTTTCTGTGCCTCCGCCACATGTTTATGTGGAACGACTGAACTGTTTAGTTTATTTAATGATCTAAAAATAAAGAAAAAAAATATGTTACATAAAATTTCTTTACAAAAACAAAAGTAAATATTCTTTGAAAAACCGTCGATTTTTTCATTGAATGGGTCAGTCCATTCGCATGGCTTATGTTGACTTGGAATGCCATTTTAAGCTATACACCATTTACTGATATAGGATTAACTGAGACAATGGTAAACTACACATACATGCAAGCGAAAAGAAATGAACAAGACATTCTTTTGTGTTGTCTTCTGTATTGTTACGCCGTATTCAGGCGATGTTAATGCTGTCTAACAGTTGTTTCTGTGGACCATTAATAGATTGTTAGACTACCGAGTTTATCGGGTAATTTAATTACCATTCTGTTCGACATGATACAATCTAGTATGAGTCGTTCTAAATGCTTCACACATTATGATGTTAAAAAGCTAGAAAATAGCTTCTAAAATATTATTGATAAATTCTACAATGTATTCTGGATTGCAGTTATAAGAATATTGCTTTAAATTTTTGTTCATTCTAAGGCAATAACTGTAGAGAGTTTAACACCAGACACGATGTAAAATTTCTGAATCTAATACATAGAACATGGAAAGTAACATCAAATATCTGTTAAATAACATACGAATCAATGACTTGTACGATTCGGTTTTATTAAAATATTTATCAGTAATATTATTATATCATAACTTTTTTCATAGTATAGCGCCATTATCTGAGTTTATTTCAAATGCGTTGAACAACATGTTACGAATGTGACGCAACTGCAGCTTACTGATAATGAAACAGATTGCAATTGTTCACGAATAGCAATGCGATACTTCCATCAAGGTCGTTTAATCAAATATAGTTTCCATTTATGAAGTAAATGTGACTATTGCAACGAAAAAGAAACGGAATGCCATAGCAACGTTACCAAGAAGTGACAAAAGCAAATGTTTCGTTCAGTATTATTCAGAGACAAGAACAGTTTGTTGTTGTTTTATTGTTTTTAATCTAAGTTATTAAAATATATGTATTTGAAACGAAATTCGATGTTTCTTTGAAGAAATTGATTAATTTTCTTAACTGTTCAAAATGACGTTACTCAAATATGTGTCGTTTGTCGTTTGTCAGCAAGAATGGGGTCTTTCCATTTCATTGAAGCATACGTAAAGAATGTGTTGTATTAAAGCACTAACGTAGATAAGATCAACAAAAAGACATAGGAAGTAGACATAGCTTGATTGTTTTGTTGTTTACCACCTTTTGATCAGCCCAGCAATCTACACATTTTTGGGGAAGCTACATATAAGTCAACATGGCGAATAAAATATAGAGAATTAAAAGCCAAAACTCGGCCGTGTTAAAAAAACCCATCTAGTATCATTATTGCATATATGAAACAATATGCCATTTCAGACATTTTTTTCAGAGTTTTAACTGAGCTAAGCATTATTGGGTGTTTACAAACTAGCTAGCAGTAAAATGCTAATCATGTTGGATGTGATGAGATTGGGATTTGTCGGCATTTTTGCCGATACTGTGAAGCGACAATTCTATAATTATACATGTAGCACAGGGGCACTTACGATGTGCCCAGGGACTGAACCCGGCCGGACCATTATACTGACACCGACGAGTCAGCCGTAATGCTGTCCCCTTAGTCCTGAGCGTATGGAGGGAAGCCAATTCTACTAACTTTAAAGTTTTTGGTTTGACCCGGACGGGGTTTGAACCCGCAACCGCCCGATCCGCAAGCCGACGCTCTACCGCTTGAACTGTTGCGGCCGTTAAATAATCATGTTGGAAAGTTTGGCATCTATGTTACACTATCACTATAATATTATAATTTCGTTTATTTGTCCCGGATAGCAGTGCATTGGAAAAACAATGAACTTCATAAAATGACACGGTCAAAGCAAGTTAATCAAAGCAACGAACGATTTTTCCAGCCAACAACATCTGTCACCATAGAAAATGCATTTGCATTTACATTCTGCAATTGCTGAAAACTAGGAAGTTATATTTTAGAATTATTCTTAATCCTTGTCGCCAACTCGTTGAATTTTAAAGAAGACTGACTAGAAATGGCTGAAGCACCGTTCTGATTTTAACAGCAAATTGCAATGAATTGTTTCGTCTTGGAAAGCTAGTTTCTATAATTTAATGGGACGCCGGAAACGTGCAGATGAATTATATAGATTAGCATGCTACTGTGTGGAATTTTTTTCTTCCTAAATGAAATGTACTGTTAATAGTTTCTGTGAGACAATAGTATTTATATTCATTCAAAATATGAAATTCGTCAGAAAATATGAAACATGTAAAACAAACCAATCAGACATCATTTCAATCAATGAAATTTTAATTTATTTTTAGTACATATGATTTAAACGATATGTATCAAGAAACTTTTCTTTTGTTGCTGCTGTTGTTTTCGTTAGTATGTTTGTGTGTGTGTTTGGAATGTGTGTTTACAATTGTTAAATGTTTGGTTGCTATGGTAAGCATATCAGCATGCATTTTTGTATCCACAAATGCCTTATAATACAGCTTGAAGCCTTAAATTGTAAACTCTAATGGACGCATTCTATGACAAAAATAAGTAGATTATTAATCAAACGTAATGATCTAGGGACACGAAGTCACGGTAATCGTATACGATAAAAGCGTATTCATTTGTGGAACAATTCTCAGTGTCCATTAATCATTTGACTAGAATTCTGTTAATAACTAGATATTATGCTATATCACTGATTGGTGTAGTTATGCTGCAAACTTGTCTACATAATTAGTTTTCTTTTGTAACTGACAACAGTTGGTGAAGTTTTATATGCACAATAAAATCCAACTTTAAGTTTTGAAATGTACCTTTTAGCTCGATATTCAATTTGGAAATCCATTACTTTACCAGTATTGTGTGAGCACTTACGACAAAGTTCTGTGAGTATAACCTTCATTACAATTATTAATTGTTGTATACTAACCGACGCCGCGAACATTTTTTAAATATACTTCTGGATAATTTCGAAACTGTTTTGGTTGTGCGTTAAAATGTGCTATTTTCTAAAATAATGGAATGTTTAATAATCAAATAAGAAACAATGGGTTTGAAGGTGTATTTCTGCTTTATCTAGTTAGTCATCGTCTTTTACTTAGGTATTTATTCCATCTAAAAATTTTTATTGTCTGTTCGGTTTTGTATATAGAATAATTAATATGCATCTACTTGTAGTTATTACCATTTTAAGAACATCCTAATTAACTATTTTATTTTAATTCAATGGAAATAGCTCTTAAGAGCACAAACATTGTGACCGACTTGCAATTTCATCTTTTCACTGTGTAAGCAGCTGGGGTTTTTATCGTGATACTATGTCCCGTTTTTTTTAAAGTTTTCTTGGAATCTGTTTTACTAATAATGTAGTTATGCAGTTGTCGCTGTTTTAGTCTTACATTCTTAAGTTCAATATGAACAACGACACGTTGCATTTTTCAGTGATTTCAGCAAATATCTCTTTTCAGAATAGATTATTCAATTCACATGTCAAATTGAGGTAAACAATCGATGGGTGTTTAAAAGATGGACATTCCGGACATTTTAATGTTGCTAGTCAGGCGATTACAACATACAGTGTCCCATCATCAATAATACTAATTTGGACAGCGAAAACACATTTGAATATTGCGAAGAGTCATTTGAATATTGCGAAGAGTCATTTGAATGTCTCATGGTCTACTACTGTGAAAAGATGGCGGAGACCCTTGTAGTAGTTTACGCAAATTATTTTCAAGATTAATTTCTGGAGTTACATCGCGGTTAATGCATCCGTCTTGTGTTCATAGATAGTGTGTTACTTTGATTGATTTAATGGAATGGAAAGTAACGATATATTTACATATTTCACAATGTTGTTACATGTGTTACAATCACACCTACTGAAACTGTGCATACTTAAATGGTATAAATCGTTGCATTTACAAGGCTAAAGCTGTGTGGTTTAAAGTTTACTACCAGGCTCCGTTTAAAATGAGAGTATTGACATCTGAAAGTTTAGTTAACATTTATTTAATAGCAAAAATCCTTTCAATAGGCCGAACATTTATCAACCGACATCGTTTTTATTAGCATCTTTATTTTGTTTTGTTTTGTCACTTAATTCTTAATAAGTATTTTTGATTTAAAAATTCTCAGCAAGTCAAATATAAACTAGCCATCTTTACTACTTTAAGTATAGACAGGTGAAATGCTTTGATAGACGTTACAGTATTTAGCGAATATACCCAACTAATATATGATGAACAAATGTTCTCAGCTATCATAATATTTCATGCATACTTTTAGCTTAGAGTATAGACAAGTACTTTTAGTTTTTTAAGTATAGACCTATATAGTTTGCTTAAGAGTATAAACGTATATATATATATATATATATATATATATATATATATATATATATATATATATATATATATATATATATAGCTTTAGAGTATACATTTATAAACGTGTATATATAGCTTTAGAGTATAAGCGTGTATTTATAGCTTTAGAGTATAAACGTGTATATATAGCTTTAGAGTATAACGTATATATAAAGCTTTAGAGTATAAACGTGTACTTTTAGCTTTAGAGAATTAATACGTACATTGATCTTTAGGGTATAAACGCGTACTTTTAGCTTTTAGGGTATAAACACGTACCCGAGGCCATAATTTTATGACTATGTAGTCTCACATCACATCGTTACCGTACAGACAATTACCCACTGCTATATACTATTGATTCTGATTTTTTGTGTTTCTCTAAAACGTGCAATTTTCATTAAACAAAAAAAATGTCCAAATAGCGGTATGATCACGACATAATACCCACATTGTTGTCCACATTGTTATTATATCAAAGCGAAACATTTTCATTATGTGTAACTTGAAGAATACCAGGGATGCTGAATTGCTTAGAGTATCTCATTTTTTAAAAACAAACAAACAACAAAAACATTTTTAAAAAGGTGTTAAACGGTTTGTTTTACTATAAATGTATTTGGCGTGCCATTAAATCATATTTATGACTCTATCACGAGCCAGATAACCAAACAGAACATCATCAAGTTGTAACTCTTGGAAATGTCAATCGATGCTACTTTCATATTTTCTGGTCCAAAACTGTTTTATTATATTACATTTCCAGCATAAGGGAAGCAATGTCTGGGGGCTTTGTTTACAAACGGTACATTTATCATCATCCATATATATTTATTTTTGACAATAGATAATTTGTCTCTAGTATTCTGTTATTTATTTGACATTGGAACCATATAAGTATTGGCAGTTTGTGTTACAATGAGGAGTGTTTCACACAAATCATGCAATGCTCTTGTTCTTGTAATGCCAGCTCATTTTTCCAATTTTTTTCTTGAGATGTTGATTTGTTTGTTTGTTTATTGGGTTTATCGTCCCACCAACAGTATTTCAGTTATCTAGAGACGGTGTCCACTTGAAGCAGATATAGTGCTGCCTTCACTGTGTATAGCATGCCGTGAACACCTGGCATGATACCACACTCAGTCACATTATCCTGACACCGGGCCAACTAGTCGTGGAACTGTCCTTATATTTGCTTGAGCGTTAGCAAGGGAGCTATACGACTACCATTTTTAACGACTTTGGTATGTCGCGGCCCGGGACTAAACCGGGGCCTCCCGTACCTGGAGCCGATGAGATTTTGAGGGAAACTGCTTCTTAACAAGGTTTCAATAGATATAATTGCGGCCTTTGTTGTTTCTTTTAACACTATAGCGAAACGTTGATATGCCAAATGTATAAACGAAACCATTGACGTGTGTCGTGTTTTATTACGTCAAAATCCATTATTCATTTTGAAGAGATTTCTACGAAGGATATGCAATACAGTAATGGCAAGTCCTCCATTTTAAATACAACTGTAACGTTTCCTTTCTGTTTTCCTAAAGTTAGCTTTATATTTTTTAATAATAACTGGAGTGCTTTAGCGATAGAAAGTATTACTTAACAACACTTTGTTAATATAAAAACATCAAAAATCTCCTGTCAACATAAAATATGATAGTTAAAACGGTGAAGTGTTATGGCAGTTAAAAACACAAATAAACGGTGAAGTGTTATGACAGTTAAAAACACAAATAAGTCACTACGAAAGTTGTCAAGCAGTGTATAATTTAAGAAATAAACTTAGACCGTCTGTTCAGGCTATTGAAGTACATATATAAAATACATCATTACAAAAAATGCGTAGCCATAGAACTAATGGCATTAATAGCGTATAAAACAGACAAACAAGTATATTTTTGTGTCGAAAATCCATGTAATATAAATATTATTTGTCATACATGTACCACACCACAAGTGCCTAGATTAATTAGATTGCCCATCCATAAGTGCATCTTTCTGATTGCTTTTCAAAAATCTGTAATACTTTAGAGTATAGATTTTATACACAATAGTTTAGGGGACTGAGTTTCTTTATAAAATTATTAATTGTTAAAATTAAAAAAAGAATCACCCTTATTTCAAGCGACTGTTTTTACGTATTGATGTGTTCAAAATATGATTCGGTTGCAATAAATAAAGTTACATTTTCTGTTCAAGTCTTCTCTCTACTGGTATTTTGTGACATCAATATAAAGTACATCAATAATATACCTAGCCACAAACATGTAAATAACGTATGTTGTCAAGTTTGTCAAGTATTACTCGCTTTCTCAAAATATTGTTTTTTTTTTTAATTTGAGTTTTACGGCACACCGACACTTAATAGGTCATACGGCGCCGAATACAAAGTTAAATGTGATTAAAGCGTAATCAGGTTAAAACCAAACTACGCATGTAAAATATAGAAAAAATATATAAACTATCAGGTAAAAAAAAAATAATAATTGAAAACAGGTCAACACATAAAACGGTTTAAAAAGTATGACGATTGGTAAATAAACAGTTTAAAAAAGTATAACTTACTAAGAATACCAATCTCGTTCAAGAAGCAAACACGTTTAGAATCCGACACTGTCCTAAATGGTTCGTACATGTTATGGACATTAAAATATTTCGACCGTATGTGGTCTGTGTCGATACACTGTAATAAAATATGGTTGACTGTCAGTGGTTCCTGCCAAGGAACGCATACAGGTTGAACTTCTCTTTTCAAGAGATATGAATGAGTCAATCTAGTATGTCCAATGCGACAGCGGGTAAGAGCTACGTCTTCTCGTCGACTTTCTCTGCAAACAGAGACATTGGCACCGACGTTAGGTTTAATTACGTGTAATTTGTTACAAACAATACTGTCCCAACTTGTTTTCCACTTGGTTAAAATATGTCGGTAAATAAGTGGTTGAAAATCAGTGGGATGCAAAGATCTGTCTCAGTGAGGGCTGAGGCAGATTTTGCACCCCTGTCAGCATCTTCGTTTCCTCGGATGCCTACATGACTAGGAAGCCAACAGAAGGAGATTTCGTTAGTGTCGTATAAACTTTGAAGTTTGACAAGAACAGTGCGAACATGTGGATTTGAATAATTCAGTGAATTTATGCTTTGCAATACAGATAATGAGTCTGAAAATATAACATATTTTTCACCGGAATGTTCTGAAATGAAATCAAGGCTTAGATTTATAGCCCGGATTTCAGCGGTAAAGATAGACGAGTTGTTAGGAAGTCTTTGTTTAATGCAGTGGCTATTACTTACGGAAGCACAGCCAACATGAGTGTCCGTCTTTGAACCATTAGTATATATATGAAGGTGTTCAGAGTACTTGTCAAGGAGTTCGAGAAATTCAGATCGTAAAATCAAAGGATCTGTGTTCGACTTTTTATTTTTACAGAGTTCTAAATTCACATCAGGAGAACGGAGTTGCCATGGTGGATGTTCAATTGTGGGGTTTTCAGAAATGTTTTCGAGTTTTAGACCTGATGTGTTTATGCTATCTTTAAGCCTTAAACCAAGAGGTCTGAGGGCTTTAGGTGATCGATCATAAAGCTCCTCATGTTTAGGGTTGAAAACACAATTAAACGTTGGGTTATCGGGGTTAGACACTAGTTTACTTATATACTGCAAACAAAGTTCTCGCGACGCAAGAATAATGATGGTTCATTGGCTTCAACGTAAAGGCTCTGCACTGGTGAGGTCCTGAACGCTCCCAGAGCTAGACGAAGTCCCTGGTTGTGAACGACGTCCAGCATCTGGAGATAGGACCTCCTGGCAGAACCATAGACTATGCTTCCGTAATCTAATTTAGACCGAAAAAGGGAACGGTACAGAAGTAACAATGTTTTCCTATCGGCTCCCCAGTCTGTATGGGATAAATATTTAAGCAAGTTAAGAGCCTTGAGACATTTCTTCTTGATGTAATTGATATGTGGAAGAAAAGTCAGTTTCCTGTCAAATATGACTCCAAGAAACTTAGTTTCCTGGACGACGGGAATGCGAACATTATTTAAAAACAATTCGGAATCAACATGAAGACCACGTTTCTGACAGAAATGTATACAGTTGGTTTTGGTTGGAGAAAATTTAAAACCGTTGGTGTTGCTCCATTTTTGCAACTTATTAAGATATTGCTGAATTGTCTTTCAATTGTGCTCATATTTTTAGAGCGGTAACAAATAACGAAATCGTCCACAAAAAGTGAACAGTCAACCCCTTCATGAAGGGTTTTTACAATATTATTTATTTTTATGTTAAAAAGGGAAACAGATAGAATACTACACTGGGGGACACCCTGTTCCTGTTTATGAACAGATGACAGGGTGGACCCAATCTTGACCTGAAAATTTCTGTCAGAAAGGAAGCTGTCAATGAAAATTGGTAAACGACCCCTGAGACCAAGGTCACCTAAATCTTTAAAATCCCATGTTTCCAAGCCGTGTCATAAGCCTTTTCAAGATCGAAAAACACGGCTACAAGGTGTTCCTTCTTGATGAAGGCATCACGAATGAGTGTTTCTAAACGAACAAGATGATCGACTGTGCTACGTTGGTGTCTGAATCCACTTTGGTATTCTGAAATAAGGTTGTTGGACTCAAGATACCAGACAAGTCTATTATTGATCATTCGTTCTAAGGGTTTACAAATACAGCTCGTCAAAGCAATAGGTCTATAGCTTTGAGGATCTGTTGGGTCTTTACCTTGTTTATGGAGTGGAATAATGAAGGCATTTTTCCAAGAATCGGGTACTTTACCGGATATCCAAATTTCATTAAAGATTGACAGAAGTAAGTTTAGAGATCGAATTGGTAAATGTTATAAGAATTGATACGGTATGTCGTCTGGACCAGCAGCGGTATCATGCGATTTATTTAGAGCATCTTTAAGCTCTTTCAAGGAAAAGGATTGATTGTAAGTTTCGTTATTATTAGATTTAAAATTAACCTTTTCCCTTTCGGCAGAGTGTTTAAAGGTTTGAAATTGAGGCGTGTAGTTAGCCGATGAGGAATTTTGGGCAAAATTTTCAGCCAGTGTTCGAAATGTTTTGTTTATCTGTTATTACGGTGCGATTTGCTTAAAGGTGGTTAATAGTTGAATATGATGGTTTACCGCTAATCTTTTTAATAGCAGACCAAACATTTTTGATGGAAGTCTTGCCATTTACTTTTGAAACATACTTTTGCCAAGATGATCTTTTGGCATGTTTAATAGTCTGGCGACTTTGAGCTCGTTCTTTTTTAAGGTTATTAAGATTTGTATCGGTAGGTCGAACATCAAATTGCTTTAATGCCGCCCTACGTTTACGAATAGATTTTTTACACTCTTCATTAAACCAAGGCTTATTACGTTTTGATTTAGTCGAGGTCTTAGGTATACACCTTTCTGCAATATTGTGCAAAGTGTTTGAAAATGCGACAATTTTGTCATCTACATTTTCTACTGAAGTTGGGACAAGTTCTGCAGAACAAAGTGCTGAGAACAGGTCCCAGTTTGCTCTGTCCATCTTCCAACGAGGATTATCGTCGCCTATTGGCGAAGTACAGTTTGTAAGTATTATAGGAAAGTGATCACTTCCACAAAGGTCATCGTGTACATCCCAAGTGTAATCTATATACACAGAGGGGTGACACAATGTTAAGTCTAACGACGAATAATGCCCAGTTGCGGGGTGCAAGTATGTTGGCTTTTTATTATTGGCCATACATATGTCATTATGGGCAATAAAGTTTTCTATCGTCTTGCCCATATTATTGAAGTCACAACATCCCCATAGCGGGTTATGACCATTTAAGTCTCCAACGAGTATATATGGAGTAGGCAGCTGGTTAATAAGATTATCTAAATCATCTTTAGATACATTTGAATTCGGTGGAAGATAAACAGAGCAAATAGTTACAACTTTATGTAGGGTTACACGGATAGCAACAGCCTGTATGTTCGTGTCAAGTTCGACTTGAGAGTGTGGCAATTTGGAGTTGAAAATTATTGTCGATCCTCCAGATGCTCTCTCGCAAGCTGTATGTATATGATTATAACAAGTATAACCCTTAAAACTGAATTTATCAGAGTCTTAAAGAAAGGTTTCCTGAAGACAAAGCACAGCAGGATTTAGTGTAGATAACAGAATGAGTATTTCATTGTAATTGGCCTTAAGACCTCGACAGTTCCACTGAATGATTCTATTATTCATGGGATTATTAAAGTTCTTGTAGACTATATTTTCGGTGCTTTTACAGGTGACCTTGGTGGTTTTTTGGTGTCCGATGGAGCCTTCATTAGACACTCAAATTTGTTTTGATGGGTGTTTATCACCCGAGTGTTTGGAGCAGTGGGAGGACTATGTCCTCTCCTCCGCCCCGAAGGACCAGGTGTCTCCTTAGAGGAGACCTGGTCCTTGGCTGCAGGCTTGTTTTGTGCCTTTGTATTATTCTTCACAGAATCACTTGAAGGGGCAGTGTTTTTGATTGTGGAAAGAAGTTTGAGTTTCAGAAGATTCCGATACCTTGTATTTGGAGGGAATGATAACTTTGTCAGAAATTTGGTCACCAGTCGGGACCTCATACTGGGTGAAATTGTCCTTGTGCACTGAGATGCTTTTTTTGGTTGCTGAGGCATATGTTTCACCACCAGCAGGAGTTGCCTTGTCTTTTGCCAATTTTCTGGCTTCTGGAAAGGAAATGTTTTTGGTGTACTTTATTTTTAGTACTTCCTTTTCCAGTTTCCAGGCAGGGCAATCCCTGGATTTGGTCTCATGTGGTCCAGAACAATTAACACATTTAAGCGGGTTAGGACATATGTCTTCCCTGTGCTGGGCGGATTGTTCACCGCAACGTGGGCAACGGTCGTCCTCCTTGCACTGGGACTCGTGGTGGCCAAACTTCTGACAATGAAAACACCTAAGCGGATTGGGAATGTACACCTGCACTTTTACGTTGAGGTAACCGATTTTAATAGAAGTAGGGAGTGATGGGTTGGCGAAAGTTAAAACAAAAGTATTTGTTGGAACTCGCCGGCCGTCCCTCAGGAATGAAATCCTGCGGACGCCACACACCTCCTGTGGTGTATCGGTATCGGAATCTTCGGACGATAAAGTAGGGATCGGGTCCTTGCATTTACGTTTGCGTTCCATGAGAGATTTTTGTAATTATTCGGTATCCTGGCTCACCACCCACCACGGAGCCCAACAAGGGGGCGTCTTATGGGAGTGGATCTCCGACCTCCCAACGCCAGTGATACCAGGATACGATACTCCGACATAAAATATACTATAAAGCATACAAAATGCCAGATTTATCCGTTAAGGGGGTATCGACCGGCAGCTGGGTTATAGTTAATAGGGGAAAATATAAGAAAAGGAGTTTGCGGAACACGGTATATTTGAAGACAGAAAAAGGAGAAAAGGAGTGGAAAGTCGGAGGCAAGAAAGTGGGACGAAAGGGAGTTAAAGCTAACCCAGCACCGGCCGAGGGGTTAGCCGATTGAGGATACAGGACCAGTACCCCACCCGTCTACCCCACAACTTAGGGCCAAAGTAGTGTGTTGGTCAGGGTCGACTTATATGTCAATATCCTGACAAGCCAACAAAGACCTCAACCACCAGGATCCCCTCGTCGTGGAGATACAGGGTCGCCACCCACGGCAAACAGGTGGGCTACCTTTGGAGGGTTCTTACCCCGCTACAGGTAGCGGCAGCCGGAGAATTCTAAGGCCCCTACCGGCAGGGCCGCAAAATATTGTCCCTTTTGATTTCTTAAGTATTGTTTTTGTCTATATTTACAAATTTTATAAGCGTGTAAAAGTGTAATGGGTTTATATCATATATTTTTGGATGAACCCTGTTAAAAAATTTACTTCCCGTAAGCAAATACTAAATAACTTGTAAAATGATCACTTAAACCAAATGCATGTAGCGTAATATTAAAGGACCAAAAAGACGACGTAGAAGATAGTACAGATATATTTTAAAAAGCACATCTTTATAACAGACAACTAGAACGAAAGCACATCAGAAGCAAATCTGTTTTTGAATGAAAAAAAAAACGAGCATAACTGTTTCTTGATATGAGCCCTGATATGACACTACTCATTCGAACTTTATCAGGCATTTCCTTGATTTTAGCTGTCTGTGGCGGCCTGTATGATGCAGGTTTGTTTCTTGTCTGTTTGAAGAAGAATATTATGCTCTTCAGTACTGGAGAAAATAAAAATATCTAACTATCTAAATGAAGATCATAACTTTGATATTCAATACTGGAGGAAATAAAAGTATCAGTCTTTTAAATTTTGAACATTATTCATTATTTCCGGTTAAATTAATGCCGGTCAAAATAACCACATTGTAAGAACTCTACATGTTGTTTAGGCTTTTCAAAATGAATATAGAATTGAATACGGTCAGTTAAACAAATATCTAACTATATGCTTCCTATCCTAAGACATATCATATTGGGGAAAAAGAACTAAACTAAGATTATCTATCTATCCCTTCACAAAAAGAATATCAAAATAGATTTTCATTAAGCAGTTTTCTTGCTTGTCTATGATATTATCTTTGCATTACGCCCTTGGTTAGTTAGATGAAGTAATAGACCTTTTAAAGATCGTAAATGCAATAAATGCAATAATATCCTTGAAGTCTATAGTCATCATCATTTACGAATATAATACTAATCACTGATGAAATATATCATTTGTCAAGTTGGTTAGATAGACACCCAAAGCGTGATGTCCGAAAATGCTGTTAAATATTGGAAAACAATAAGCCCGATTATGGTCCTATCAGGGCCAAGCCTAGCAACACAATATTTTTCCGCTAGCAGCACTTTAAAACCGAAGGCAATACAACATTATTATGTTGTTGGTAGAGATTGTTCTTATTTTATGAGTGTTGCCAGACCGTTTTCGCATACTGTTTGGAACTTCAAGAACGACGTCTGTTCCGAATTACTCTGAATCATTCTTGTGATTTTACAAAGAAAAAAAAACGATTACGTTCGAGGTGGAATGATATCGAGAATGTAACAATGAAACTAGAATCGTGTTCATATGTACGGAGTACATGACCTTGCTTTGGAAAATAAGTAAGCATGAAAATAAAGGATTTGAAGTAAACATGCATCTGGTAGTCTAGAATATTATCTTGGCAATATAAAGCAAAAACAATTAGCGCGTTTTGTGAAATTCTTTAAACGAACGAACAACAAATGTAATTAAATGTTTGAAAATAAGACATAATGGGGTGTAATTGTGATAAATCGGTTGCCATTACTGACGTGAAAAATTGCCGCCAAGCTTTTAAACCTGGACAGGCAGCGCCTCAGTTGTCACAGCAACATGTGGTGATTATTAAAAACACCTGGCAGCTACTGAGACTAGAAATCGCAAATGTAGGTGTAAAGACGTTTGTCAGGTGTGTATTCTTATTATTTTATTCAGAAAAACTTCACCATCCACTTTTTATGAAAATGCCAAAAACTATTTCTTTATTTAGACATTTTGTGAAACAGCTTTAATCAGAGGACACATACAAGTTTATTTATTTTCTTTTTGACATACCCATCAGGAAGTGCAAAGTTTGACTGACCGTTTCAGAGCGGTAACTATCGGGTTTACAATATTTGTTAAAAGACTCATCACAGATTTGTTCTTTTACATTTGGCATCAAATGTGAATAGATTTGTCTTGTGCCTTTTCAATTTTTCGTAAATGTTGCAATGCTCATAGGACTTTGTCATATAATTTTATTTACTGTGCTATTGATTAAATGATTTAAAATAAAGAAGGAATGAAAATTATGTAACATAAATAACTGTAGCAAAAACAAAACAATAAATATTATTAGAAACACCGTCAATTTTTTTCATCGACTGTGTCCATCCATTCGCATGGCTCATGTTTACTTGATAGTCATTTTTAAGTTATACCCCATTATAGACACACGATTATCTGAGACAAAAGTAAACTACACATACATGCAAGCGAAAGGAAATATACAAGACATTTTTCGCGCCTTTAGTCTTCTGTATTGTTACGCCGTAATGTTAATGCAGACTTATAGTTATTTCTGTGGACCGTTAATAGATTGTTAGACAACCGAGTTTATTGCGTAATTTAATTTCCATTCTGTTTGACATCATACAATTAAGTATGCGTCGTTCTAAATGCTCCGCAAGGTCTGATATTAAAAATGCAAAGAAACAATAGCATCAAAAATATTATTGATAAATACAATATTTTATTCTGGAATGCAGCTGTAAGAATAATTGTATATTAATTTTAAGCTTGTGCATACTTTATTAAGATAATGTCAGTATATATTCTGTATATATTTTGTTTATTCTTAGGCAATACCTCTAGCGAGTCTAAAAAAATATACAAAGTAAAATTTCGGAATCGAATACACAGTGCATGGAAAGTAACATCATATTCCATATATCTGTTTAAGAACATACAATTCAATGACTTGTATGATTTGGTTGATGTTGTTAACAACATTTATCAGTAACATTAATCTATCAAAACATTTGTCATAGTATACCGCCGTTATCTGATCCTATTTCAAAAGATTTGAACAACATTTGACGAATGTGACACAACTGCAGCTTATTGGTTAACGAATTGTTCACGAAAAGCAATGCGATACTTTCATCAAGTTTGTTTTATCAAATATAGTTTCAATTGTATAAAGTTTAATGTAACTATAGCCAGGAAATAGAAACGAGATGCCATAGCAACGTTACTTAGAAGTGGAAAAAGAACAGATTGTTGTTTTATTGTTTTTATCTGATTTAAATATATACATTTGAAAGGACAGTCGCTGTATGTTTGAATGGTTTAATTTTGTTAAAATGATGTTACTCAAATATCTGTTGTTTGTCTAAAAGAATGGAGTCGTTCCATTTTCTTGCAGCATACGACAAGACGTTGTATGATAGCACAACGTTGATCAGATCAACAAAACAACATAGGAAGTCAACATAACTTGATTGTTTGTTGTTATCCACCTGTTGATCATCACAGTATTCAACACATTATCGGCAAATAAAACACAGACAATTAAAAGTCACATTAATATTGCGTATTCTGTATACTGTAAGACACCATATCAGAAATGTGTGTAAATTTATTTTATTTAAGGATGCAATTAGTTTAAGCTTGGATCTTTAGTATTAATTTATACGAGTCTATGGAAATTTTACACCGGGCCGTATTAAAAAACTCCATTATAACATTTATGACGCAATATTCCATTTCAGACATTTTGTCAGCAAACGGTGCTTTAACTGATCTAAGTTGTGTTGTGTGTTTTACAAAGTAGCAAGCAGTAAAATGATGATCGTGTTGCAAAGGTTGGCTTCTATGTTACAATATCTCTTAAATATTTTATTTCCGTTTATTTGTCCAGGATAGCATTATATATATATATATATATATATATATATATATATATATATATATATATATATATATATATATATATATATATATATATATATATATATATATATTATATATATATATATATAGATAGATAGGATGGTATTGGAATAACAATGAACTTTTGTCCGAAGCAAGTTAATCAAAGCAACGAAATATTTTTCCGCCAACAACATATATCACCATTTAAAATGCATTTGCATTTACATTCTGCAATTGCTGCCAGCAAGGAAGTTATATTTTAGAATTATTCTCAATCCTTGTCGCAAACTCGTTGAATTTTAAAGAAAACGGACTGGAAATGGCTGAAGCACATTTCTGATCTTATACAGTAAATTACGGTGTATTGTTACGTCTTGAACAGCTAGTTTCTACTCTATAACGGGACGCCGGAAACTTGCAGATGACTAATTATAGAGATTGTCATGCTACTGAGTGGAATAATGTTCTTTCTAAATGATTTATATTGTTTATAGTTTATCGGAGAAATTGTTATTTATTTTCATTTAAAAATATGAAATACGTCAGAAAATATGAAAAAGGTAAAATTAACCACGCAGACACCATTTCAATCTATGGAAGTCTAATTTAATTTTAGGGTACAATTGATTTAAACGATATGTATCAACAAACTTTTCGTTTTGTTTTTGTGTTGTTATTTTTTGTTTCTCTTTGTGTGTGCCCGCGTGCGTGCGTTTGTTGTGTATGTTGCTATGGTAAGGATTTAAACACTTTTATAATTCTTTCATAATACCTAATTCAACAGCTTGAATCCGTTTAATGTAAACGCTAATGGATGCATTCTATGGCAGAACTAAGTAGGTTATTAATCAAATGCAATGATCTACGGCCACGAAGCCAAGATAATCGTATATGATTAAAGCGTGTTCATTTGTGGAAAAAATTATCTGGGTCCATTAACCATTTGACTAGAATTCTGTTAATAACTAGAAATTATGTCATACCGCTGAGGGGCGGACCTATACTGCAAACGTTATGCTGCAAGTTTGTACACATAATTCCTTTCCTTTTGAAACTGAGAATAGTTGTATATTTATATGTACAAAAAAATAAAAATCCAACTTAAGGTTTGAAGATGTATCTTCTAGCTCGATGATTCCATTTGGATGTCCATTACTTTAACATCGTTTTCAGGTGAGAGTGCAAATATGTCTTTTCACATTCTCATTGGATCCTTATACAGAAACAATTTGTTTCATTCGCCAAATTTCCAGCTATTTTGTGAGCACTCAAGACAATGTCCTGTGATGAGTATTACAACATAATTTATAATTTACAAAGCACCAGATAAAGGTGATCTATGTCAAATAAATATATAACTGACAAGACACGAAGACCAGACATTTAAATAAAACTAAAGAAAACCCAACAGTTACCACCGATCACTTTTTTGTCTGAGAACAAGGATTTAAAGGCGATCAAAAATGGCGGGTCTTGCGTTGTGTATTTAAATCTAAGCAAATAGTTCTCAGTTTACAATGAGCTATGTGATCTTTTTTTTTTTTTTTTTTTTTTTTTTTTGATGTAGCTATTTAACGTTTGGCGTACTTAGATATACTCACACAAGCTCCTCCCAGATGTAAATCGAAACTTAATGGCAGAAGTAACACCAATCTACTCAAAGAAACAATGAACCAACGATCTTTCTACAAAACTTGCCGATGACTACGCAACCACAAAATTGAATTGTAAAATTAAATATTATATTTCTTAATTGTAGCTAGCATGGTAGGAGTATTTTTTTAAGTATAAGTGGCATTACTTGCAGTTAATGATAAATATTAACGAATATCTTGTCTGATTAACAATTTTGCATTTTTATAATTTAATGAAGTATTATGCACAATTTATCAAGTACAATGTGTGGTGCGAGTTACATTATAATATTACTTAGAACTATTTTTCAATAATAGATATATTGATATTAACAAACTAAACGATGTTGGTTAGATTTATTTAAAAATATACCTAAAGTCAAATGGATTCAAATATCATACGCTTATTTTCTTTTAAGATTGACTTATTTTAAATAACTTTATTTTTAACTTTATTAGTATTAATAATATATCAATTAAATTAAACGTATTAATTAATTAAGTGTTGTATTCTAACCAAAGCCGCGTAGCTTTTTTAAATATATTTCTGGATTTTTTTAAAACCGTTTAAAATGTGTTTTTTTCTAAAATTGTGCCATTTTATAATCAAATATGACGCCATATGTTTGAAAGTTTACACCTGTTGTATCTTGTTTGTCATTTTTCTTATCTAGGTATTTATTCCATATAAAATAGTTTAACTTTTAATTTGCATATAGAATAATTAACATGCATACCTAATTGTAATTATTTCAGTTTGTTAGAGCATTTATTTTAATTCAATTGAAATAATTCTTACTTGTGCAAGCCTTGTTTCCGACTTGCAATTCCACTTTTCCATTATGTAAGCAGTTGTTTTTTAGCGTGATGCAATGTCCCGTTTTTAAAGTTTTCTTTATATCAGTTCGGATCTTCCTTACATATGCCCAATACAATAAGGAATTATATATATTAGAATCATGCAACATTACTTTGAAACCGTTTTCCTTATGATGTATGTATGCATTTGCACTGTTTTAGTCGTACATTCATTTGTTCAATAGGAAAAATGACGTATTGCTTTTTACAATGTTTTCAGCAAATATATCTTTTCAAAATAGATGAGTCAATTCATGTCAAACTGAGATAAACAATCGGTGTTGTTTTTTTTTTTAAAGATGGACGTTTCGGAAATTTTATGTAGCTAGTCACGCGATTACAACATACTGTGTTCTATCATCAATAATGATCCATTCGACAGAGAAAACACATTTGAATATTGCGAAGAGTCATTTGAATATTGCGAAGAGTCATTTGAATATTGGGAAGAGTCATTTGAATATTGGGAAGAGTCATTTGAATATTAGGAAGAGTCATTTGAATATTGGGAAGAGTTATTTGAATATTGGGAAGAGTCATTTTGAATATTGGAAAGAGTCATTTGAATATTAGGAAGAGTCATTTGAATATTGGGAAGAGTTATTTGAATATTGGGAAGAGTCATTTGAAAATTGGGAAGAGTCATTTGCATATTGGGAAGAGTCATTTGAATATTGGGAAGTGTCATTTGAATATTGGGAAGAGTCATTTGAATATTGCGAAGAGTCATTTGAATATTGGAAAGAGTCATTTGAATATTGGGAAGAGTCATTTGAATATTGGGAAGTGTCATTTGAATATTGGGGCGTCATTTGAATATTGGGAAGAGTCATTTGAATATTGGGAAGTGTCATTTGAATATTGGGAAGAGTCATTTGAATATTGCGAAGAGTCATTTGAATATTGGGAAGAGTCATTTGAATATTGCGAAGAGTCATTTGAATATTGGGAAGAGTCATTTGAATATTGGAAAGAGTCATTTGAATATTGGGAAGAGTCATTTGAATATTGGGAAGAGTAATTTGAATATTGGGAAGGGTCATTTGAATATTACGAAGAGTCATTTGAATATTGGGAAGAGTCATTTGAATATTCCGAAGAGCCATTTGAATATTGGGAAGAGTCATTGAATATTGGGAAGAGTCATTTGAATATTGGGAAGAGTCATTTGAATATTGCGAAGAGTCATTTGAATATTGGGAAGAGTCATTTGAATATTCCGAAGAGTCATTTGAATATTGGGAAGAGTCATTGAATATTGGGAAGAGTCATTTGAATATTGGGAAGAGTCATTTGAATATTTCAAGGTTTACTTCGGTGAAAAGATGGTTGAGTTCCTTGTATTAGTTTAAGCAAATAATTCTCAAGATTTATTTCTGGAGTTACCTTTCGTTAATGTATCCGTCTTGTGTTCGTATGTAGTGTGTTACTCTGATTAATTTAATGGAATGGAAAGTAACTATATAATTACATAATTCACAATATTATTACATGTGTTACAATGACACCTAGTGAAACTTTACATACTTAAAAGCCACAAATAGTTTTATTTTAACAAGGCTAAGTCTGTGTGGTTTAAAGTTTTCTTCCAGTGTCCGTCTTATAAGTCGTCATTATAGGGCATTAACCTCTACACGTTTATTTAACAGCAAAAGACCATTCAAAAGACTGAATATTTATTAACGTGCGTGTTTTATAATAGTTATCACCGTGCATGTCTTTTAATATTTATCAACGGGCATATTTTATAATATTTATCAACATGCATGTATTATAATATTTATCAACGGACACGTTTTATAATATTTATCAACGGGCATGTTTTTGCAATATTTATCAACGGACATGTTTTATAACATTTATCAACGGACATGTTTTATAATATTTATCAACGGACATGTTTTATAATATTTATCAACGTGCATGTTTTAAAATATTTATCAACATGCATGTATTATAATATTTATCAACATGCATGTTTTATAATATTTATCAACGTGCATATTTTATAATATTTATCAACATGCATGTATTATAATATTTATCAACATGCATGTTTTATAATATTTATCAACTTGCATGTTTATAATATTTATCAACGTGCGTGTTTTATTATATTTGTCAACGTGCATGTTTTATAATATTTATCAACGTGCATGTTTTATAATATTTATCAACGGACACGTTTTATAATATTTATCAACGGGCATGTTTTTGCAATATTTATCAACGGACATGTTTTATAACATTTATCAACGGACATGTTTTATAATATTTATCAACGGACATGTTTTATAATATTTATCAACGTGCATGTTTTATAATATTTATCAACGTGCATGTTTTATAATATTTATCAACGGACATGTTTTATATTAGCATCTTTGTTTGTTTGGTCATTGGTGACCGAAACCGTGTGATGTAAAAGCTGTATCCTAAAAGCCTTTGTGAACTATACGTTAAAATGTGAATCCACTTTTAGAAACCTCAAGAAATTGTAAAAGTAATTTTTATCATAAGGCGCAATAATATGTATTTATTTGCCATATATACATGTATTTATAACAGACTCAATCTGTTACTAAATCATCTTACTCTTCTTTTTTCATCCTTGTCCGTCTTCTTCAACATTTATTATTTCTAACTCGCATTAAAAATCTAATTGTTATCTCATCTTAGTATTTTTATCACTAAATATTACTTATGCCAATCTAAAACACATGTATGGCAAACCTCAATTTATCCCCTGTTCATTAGTTCATATGTTAATATCATCATATTGCATAACACCTTATACTTTTGGTGTATGCATACTTGAACTTTCTTTCGAGTTAACCTTTCACCTTTGCACCGGGGCGCCTGCGCACTACATTAAAACATTCCTGGCGAGAGCCTCGTGTTTGTTCTCTTGTCTTGACTAAGACCTTTTTGTGCTTTCTGCAGGTAACTGGTTGCAATAGGAATTGTTAAAACATATCTTATTCATTACTCTATGTAACTAATTCTACGTTTATTCTCCTATCCTCATATTTTGTCATTTATTCTTATGACAGGGCACTACATTAAAACATTCCTGGCGAGAGCCTCGTGTTTCTTTTCTTGTCTTGCCTTCTGCAGGCCCCATTAGACGAACTAGGGGAAGGTTTGTTTGTTTGTTTATTGGGTTTATCGTCCCACCAACAGTATTTCAGTTATCTGGAGACGGTGTCCACTTGAAGCAGATATAGTGTTGCCTTCACTGTGTAAAGCATGCCGTGAACACCTGGCATGATATCACACCCAGTCACATTATCCTGACACCGGGCCAACCAGTCGTGGAACTGCCCTTATATTTGCTTGAGCGTTAGCAAGGGAGCTATACCACTACCATTTTTAACGACTTTGGTATGTCGCGGCCCGGGGTCGAACCCGGGGCCTCACGTACCTGGAGCCGACGCTCTACCGATTGCGCTACCATGTCCGGTCTAGGGGAAGGTAACACAATGAACTATTCTTTATCATAAGAGGCAATACTATGCATTTATTTGTCATATTAAATGAATGCGCAAAGCCAGCATTTTTCTTTCTTCTTGTGTTGTTGATTTTGTATTGATACCTGAAACCAGTTTGAGTATATTAGTTTAATGCAAATTGCAAATTATAGCAACATACAGTTTATATTATTAGCAACTTTCTTCTACATGTCATCAATTTTATTAGATAATAAGCAAATATCGTCGGTCATTTGATTATAAGCAAGTATTCTCATTCGTTTATTTTCTACTATCCTAGGCAATTAATTATAAACTATTACTTTTATTGTAAAGCGACGGTTATCGGCAAGTCAAATATAAACAAGCACTTTTTACTATTTAAGTATAAACAAGTATTTTTCTCCTTTGATCGACGTTAGAGCAGTAAGCAAATATACCCAACCATAAGATTATTAACATATTTTTGTTTATTATTTATTGGGTTAATCGTCCCACCAAGAGTATTTCAGTTATCTGGAGATGGTGTCCACTTGAAGCAGATATAGTGCTGCCTTCACTGTGTATAGCATGCCGTGAAAATCAGGCATGATACTTCACCCAGTCACATAATCCTGACACCGGGCCAACCAGTCGTGGAACTTCACTTATGTTTTCTTGAGCGTTAGAAGGGTTATATCAATACCATTTTAATGACTTTGGTACGTCGCTTTTACATTTAGATTGTACTGTGAAAAACTTTATTTTATGCCTTTTCATAGTTTTGTATATGTGACAATGCTCATAGGACTTTGGTATAAATTCTTATTTAGAGAATAAACGCGCTTTGTGCGGTAAGTCATGTAAATTACTGGACACTTTATTTTCGTGTTTCTTTGTAAAAACTAATTTCTATTCATTAAAAGAAAAAATATCATAAGAGCAGAGTAGCCACAAAATAAACCACTGTATCCTCGTTGTTAGGAACAGTTTTACCTCTTTGGGGAAAATGATGCTGTTGTTGCGTATTTTTGTTAAATTTTAAGTTCAAAAGGCTTTGTTTTATATGAATTACATGTACCAGGGGTCAAAATTTACGCTTGTATGGTGAGTATATAGATCAGTATATAGGAATAATAAGAAATCCAATACAATTTAGGTCTAGGCTGTTTGGTGTGGATGCAGGTGGGTATTTTTATTGGTGTATGGGAAATAATATATGCAATACAATGTTGATATGAGCTTTTGGGCGTAGATAAATATAAGTATATAGTACACTTTAGATCTAAGCTGTTTGGCGTGGCGTGGATGTAGGTTGGTATATAGATAGGTATATGGGAGATTATAAGAGGTCCATTACAATTTAGATCTGAGCTGTTTGGAGAAGATGCACATGTGAGTTGCCAAATGAAAACCTTCCCATTTTGTGTAATAAGTAGCATAACAGGAATGACAATTTGTTAAAAGCACCATTAACTGAAAAGATAAAATATTAGACACCAGAAGAAAAGTATTGTTTAATCACATCACCTATATATATATATATATATATATATATATATATATATATATATATATATATATATATATATATATATTATTCATCGCTTTGCTTTAGATCACTTGATTACACTGTATGAAACAGACATCACAATTGAAAATAATTAGAAAAGAAGATTTTTTATTTTAGATCTGAAAAGACTTTAAGCATTTTATAATGAAAGCAATCATTGTTTTCCAATTCTAAGGATTCATGTTTAAAACCTCTATAACTTATATAGTTAAAAAATTATAATGACATAATGATCATGAAAAGTAAAAAATATAATAAATTAATTATCTTGAAAAAAAACTGTTACTAGTCAAACAATAGACTTAAATTGTTTTATACGAATGTGACTCAAAATAAAGTTATAGCAATTAAAATATATTCAGTTTACCTTCTAATAAAGATTCATTAATATTTATTAGGGATAACTAATTGCATACCAAATGATTTCAAATCTTGGCTTAGTGATAGTCTTCAATATAATCATGGTCTAACACTGATTTTACCGGTAAGTTACAGGAATAAGCACTACAGTACACAATACACCTGTTTTCAAGCAGGTTTCTTATCAACTTCACATACTAAACTCAATGATGAAAACTCCATAGAAATTAAATTCAAAGTCGTAAAATATCGTACTCACATTTAGATCAAAGATTCTTTTTTACATTTTCAGCATGAGAGAAGCAATGTCAGAGGATTTTATTTACAGACGGTACATTTATCCTCATATATATTTATTTTTGACATTTTGAGATTTGTCTCCTGTATTCTACTATGTATTCGACATTGGAACCATATAAGAATTGGTAGTTTGTGTTACATTGAACAATGTTTCTCACAAATCATTAAAGTTGAAATTCTCTTATTCTTATAATGACAGCCTATTTTCCCATTTTTCCTCAGATCCTGGGGGTACATGCTTGTAAAAGGCTTCTGATAGGTAGCATGACAGCCTTTCTCAATTTTCTTGTTTCTTTTAACACTATTGTTTATATGTAACTTTTATAAACAAAACTCTGGTATGGTAAGTCCTCTGTGCTAAATTAAACGGTTACATTTTCTTTAATGTTTTCCGACCGATAGCTTTATGATTTAAGAAATAATTGGGATGCTTTGAGCGACTATAAATGAGAATATATGACACATTCCTTTGAGCATTGTAACATATACCAATATTTGGATAGGCACAGGACAAAGATATTTACATGCAAGCCAAATGTAAAAGGACAAAACTGTGATGAGTCATTTAACAAATAGAGTAGACCCGACAGTTACCGCCACGGAACGGTCAGTCGGCAATATGAACCGACAGGGGTGCTCAAACCGGTTTAACAAAGTTCTCAGCTCGCACTTCCTGATGGGTTTCTCAAATACAAACAATAAAAAGAAAACCGATCTATTTGAATAAAAATGTCCAAGCGCAGACGGGTTTTTTGACATCATTTAACAATAATGTCCGCATCGTGTTTAGAAGAGTTGTGAAGCAGAGTACATATATGACTCAAGCAGAGTATGGCTCAAGACATATACTTGCACTGTTTGTTCCATGCTTTAGAATTATGTATATAAAACACTTGCATAAATACACAACAATATATATAGCCACAGTACTAATCACAGCGTACAAACAAACAAGCAACTATATTTTTTTGCGTACAAGTCCATATTATATAAATATTGTAGTATGTACATGCATACCAAACCAGTATTGGATACGACAATTAAATTCCCATTCATTGTGTGCTTTGTTTTTGTGTGTGTTTCTTTGTATTGTTGCTTTCTGTTTGTTGTTTTTGTTGTTGTTGTAGTGTTATTTTTGGGTGTGTTTTGTTGTTGTTCTTGCTGCTGCACTTTTTTTACATTAAAGCTCACAGACATAGGACACCCCATCATAGTATAATATTAGTTGTGGACCGGCCGCAATAGCTCAGGTGGTAGAGCGTCGGCTTGCGGATCGGGAGGTCGTGGGTTCAAACCCCGGCCAGGTTAAACCAAAGACTTTAAAGTTGGTAGTAGCGGCTTCCCTCCTAACGCTAGGGGCTAAGGGGACAGCATAACGCCTGACTCGTCGGTATCAATTTAATGGACCGACCGGGTTCAGTCTCTAGGCACCTTAAAAGTGCCCCTGTGCTATTATGATAGAAATGTCGCTGCACAGTATCGGCAAAAATGCCCGCAAATCCCATCCCACCTTACATTATTAATTATTTTATATTTTTTAACATAAGCGTTAAGCTTTATGGATTATATATTTCAAATATAATTTTAATGCATATAAACAAATATGTAAATGCCACCTGCCTGTTATTTTTTCCAGTTTACGGGACGATAATAAGGGTCATGTTAGTGCACATCTGCTTTGAGCTACGTCTATTTTTTCATACACAAAGGTATATAATTCATGATAATAGGCTGCATTGCCTATAATGGTGGTCGTTCTTTGCTGACAACTGGTTATTTATTATGCCCCGAAACACAAATCAGATGAGCTCTCTATAGAATAAAATGTCATTTATTCGGTCATAAGATATATTTTTCACTATGCATATATAGTACACGTGCGCCTTCCTAATTGGTTGTCGGCTTGCGGATCGGGAGGTTAGGGGTTCAAACCCCGACCCGATGAAACTTAAGACTTCAAAGTTGGTAGTAGTTGCTGCCCTCCTAACGCTCGGGGCTAAGGGGGCAGCATTACGCCTCACTTGGCGGTGTCAGTATAATGGACCGGCCGGATTAAGTCCCTGAGCTCCTTATAAGTGCCCATGTGCTTATATGATACAAATGTCACTGCACAGTCTCGGCAAAAATGCCGGCAAATCCCATCCCATCCCATCCCATCCCTGATTGCTTGTTTATAACCGTAATCTTTCAAATGATACGTCTCATTAACAATGGTTCAGGGAAACAGTATTTGTGTTTATAAAATTTCTTTGGTACAAATGTACAAATGTACTAGATATTTAAAAAATCATAAAAAATATTTATGTCCAACTGCTGTTTTTACGTATCGATGTGTTCAAAATGTAATTCGGTTTCAATAAATCTAGAAATGTGTTCTGATCAAGTAGCTATTCGACTGTAATAAATAAATAAATTGCACTAAGAATATGCCTCGTCCCATACATGTAAATACCTTATATTAAATGCAGACACGTAATATTCGTTTTCTAAAAATAATATCCTTATTTTATTTCATCATAATATTTTTTATCTGGCTATTTACAAATTTTATTAAGCATACTTCAATTACTGGCGACATCAGAAGTGTCAAATGTAAATCTAATTCCAGCAGATGTGTGGCTGACTTGACTATTTTAGCACATGTTTACTGTTTGAAAGTTTGCACAGCGTGTACAAGCCAGTGTATTGTTGCATTAATTTTATTTGAAGAGTCTTGTTTATATACTCATAAACATCTCATTTACAAATACCAACTACTTTGTAAAATGACCATGCATAGAGCAGTCTTAGAAAATATTGTTGTTAGTTAGGTTATGTATCAGTAAAACTGTATTTCTATTAGGGCAGCGCAAGTGCATTTCATGAACAAACCGATGTATCCATTAAGGAGAGAGCGTGTCATCCATATAATAGGATGGGATGGGATTTGCCGGCATTTTTGCCGATACTGTGCAGCGACATTTCTATCATTATAGCACAGGGGCACTTTTGAGGTGCCCAGGGACTGAACCCGGCTGGTCCATTATACTGACACCGACGAGTCAGGCGTAATGCTATCCCCTTAGCCCTGAGCGTTAGGAGGGAAGCCACTACTACCAACTTTAAAGTCTTTGATTTGACCCGGCCGGGGTTTGAACCCAGGACCTCCCGATCCATATAATGGTTTTTAAATTTCCAACACGAAAGAATAGTAAACAGGTTAAGTTAAGATAAAACTTTCCTTTTATAGGAGATTTTTTAGATATATTGATAAATGTAACTCAAACGAATAAGGACAGTTACACGTACAAACCTGTTGCACCTCATTTGTTCCAGCAAAATTTGATGATTGTAAAATTCATGAGAATTTCTGAATTTCAAAATTACCATTGAAAACCTGTAAGATGCCTAATAATATGCTATTAATCAAATATTACTTTACGTTCACTTTCAATGTAAAAATACACTTTGTGCATACATATTCTTGTCAAACGTTTGTAAAGGACTTCATGTTCCTTTGCATGCTAGAAAGTCATCTTTGTGAATAACTGTTTTAGTTAACAAATTTTAAAGCATTGTAAAATATACTTACACATAAGATTCCAGCTAGTTAAATGTTTTGTCAGTTTCAAAGGAATTGGCTCGTAAAATTTGGCATGTCAATATGCAGGCATGGATCTGTTATTATCACTGGCGAAGCATAATATTTTATGTTAATAAATATTATTAAATGTGAAATGTTACAAGTACATGCAGTTATTTAATAAAATTGTCAATAAATAAGTGATTTGATATTGGCCCTGTTATTTGTCCGAGGGAAGTCGTATTGGCCCAAGGCCAAAGGAACAAACAGGAACATTCGGAAGCAGAAATGGGATGGGATGGGATTAGCCGGCAGTTTTGCCGATACTGTGCAGCGACATTTCTATCATTATAGCACAGGGGCACTTATGAGGATCCCAGGGACTGAACCCGACCGGTCCATTATACTGACACCGACAAGTCAGGCGTAATGCTGTCCCCTTGGCCCCGAGCGTTAGGAGGGAAGCCACTACTACCAGTTTTAAAGTCCTTGCTTTGGCCCGGCCGAGGTTTGAACCCACGACCTCCCGATCCGCAAGCCGACGCTCTACCCCTGAGCTATTGCGGCCAGTCAGAGCAGAAACGATCAGATAATCAAATGTAATCACCAACAGACAAAGTGATAACGGCCAAGTCTATTACACATTTCCAATAAACAATCATACCATGTTAATAACTACAGATCGTCATACCGTTAACTGCATCTATCCATCCGATATACATCGTTACCGTGTGATTATGACTAATGTTTTTTTATTGGGTTTATCGTCCCACCTACAGTATTTTAGTTATCTGGAGAAGGTGTCCACTTGAAGCAGATATAGTGCTGCCTTCGCTGTGTATAGCATGCCGTGAACACCTGGCATGATACCACACCCAGTCACATTATCCTGACACCGGGCCAACCAGTCGTGGAACTCCCCTTATATTTGCTTGAGCGTTAGCAAAGGAGCTATACCACTACCATTTTTAACGACTTTGGTATGTCGCGGCCCGGGATCAAACCCGGGGCCTCCCGTACCTGGAGCCGACTCTCTACCGATTGCGCTACCAGGTCCAGTTTATGACTAATGAAAAGTGTTTGTATGTCATTACCCAATGAAGAAAGCAGAACTTATTACAAGATGTGTACCTAACTATATTTACTTAGATAATATTGACCCGATGCCCTCAGCGAGTAAGTCATTTTCCTTGTCGAATTTGCTTTAAAAAAAACTACTTATGTTTTAATTTAGAAAATGTTGAATTTGTCATCTAACCTGACTGTCCTGAACAAATGTAATACTTTGGCAGTCGTCTTTGTCCATAACATGATTATGGATGGCATAGGAATATTGACTTTTTACATTGCTTTATTAAAATTGATAAATCATAGCCACGCTATTTCAATTGAACAACATACCCGCAAGTGTTTGAGCGTATAAGTTGTTATCCCTATTTAATGTTACCAATATTTAAAAAGTTTCACTAACTCGGTTATAACATACGAACCTATCAATTTGTTATATAATATGCTGTATCTGCCACAGAATGACAGATATTTTATTTACAATGAAATGCTCTTCACCCGTAAACATACACGCAACATATACTTCCGGGCTAACAGGACCTGGTAGCGCAATCGGTAGAGCGTGGCTCCAGGTTAGGAAGGCTCCGGGTTTGATCCCGGCCCGCGATATACAGTAGTCGTTAAAAATGATAGTTGTATAGCTCCAGTGCTAATGCTCAAGCAAATATAAGGGTAGTTCTACGACTGGTTGGCCCTTATTTGCCTATTCATAAACTGAAGAAAATCATGACATTTAACTTTTTGCTGTTTAAATACTATTTCTACTTACGTTTTGTGGAAACTATATGAATAAAGTGCTAATGTTTATTCAGACGACGTTAATATGGATTAGAGTACATACAGAGACAACACAGCAGTATTTTTGACTTTGTGGGAATATTTTACCAACTATTAGTTTTAATTTCTGATGATGTTCTTGTTTTGAGATATACCGCAGCGATCAGTTGTGGTCATTATAGCGACGTCCAGGTGTTTTGGTGTAGGGAGAACCCAAACAAATGTCTGGGTAGAACCACCGGCGCACCGCAAGTCAGCTGAAAGACCTTCTGACATTAAGTACTTCGCCCCGAACAGGACTCGAACTCACGCGGGGAGAGACTCAGCAGTTGGAGGAGTTACAAATCTGCATCTCTTCCACTTCGCCAAATGCGCCCCTTGTTTCTGTTGACTCTGCCAAATGGCCCATTTTTTCAGATTAATAGCATTTTAAAACTGTTTGAAAATGAACAGCAATCCCAGAAGCAAGAGACTTTTCTATGCCAGTCGCATTCTATCGAAAATTACAAGACTTTCGGATTCTCCCCTTCATGACAGCTATGAATAAATGGTGCTAAAAGCTTTCGTCTCCTGGCGTTAAGTCTTTTTGTAAAAGAATGAAATGCCAGAAGTTGGATTCAATTGTCATGGATTATTTATGCTCAATTTTGATGGATTTTGGAACCTTTCTGCATTAGTTTTAGTTACAGAAATGTACTCAGCCAATGATATTTAAATAACCTTTTTTTGCAGAAATCATTTGCTTTATAGGGTTAATCTACTTAGTGGCATGGCGGAATGCAACCCGAAATTTGTCGATGAGGCGTTGTTAGCCATTCGCGACTCGGCGGTATTTATGCGGTACTTATTTGGAAGAAATTCCCCAGATGTTCCGATTGGGTTTAACGTGTTACATTCTTCGTACCATTTCAACTTTGTACAAAAAGTATATAGTGCCGAGTTTGGCAATTTCGAACCACAGTGCTGTACTTGGGTTTTAAGAATGGTTGTTTGTTCAGTCTCAATTAAAGTAAATTCCATTAACGTGTCCATAACACGAACTTTAAGCACTTTAGTCTAAGTACTCAACGTTTTCATTCCTTAGATACCTGTTAATGATGCTCGTCACATAGTGTGTTTTCTAGTTGAAAACATCAATCAGACGAACTTTAATGCACTGCATCAATGCATTTCTTGTGTCCTATTTGAACCATACGTAATCTGTCTTGACAACAATTACCATCATCATGTCTGACTAGATGACATCTGATAATACCGATAGATTTTGTCAATTTGGTTAGACAGACAGCCGTATCTCATTGTCCTAAGATGCTGCTGCTGCTGCGTATTGGAAAAGCGATGAGCTTGGTAAATAATGTGCCTAGTTAAGCAGCAAAGCATAGCAACTAAACATTTGCCCGCCAGCCACAGTCTATCACTACTGACAATGCATTTGCGTACTGTACTTAGTGACAGCTAGAAAGTAATGTTTACAAGTAATGTTAAACCCTTATCGCAAATCGAATTGGCTGTATCATCGTTGTGTTTAGTTTATTTTTATTTTTTGCAAAGAAGAATTTCAGTGAATATATTCGTCTTTGGGATTCTAAATTCTATCTAACAATGAAACGCCGAAAAGTGCAGGATTAGCGAAAAACTTCGCATGTGGATTGTCATGTATAATAATATTATGTTTTTTTTCCGAAAAAAGAGTGTAATAATTGTTTTACCAAAGATGTGTTTTGTAATTTTATAATCAAGATCGAACATAACTATCTGAACAATATAAAAGCAAACAGCAACAAAGTAATTTGACAGGATAAGGTTCAAGTATTGCCATTTTAAAACGGTATACGGACAAAAACTGTGTTTGTTATGAGATGTTTATCTAAAATACAATACGTAATTAAAGGAATACATATGTGACGTCGCAATGGGATGTTCTTGGGTTAAATCTGTTGTTATTACAGACATAAACAAGGGTCGTAACTCTAACGGACCTGGTTCAATTGCACCAGAGCTGTCAAAACAACAAGTGGCGATAATCAAAAACTCATGGCAACTGCTAAAACTTGAAATCGCCAATGTCGGTGTACAAACGTTTGTAAGGTGGGTATTTTATTTTCTCATTCGAAATTTATTTTGCATATTTTGCTCTTTCAATTTAAGCAAACCTTGCTGTGCTGACTATGTGGAAATGCTTTAAATCAGATTAAAACACACCCATGTTATTGTAAATAAGGTTTTCAAAGACAAAAATTTCCTTATTTCTTTCAAATAATTATACATAAGTCATCGAACAACCATCACAGCGAAAGTCATAACAATTAAATATGTTTGCATCTTTTACAACCACGGATAATAGGATGCTTGAAGCTGATAATTATAAAAGCAAATCAATGCGAAGATAATCGCTTATTATTAAAACGGATTTTTATAAGGAACCATTCTTTGTTCACATTGTGCAACTTCCAGACTGAAATTAAATTCTGATAAATATAAAAAATCACAATCGACTTCCTTCATGATAGATGTACATGTATCGTGAAGGATATTTATAATAATTTTGTATTTAAGCACATATTTCCATAAAGATGGAACTTGCTTTCAGATGTTTTGTGTCGGTATTAAGCAAATCTATTCAGGTGTACCTTAATACTTCTTTTCTGCACTTTATTATAAAAACATATTTTAAACATGCAAGAAGAATTCTTTGTTTATTTGTTTGTTTGTTTGTTTGTTTGTTGTGTTTATCGTCCAATCAACAGATGTTCAGTTATCTGGAGACGGTGTCCACTTGATGCAGATATAGTGCTGCCTTCACTGTGTAAAGCATACCGTGAACACCTGGCATGATACCACACCCAGTCACATTATCCTGACACCGGGCCAACAAATTGTGGAACTCCCCTTATATTTGCTTGAGTGTTAGGAAGGGAGCTACAACCATTTTTAACGACTTTGGTATGTCGCGGTCCGGGATCAAACCCGGGGTCTCCCGTACCTCCGACGGTCTACCGATTGCGATAACAGGTCCGGTCAAGAAATTGTGACATAGAAGTATTCGTGGTCATTGCAGGATGAGTCCCTTTTATGGCTGTGAACAAATGGTCGTATATTAATAGAGTCTACCTCTGCAGTTTATATGGACGCATTTTTTAAAACACACTTAACAATATTGATAAAAGCAAAATAGCAATATCTTGCGAAACGGAAACACCTTTATGACGTTTATATTGGCGATAATTGGCCATTCTGATTTTGCGTTTTGCAACAGAATTGTATCGGAGCTAACAGCAGGATGTCAAAGCGTTTAGAAAAATCACAAAAGCCATTGATAGATATATTATTTTGCCACAGGACATCATGTCTAATAGTATGATTTTTTTATTTGATACTAGGTAATTATAATTATGTTGTTTTTACCCAAAAGTGTGTTTAATCTGATTAGATTTAATTGAATAAGGATTCTAACATCTTATATCTTTGAAAATAGTGCTAAAGAAATTTGGTAAACTAAACTAAATAAATAAATATCTTATATACATCAAGAGATCATTTGTAAGGTCTGATATCGTAAGTGTTTAGTCTATATGTACATACATTTGGCACAGATCTATTGACGTGTCTATCATTCATGTTTTCTGTTGTTGTTTTTGTAATGCTGATGTTGTTTTTCTACAACACGACAGATTAGTTATATGTGTGTTTGATTTGATCAGTTGAAGATCACAATTTTAACGCTTTTTAAAGCATTCTATTTAATCAAAGGACTTAATGCACGAACTGCATGTGCATTTTAAAATAAATTTAACCGTTTTCAATCTTTTGTCAAAAGATTGTTCTGTAAGTAGTATAAATTAAAACGATTGTACTAAGGACAGTTTATGTTTAGTGTATACTAAAATACAGGACAGAAGAACATAAAGCCCAAGTGCAGACAAGCATGACTATGACACTTGGAAAAATAGAGAATCGTGACAGTCACACGAATAAGGAGCCAATACGAACGAAAGGGACCATGATAAGTTTTAATCTATAAACTACTGAAAAGCGTGTTATGGTTGGCATTATCCACTAGGATGGATCAAATCACCATGGTATTAATTTACACACTGTAAGGTACATACCACATATGCGATGATATTGTATTGTAGTAAAGTTTCGATAATTTGTATCAATAATGCCGTAATTCAATTCTTAAATGATGGCATAGTGCATATGTTCTGACTGTATCAATAATCGGTATGTAAAATTCAAGCTATCTGTTAATACAAGTGTGGATTGTTTTATAGATAAATGACCAGTGTATGTAAAATACTCCGTGTGACCAATGGCACATGAATATGCGGATATGTCAAAAAAGGTTGTTGTTGTTGTTGGTAATTTACATAAATCGCAATGCGCAATATTAATGTTATTGACGAAGCAATACAGAATTTTTATGTGAATACAACAAAATATTACATGCATGCAACAGAACTTGGAAAATGTAAGAAAGTACTATATGCTGCTACAGTTAAGAGCCCTTCCATGTTTGAACCCATTGTTTGACATGCAAGTATGTGCATATTTATAATTGCGTAGTAACCTGTAATAATTATATTATTCAGGAGGTTGTATGCACTGCATATTTTGTAGTTATACAGCATGTATTTATCAAGTAAATATTATTGCAAATTACAATTAGATGTATATTAAAAACAATGCATAGATGAAATTTAAAATTAAAATGATTAAAGATTGTATAATCAATAGAATGAAGTCATTCATTCATTATGTATGTTTTGTTATTGTTATGAAATGCATTGCAGCGACCATTTATGATCATTATAGCAACGTCCAGCTATTTGGTTGAGAAAGACCCCAAACAAATGTCTGGGTGGAACCATAGACGCACCGTAAGTCTGTTGGTAGACCTTCTCACATTAAATCCTTCGCCCCGAACGGGACTCGAACCCATGTGGTGAGAGGCTCAGCAGCCAGATAAGTTACAAATCGGCGACTCTACCACTACACCACGGGCGCCCCCCTCACTTGCCCGCCCCTACCCGTCCCACTATTAGGTATGGTTTAGTAGTTAATAAACAAAGATTTGAGTCCAACATACTATACATTTTTATATGAACTAAGTTCTTTGTCTCGGCCCAGTCCCAGGGATTAGTCACTTCTACATCTAATGCCTGTTTTCTCTCGGCCTAGAGTTAGATAACATTTTAACATACGCAGTAATTCTTAACGCACTGTTCCGTTTTATTTCCATTTATGATGTAATTATTTGAGACTTGTTCTATTCCCTGGTTGAAATGATTCCCTGCAAAGAGATGAACGTTGTATTGTATTTCCAAGTTTTGTCCGTTTATGCAATATGGACAGCGGCATTTCATTTTCCATCAATACATTTATCACGTATTTCTACATATCATTCGCCGTGATCAACATACTTTCCCATTTTCAAGAGATATTGGGAGTGTTGGTTAAAAAAGTCACGAATTGTGTGAGATACATATATTAGCGAACCTGAATAAGCTTATTATCAACTTTTTCATCTTTGTAAATAGCGGCATAAAAAGGAGAGACATATAAAATAGTTCTTGTCCTCAGGGTAATTCAAAGCTGAGGGCCACGAATACGTTTACGAACAAATGCTACTAAAGATCATGTCTATGGATAGTCCCAATGGATTTTCTATAGATTATTTGCCATAGCTGTGTACTTTTCATTCAATAAATGACGAAATAAGTATGTTAGAATAAGCATAAATATATATTCTATAGAACCGTATAAAGCAATGTATCACCCCAATATTCCTTTTGCAATAACTAATACATTTACTTGATTTCTTTGCCAATGCCACAGAAAAGAAATATCATAAAGTATGACATGAATTCCATGTGTATGATAGAAAAGTACAATTTTACTACCGGTGTATGTCTACTGTCTTATTGTTTTCTCGTCTACATGTAGGTGTGTGATATTAAATAATGCCTCGAGTGATTATTCCAAGATAAAATTTCAAATATTAACTGCACTTGTCTATAAGCTTCATATTCTGTATCAGTGTCTGTCTCTTGGTATCTTTCTTTACTCTATGCCCAATATTTCGGACATTTTCTACCTTACTTATCTGATTATGTGTGCGTATTTGTGTATGAAAAAAATGGTAAATTAATCATGACAATGACGATGCCAATATCAATATATATATATATATATATATATATATATATATATATATATATATATATATATATATATATATATTATAATCTATTGTTAAATAGCAACTTATTACTTATCATTATGAAATAATAATACAAAAATTCTTTAATAAGTAAATGTTGTTCTTCCGCACAAATTTTAAATACTTATTGTTTTGCTTTTATATATAGGCACTAGCGGGCTTCGAACCAGCGGTCCTTACATAACGATATCGTAACGCGCTGAAGACTGAGCTATTTCCATGGGTCACTTTCAACAGGTTACTAACTTCACCTCATTAATGCTATCCGCGTACTGGGTTAAAACTTGGACGCGTGTATTTCGGCAAACCGAAAAATATATGAGTACGTTTTAAAACAAACTTGTTTCACAATTAATTATCGAAAGGGCAAAGTAGTACACGTTTCTACATAAAGTACAACATAAATCACAATACAACATAAACTACAACATAACATACAACATACGATACTATCTACAAATTATGTTAGGTATTTCATCAAGATTTTCAGTGCCTATATATATTATGTACTTCATAAAATCAATATCAACCTATATCATCAACTTGAAAACAATAACAGTGCCAAACAAACACAAATGAAAAACATGCAATAATTATATTCATGCCATTAAGTGTTAAGTTGATTGTATAGTGCGCCTAATAATCAGTTCTCACATGTCAACAAATTTCCAACCCAAATTCACCAACTACAAAATAAATAATACATTTAAAGTAAATCGAATCCTGGCCCTAACGGGGATTCGAACCCGGTCCGCCAGATCAGTAGTCCAGGCACTCAACCACGTCGCTAAAGGGTTAACCCCACAGCAAGGCTGTTGGAAGTGCCTTTATGCACTACAGTCACTACACTCCTCCCCCTTTACTTTTTTCTGGGCCCAAGCCCATCTCAGGACAGCCACACCAGGCTTCCGTTTACTTCTGACACCATTAAAGTAAATCTCAGAGGAGACAATAATCCTGGCCCTAACGGGGATTCGAACCCGGTCCGCCAGATCAGTAGTCCAGGCACTCAACCACGTCGCTAAAGGGTTAACCCCACAGCAAGGCTGTTGGAAGTGCCTTTATGCACTACAGTCACTACACATTGATACAGTAAGGAAGTAAAGATAAACTGAACTCACCATATCTTGAGACGACTTCGTCATAGCATCACTGAAGACCACAATGTTAAGAATCGTAGAATTGTCACTCCAAACACAAAATAACACAAGTTTTCTCATCCGTGGAAAGTAAATCAAGTTTCACATTCAACGTCGACAACCAGTTATCTCTGAAGAGTCAGTTGCTTGCTTGCTAAATATATTTATATATTACTATTTCGGGATAAAATATTATCCATTTACAAGTGCACAATGTGTACCATTTTTCAGAACACATTCACAGTTGTGAAATATCAAACTCGCCACTTTGTCTTGCCATACACAATCTGTGCAGCACGTGCAGAGCATGTAGCTGGTGTAGCCCTCCTCGCCACCAGACACCGGTCACTTGACACGTTGGGCATCATTTATGGCAGTCTGATTTTTTAAATTCTACGCAGTTTAGATCATTATGGATTTGTTAATGACAATATATAAGTGTGTAAACAGTTCTCAATGTGGCGTTGATTGTGATGTAATGTTACGTTAATATCAATATCTTTATATGTGTATCTGAAATACAAAAAGATCATCATTGTCAATAATACCTGGGTAAACACGTGTCAAACGCGTAAAGCAATGGACAGCCAATCGGTGTGTAAGAGTTCAATGACTATACAGAAAGCCTTTTAAAAGTAATATATAAAATAATAAATTATCTTAATATATATCAAAGCAATAAAAAGTAAAATATTCAAATATTAAAGTAAAAAACCTACCTAAATATAGAAAACATATTTCCAACATATAGGAAATAAAAAAATCCCGTTTTCGTAGTGTTTGATATGTTCAAGAATGCACGTGCATTGACATGGAGAGATAAAAGTAAGGTCTGAGTTACTTCCCTTGACTAATTAAAAAACTTCGGTCTGCCATTCGGTACATAATGTCATAATTACGAAATAAAATGTATTTTTGTACTAATTAAGGTACATTAAGAATTCAACTGTTTATTTATAAGCTACAGAATATCGAATTTTCATCTTTTAAATTAGAAGTTTAGTAATCTCGCAATATTCACCTTGTGGCCGACAGTTTGTAAAGTAATAAACACAATCGAGTATTTTTTCTTAGCTAACAACAAATAACATTGCATAAATAAACGCTGTTGAACGTAAAGGAAAAGTGTGGGATTGCGTCTTAAATTGTTAAAATTATACGCAATTTATTTTTCTCAGATCATTTGACATGTCACATTCGTATTTTGAAGTATATCCGGAAACATGTTCTTCCAAGCGATATTAATCACAAGGACTATCATCGAGAGGTCGATTGTGGAATTCAAACTTAGGGCACTTGGATTTTGTGGCTAACGTCTTAACCGCAAGTACATAGACGGTGATATGTTTGGTTAGTTTCTCAAGGTTCCGAGATATAATGCCATATTTTGAGGAAATTGAAGGGGAATTGAAATAATCTTGTACAGTTATTGCTATATTCATGCAATTAATTTACCCTGATTTATTGTTTGTCTAAGCAGATTTGCATGCTCTACAATACACTAAAGGAAATTGTGATCTTTTTGCTCTTTAATAAGTAGTTGTATTTGTTTTGTTATGGCTAACAAATGTCACGTGTTTGTAAACGTGTAACCATAGCGTTAAATAGGCAGATGAGCAAATGAATATGTCAGGTATAGTCATATATCATTGAAACTATCAAACGTTAACTTGAGTACACTCAGTAAGAAAGGATACGCCGGTATTATTCTTGGCTTCGGTTTCACAACACATTGGTGGATAAAAATATGGCTTCCGTTTGACTTTACCTTGGCGAATAATAAAATAGTGGCTTCCGTTTCACTACCTTTGGTGAATAATAAAATAGTGGCTTCCGCTTGACTACACTTTGGTGAATAATAAGACATTGGCTTTCGTTTGACTACACCTTGGTGAATAAAATAGTGGCTTCCGTTTCACTACACCTTGGTGAATAATAAAATAGTGGCTTCCGTTTCACTACACCTTGGTGAATAAAATAGCGGTTCCGTTTTACTACACCTTGGTGAATAAAATAGTGACTTCCGTTTCACTACACCTTGGTGAATAAAAAAAAACTTGGCTTCCGTTTGACTACACCTTGGTAATAAAATTGGCTTCCGTTTCACTAGACCTTGATAAATGAAATATTGGCTTCCGTTTGACTAGACCTTGGTGAATAATATATAGGCTTCCGTTTGACTACACCTTGATAATAAAATATTGGCTTCCGTTTGACTACACCTTGGTAATAAAAATGGCTTCCGTTTGACTACACCTTGGTAATAAAAAATTGGCTTCCGTTTGACTACATCTTGGTAAATAAAAAAAAATGGCTTCCGTTTGACTACACCTTTGTGAATAAAATAATTGTTTCCGTTTGACTACACTTTATTGAATAAAAATTGGCTTCCGCAGTGCTCCAGATAAGCATCGTTTTATCGTTTTTGCGAATTGATTTTGATGTAAAACGAACTGAGATTAAAATCTTATCGTACTAAAACGATTTGGGGAAGTGTTAAACGATTTACAATCGATTTCCACATCGTCTTGTTTACAGTAAAATTATCAAGGCAGAAATGTATATACACCGGTTTGGGCAAAACTTACAGGGTAAAAGATACGTAAGCACCGTTTAATCCAATACATATGAATTTAGCAGTCAAATTAGAGGTATGCCACATAATGTGCTATGGTAAAAATCACACTGTATGATTAGTGCAATGGCTGCTTCTAGGAAACTGGTCGGATATTTAAAAACTGTTTGTCAAAAAATCTTGTAGTGAAAAATAATTCACCAAAAATTATCTGGAGCACTGCTTCCTTTTGACTACACCTTGGTGAAAAAACAATTCGCTTCCGTTTGACTCTACCTTGGTAAATAAAATAAAAACAGGATAAGTACAATGTCGAAAATCTAGGGAAACGTAACAAAAATTACAACCAAAACAAGATCACACTGACCTACATGCAAAGTGCCTGCTCACCTTGCTCTTTGGTTTGTATCAAACGAAGCAATACCTAAAGTATCCCTTTATCAGAACATACCCATCTATGTATGCAATTCAGTCATTCTAACACCTCTGCCTCTTATTTTGCTCACAACTGACTGAGAAAGATATTGTTCTCATACACGGATGTTGTGACGTCAAAAGTGTAATAGTTTCACACCATTTAGCAAGCCGACTATGCGACGATTTTACGCATTCGTGTTATTTTAAGACAAACAAAATATGCAAGCCAGAAAATTTCCCGCAATTTTATGCTTACACCATAATATGCAACATTGACTCTTCTGCCGTTTTCTCCTTTTCATTTATGTGCATTGTTCTTCATACAACAGCGTATGTTATTTTAACAATTTAATAATAAAATGGCATGTTATTTATCTATTATACGTCACTGAAGACTGGTTTGTGTTATCTCGGGACACTTAAAGTTGCTGACAGAGACATTGAAGCGTGAGATATTTGATGCACACATAAATAAAACATCAAGAAATTGAACCGCAAAACTAAATAAATATATGTTTTGTACGATTTGGGCGAATATTGCGCGTTTATATTGTTTTAACATTAGCTTGCATGTGAGATCGAATAACAAATCGAAAAAATGTTGATGTTTTTTGCTTGCGGGGGGGGGGGGGGGGGGGGGGGGTGATGAATCAAGATCCATTCAACTTTAGTAAATAAATATATATACGGTAAGGGAACCGATCTTTGACCTATGCAGTCAACAAACAAAATTTACTTTAAAAGATTAGTATTTTTTAAGCTTACATGTATGCATTTTCACAACTCTACTATTTTACCTGGTTGGTGGCGGGATGCATCCCGCCTCTCCTAGACCCATCCCCATGTGTATGTGTGAGGGAAGGCTTTATAAGTGTTCTTATAAACACTCTAGGATTTTATTTTATTTTTACAGGCACAAAAGTACATATATCATGTCTATCCTTTTGTATCTGCATTTCCAAATAAATCAGTGGTCATTCACAGTTGACATCTTGTTGGACGTACATCATACGCCGTCTGAGAACTAAGACATGTTATCCCCTTATAACATACCAGATCACGTAATCGATCAGGATCCGACTGCACGATCCAGCCGTGTTGTAATCCTGTTTTAGTTCCGTAATGTTAACGGCCGGCTCAAGGCCCTTTCGTATCTTGATCATCTACATGTGTTTCGTCGATAGTGTTGTTTCTGGCACTTTGGTTCTGTTACATAGGCTTTGTGAAATATGCGTGTGATATTTCAGTCTGAATTTAAAGGGAGAACAATCCTCAGTCTCTCTCTTTCTTTCTCTCTCTCTCTCTCTCTTTCTCTCTCTGTCTCTCTCTCTATCTCTCTCGCTCTCTCTTTTTCTTTCTCTCTCGATATATATATAGAGAGAGTGCATTTTTTTTTATAATATCTTTGCAGTTAATATGAAATAAAAAATACCTTAATAATACAATTCATGCAAGCGGAATTGAAACTAAGCTCAATAATGTAATGGCAGTTATTTTTTCCAGTTATCTGAAAAAAAGAGTCCAATACAAAATGGTTAAAATTCTAGCGGAACACAACAAGTAATTCATTATTTTAGGTAAATCTTAAAACATATAAAGTTAAAATAATTATGTTTCACGGAAACCAAACGAACCAATAAAAATAAAAAAAAATTCACGTCACTAAACGGAATCATTGAAATTACATACACAGAATGTTCACAGAATGTAAAGCAGCTTATATATTCACATTTTTATTTTGAGAATACAATATCTTTTCTTTTATGAATGTTTGTTTGTTGATTGGTTTTATCGTCCCACCAACAGTATTTCAGTTATCTGGAGACGGTGTACACTTGATCCAGATATAGTGCTACCTTCACTGTGTATAGCATGCCGTGAACACCTGGCATGATACTACACCCAGTCACATTATCCTGACACCGGGCCAACCAGTCGTGGAACTACCCTTATATTTGCTTGAGCTTTAGCAAGGGAGCTATACCACGATCATTTTTAACGACTTTGGTATGTCGCGGCCCGGAATAGAACCCGGAGCCTCCAGTACATGGAGCCGACGCTCTACCGATTGCGCTACCAGGTCCGGTTTTTTATTACTGTTGAATCAGACCCTTAACCCTTTAACGATTGTGCTTTTGAGATTTATATTCTTTCAGCATTCTACAGCAGTGTTATGAAGTTCATACTATTTTTCGTTTGTTTTGTTTTGTTTGTTTTTTAAATATATGCAGCGACAAATTATGATTATTATAGCAACGTTCGGAATTTTGGTAGAGGAAGACAAAATAGAATCACCGGCGCACCGCAATTCAGGTTAAAGACCTTCTCAAATTAAGTCCTTCGCCCTGAACAGGACTCGAACCCACGCGGTGAGAGGCTAAGCAGTCCGAGGAGTTACAAATCGGCGACTATACCACTACGCGACCGGCGCCACTCCTCCCCACTTTTTTTCATTTTATGGACAAATTATCAACAAAAGTGATAATTATAGTTATCAATCAACCAGGTTATCAACATCGACTGTATTCTATGTCCTGAACAATTTTGCAGGCTCAAGGTTGTATAAAATGTAAAAGACTTTAAATTAAATTCTAAGATATGTTTAGACTTAAAACTTTTACCTTTCCAAATCCAAATTGAAATCCAAATCACAATTTGAAAAGAACTGCCCTGGTGAACAAAGGATAAATAAAAATTTGCTCGCGAGCAGACCTTTTACCAACACATTTGCAATTTGTAGAAGTTACAGAATTTGTATCTTACAGTTATTATAACTCAGATTCTTTTGGAATTCAGACTATAATTTGTTTCATATGACAGAAACATTGTTGTGTACAGCAGAAGTCTTCTGGCGTTGATTTAAACAACAAAACATTGAAAGTGAGAGGATTTGGTTTCACGGCAGAAGATCTGTGATCGAGGTTGCCATGGTTTTATTTACTCTTTAGCTAACAAGACGGTGAAGTTATTGATTGCCGAAGAAGTGATATAAATATCGAAGTACATAGTAATTAATTAGGTAATAGAAAGTTGAAGATATAATTATCCAGTGCATGTGTCGGCATTAATTTAAACAGTATATGCATACAAGTAATTCGTACAAAAACGTTTATGTTTAGTTTAAACATGTCGTTATAATGGTATGTTCTTTGGATTGGAAATAGGGTATAAGCAACTGCTGTCATTCTAAGGGTGACGGTAATACGGACTGAGTTCAGTTAGTCACCAGTAGTCAAAACAAGGGGACGGTAATACGAACTGGGTTCAGTTAGGCACCAGTTGTCACAACAACAAGAGAACGGCAATACGGACTGGGTTCAGTTAGTCACCAGTGGTCAAAACAAGGGGACGGTATTACGGACTGAGTTCAGTTAGTCACCAGTTGTCAAAACAAGGGGACGGTATTACGGACTGGGTTCAGTTAGGCACCAGTTGTCACAACAACAAGGGAACGGCAATACGGACTGAGTTCAGTTAGTCACCAGTTGTCACAACAACAAGGGAACGGCAATACGGACTGGGTTCAGTTAGTCACCAGTGGTCAAAACAAGGGGACGGTATTACGGACTGAGTTCAGTTAGTCACCAGTTGTCAAAACAACAAGGGAACGGCAATACGGACTGGGTTCAGTTAGTCACCAGTTGTCACAACAACAAGGGAACGGCAATACGGACTGGGTTCAGTTAGGCACCAGTTGTCACAACAACAAGGGCACGGCAATACGGACTGAGTTCAGTTAGTCACCAGTTGTCACAACAACAAGGGAACGGCAATACGGACTGGGTTCAGTTAGTCACCAGTGGTCAAAACAAGGGGACGGTATTACGGACTGAGTTCAGTTAGACACCAGTTGTCAAAACAACAAGGGAACGGCAATACGGACAGGGTTCAGTTAGTCACCAGTTGTCACAACAACAAGGGAACGGCAATACGGACTGGGTTCAGTTAGTCACCAGTGGTCAAAACAAGGGGACGGTATTACGGACTGAGTTCAGTTAGTCACCAGTGGTCAAAACAAGGGGACGGTATTACGGACTGAGTTCAGTTAGTCACCAGTTGTCACAACAACAAGGGAACGGCAATACGGACTGGGTTCAGTTAGTCACCAGTGGTCAAAACAAGGGGACGGTATTACGGACTGAGTTCAGTTAGTCACCAGTTGTCAAAACAAGGGGACGGTATTACGAACTGAGTTCAGTTAGTCACCAGTTGTCAAAACAAGGGGACGGTATTACGAACTGGGTTCGGTTTGGCATAAGTTGTCACAACAAGAAGACAGTATTACGGACTGGGTTCAGTTAGTCACCAGTTGTCAAAACAAGGGGACGGTATTACGAACTGGGTTCGGTTTGGCATAAGTTGTCACAACAAGAAGACAGTATTACGGACTGGGTTCAGTTAGTCACCAGTTGTCAAAACAAGGGGACGGTATTACGAACTGGGTTCGGTTTGGCATAAGTTGTCACAACAAGAAGACAGTATTACGGACTGGGTTCAGTTTGGCACCTGTTGTCGCAACAAGTGGAAGGTAATACGGACTGGATTCAGTAAGGCATCAGTTGTCACAACAACAAGGGGACGGCAATTCGGACGGGGTTCAGTTAGACATCAGTTGTCGAAACAACAAGAAGACGGTAATTCGGACTGGGTTCAGTTAGACATCAGTTGTCACAACAACAAGGGGACGGTATTACGGACTGGGTTCAGTTAGACATCAGTTGTCACAACAACAAGAGGACGGTATTACGGACTGGGTTCAGTTAGACATTAGTTGTCACAACAAGAAGACAGTATTACGGACTGGGTTCAGTTTGGCACCTGTTGTCGCAACAAGTGGAAGGTAATACGGACTGGATTCAGTAAGGCATCAGTTGTCACAACAACAAGGGGACGGCAATTCGGACGGGGTTCAGGTAGACATCAGTTGTCGAAACAACAAGAAGACGGTAATTCGGACTGGGTTCAGTTAGACATCAGTTGTCACAACAACAAGGGGACGGTATTACGGACTGGGTTCAGTTAGACATCAGTTGTCACAACAACAAGAGGACGGTATTACGGACTGGGTTCAGTTAGACATTAGTTGTCACAACAACAAGGGGACGGTATTACGGACTGGGTTCAGTTAGACATCAGTTGTCACAACAACAAGGGGACGGTATTACGGACTGGGTTCGGTTAGGCATCAGTTGTCACAACAACAAGGGGACGGTATTACGGACTGGGTTCGGTTAGGCATCAGTTACCACAACAACAAAAAGACGGTATTACGGACTGGGTTCAGTTAGACATCAGTTGTCACAACAACAAAAAGACGGTAATACGGACTGGGTTCAGTTAGACATCAAATGTCACAACAACAAGGGGACGGTATTACGGACTGGGTTCAGTTAGACATCAGTTGGTACAACAACAAGGGGACGGTATTACGGACTGGGTTCAGTTAGACATCAGTTTTCACAACAACAAGGGGGCGGTATTACGGACTGGGTTCAGTTAGACATCAGTTGTGACAACAACAATTGGACAGTAATACGGACTGGGTTCAGTTAGACATCAGTTGTCACAACAACAAGGGGACGGTATTACGGACTGGGTTCGGTTAGGCATCAGTTGTCACAACAACAAGAGGACGGGAATTCGGACTGGGTTCAGTTAGACATCAGTTATCACAACAACAATGGGGCGGTAATTCGGACTGGGTTCAGTTAGACATCAGTTGTCACAACAACAAGAAGACGGTAATTCGGACTGGGTTCAGTTAGACATCAGTTGTCACAACAACAAGGGGACGGTATTACGGACTGGGTTCAGTTAGACATCAGTTGTCACAACAACAAGGGGACGGTATTACGGACTGGGTTCAGTTAGACATTAGTTGTCACAACAACAAGGGGACGGTAATAGGGATTGGGTTCAGTTAGACATCAGTTGTCACAACAACATGGGAGCGGTAATTCGGACTGGGTTCAGTTAGACATCAGTTGTCACAACAACAAGGGGACGGTATTACGGACTGGGTTCAGTTAGACATCAGTTGTCACAACAACAATTGGACGGTAATAGGGACTGGGTTCAGTTAGGCCTCAGTTGTCACAACAACAAGGAAATGTATTTCGGACTGGGTTCAGTTAGACATCAGTTTTCACAACAACAAGGGGACGGTAATACGAACTGGGTTCAGTTAGGCCTCAGTTGTCACAACAACAATTGTACGGTAATACGGACTGGGTTCAGTTAGGCCCCAGTTGTCACAACAACAAAAAGGCGGTAATACGGACTGGGTTCAGTTTGGCTTCAGTAGTCACAACAACAATTAGACGGTAATACGAACTGGCTTCAGTCAGGCCTGAGTTGTCACAACAACAAGGGGCAGGTAATTCGGACTGGGTTCAGTTAGACATCAGTTGTTGCAACAACAATGGGACGGCAATACTGACTGGGTTCAGTTAGGCATCAGTTGTCACAACAACAAGTGGACGTCAATACGGACTGAGTTCAGTTAGTCACCAGTTGTCAAAACAAGGGGACGGTATTACGGACTGAGTTCAGTTAGTCACCAGTTGTCACAACAACAAGGGGACGGTAATACGGACTGGGTTCAGTTAGGCCTTAGTTGTCACAACAACAAGGGGACGGTAATACGGACTGCGTTCAGTTAGACCTAAGTTGTCACAACAACAAGGAGACGGTAATACGGACTGGGTTCAGTTAGACCTTAGTTGTCACAACAACAAGGGGACGGTTATAGGGACTAGGTTCAGTTAGACATCAGTTTTCACAACAACAAGGGGACGGACGGTAATACGGACTGGGTTCAGTTAGGCATCAGTTGTCACAACAACAAGGGAACGGTAATACGGACTGGGTTCAGTTTGGCCTCAGTTGTCACAACAACAAGAGGACGGTTATACGGAGGCGTTCAGTTAGGCATCAGCTGACAAATCACCAAATGGTATTCATAAAATCACATGCCAATACATGTAACTGAACCTAGAAATAACTTTAAAACGTATTATTTTTTTTAAAAAAATCAGGTTGCCCAGTCAATCTTAAAGCAGGTGTTCACATAAACGTATGATGTCAAAATAATCATCAAATATTATTTATAATTTCCATTTTTAATTCATTGTATTACAGACGACGTCATGTTTATGTTCAATAGTTAGAAATATATGTCTTGAACGTTTTATTAAAGATAAATTATTCACTGATTATTTTGAAGTTATGCATTTTAAATTAGAAACAAAACAGTTTAAACTTGTTGTATGTTACACTCATTTATATTTGATGGTTTGTTCTTTCAATTTTTTACACGTTTATAGCTTTTATTATCACTAATGTTAGAGTTACACGATTATAACCTTCAGATATAAAAGCTAATGGATGCGTTCTAATTTATCAGGTTATACAAAAAATTACTAGCTGTCACGAAGCACTGATAATCGTTTATTTTAAAAATTATTTAATATCTTAAACCATCTTCCGAGTCCATTAAAAACTTCCGGAAAACAATCGACTACTGTTTATAAAAGACAGTATAAACATGTAAATCCATTAAGTGCAGTCGTTTACGCTGTGTGCGCAAAATTTAATTTCTCGTCGCCATTCCAGTAAATCATGTTGATGTTGCATTAAACCAACAAAGAGACACGCCTCTTCAGTTTAGTAGAGAGAATATTTTGATGATGTTTTGTCTTCTCAATAAGGGGATTGGGATTTGGATTTGCCGACATTATTGCCGATATTGTGCAGCGACTTTTCTATCATTATAGCACAGGAACACTTATGAGGTGCCCAGGGATTGAACACGGCCGGTCCATTATACTGACACCGATGAGTCAGGCGTAATGCTGTCCCGTTACCCCCGAGCGTCAGGAGGGAAGCCACTACTACCAACTTTAAAGTCTTTGGTTTGACCCGGCAAGGGTTTGAACCCACGACCTACTGATTCGCAAGCTGACGCTCTACCACCTGAGCTATTGCGGCCGGTCTTTTGTAAATTGTCATCAATTACTACAAAACCGCAAAACAACAAAGTGTTTCGTTGGAATATTATGACTAGTGAGTTAATGCCATAACATCGCTTGCAACGTTTTTTGCCTAATTCATCACAGTTTAATATAGTCTGACGTTTAAAATAAAACAAATAGTAAAAAAAGTGAACTGCAAAAATAATAAACCAGATTTTAACTTAATCGACAATACATTTATACGAAGCCGAGACGTAATGTTTGACATTTTAATGTTTTACTGACTACACAATCATTCGAACCCAACACGTCATGTTTGGCAGTCCAATTTTTCATTAAGTTCACAATTATTCAAACCCCAGAAGCCATGTTTGACAGTCAAATGTTCTATTAAGTACACAATTATTCGAACCCAACACATCATGATTGACAGTCCAATGTTTTATGGAGTACTAAATTATTCGAACCCGAGACGTCACGTTTGGCAGTCTAATGTTCTATTGAGTACACAATTATTCGAACCCGAGATGTCAGGATTGGCTGTCCAATGTTCTATTAAGTACACAATTATTCGAATACGAGATGTCACGTTTGGCAATCTAATGTTCTATTGAGTATACAATTATTCGAACTCGAGATGTCATGTTTGGCAGTCCACTGTTCTATTGAGTACACAATTATTTGAACCCGAGATGTCAGGATCGGCTGTCCAATGTTCTGTTAAGTATACAATTATTTGAACCCGAGATGTCATGTTTGGCAGTCCACTGTTCTATTGAGTACACAATTATTCGAACCCGAGATGTCATGTTTGACAGTCCAATGTTTTATTGAAAAAACAATTATTCGAATCCGAGATGTCATGTTTGACAGTCCAATGTTTTATTGAATAAACAATTATTCGAACCCGAGATGTCATGTTTGACAGTCCAATGTATTATTGAATAAACAATTATTCGAACCCGAGATGTTATGTTTGACAGTCCAATGTTTTATTGAATAAACAATTATTCGAACCCGAGATGTCAGGATTGGCTGTCCAATGTTCTATTAAGTACACAATTATTCGAACCCGAGATGTCAGGATTGGCTGTCAAATGTTCTGTTAAGTACACAATTATTCGAATACGAGATGTCATGTTTGACAGTCCAGTGTTTTATTGAGTACACAACTATTCGTACACGAGACGTCATGTTTAAAAGTCCTATGTTCTATTGAGTACATTGTATACAAATGAGCCTTGGTAAATGCAAGATGTAGTTTTATTACACAATCCGACCGAAACAAAATCAACATTTTACTCTATCACATTCTATGTTAGTTACAAATAGTATTTTCTGGTTTTCGGCGGGCGCTTACCTGATATTTTCGATTGAAGTCGGTCCTAATGACTAGGCAATCTGTTCAGTTTTTGCCAGTGTTCGGTAACATATACTTCTGATTATTAATTGTTTTGTAAAATTACATGATTGTCAGCAGTTTTATCGCTCTAACTTGATCTCTATACCTGTTTGAATCATTAACCAATAAAATGCCTCTCCATTAAACCAGTTATCTGTTATCCATATAGATAATACATTGTGTCAGTTTTCATTGCCTAGAACAGCATGTATGAAGACGGAATAGGTTTTTGTCTTTACATGACCTGCTGTTTGTAATATATGTAAGCCAGATCTTTAAAGTTATACAATATTTGTAACATTTCCGCAGCGGTTGTCTCAAACTAAGCATATTTTCCATTAAATATGTCTTAACTACTGTTTGGACAAGTCACAACCCTGCTATTTTATTACTATTGGATCTCATTTCTCATTTTTGATACTCGATTGGCATTGATACAGTTTGCTTCCCTGGTTAATAAAAAAGGTCTGTTTTCCTTGTTTAATATTGATTGTTTGCAAATATGTTTTGTTTAGTTAGTTAGTGCATTTTTGTTGTTGTTTTTTGGATTCCTCTGATGGGCATTAGCATTTGTATGTGCCTTGGTTTGTAGTAAATTTTAATATATGAGGTACGTCTCAAAGGACCGGACCGTTCACATTTTCCTGTTCATTAATTACCATTAAATACTAAAATACACGTTTATATTATAAATGTTATACATGTTTCATTTATTGTCACTGTTACGAACATTGGGAATATCAGAATCCTCCTTGACACCCTTCTTGTGCTGTGATAAGCTCCGTAACTGTCAATAGGTCCATTGCAAATACCCATTTTAAGATCTGCATTTAAACATTTTCGCTCCATCATTTTAATGCTTCGTTACGTCTCCAACTACACACTCTGCTGCAATAACTTTGGACTAGACTCATCCGCATTTTTTCTGAATGATGCAGGTAACATCTGACGCAATGCCATGCAAATCGCTAACAAGAAAACCGTTGTGAAGCATCAAAGTCGAGGCAAAAGATCCAAAAACAATTTGACATATATATATATATATATATATATATATATATATATATATATATATATATATATATATATATATATATATATATATATATATATATATATATATATATATATATATATATATAAATACAGACTTCCATCTATGTGCTAATTTCAGTGACATTCCACATATAAACATCGCGCTCCAGCGCGTCGCCAACAACAAGGCACAATGCCTGGTCAGGGCCGATTTTGCAGTGAGCATGAGGTTGGCTAGATAGAACACTAGTAAGTTGTGACATTCTTTTTTGGAATCATAAGCACACTTTCTTTCTGACCTCTGGTCAGAAATCAATCATGAAAAGGTAACAGTAGGTACATGGAGAAATGCAGCTCGTGAAACATGAATGGTTATGTTTGCTAGAAAGACTGCCCGTATGATATTAAAAGTGTTTGCGAAAGGTTACATGTGGCTTATCAAGGTTGGTGAAAAGGCCGCTCTTGAGATATGGCCAGTGTTTGCGATTGGTCACATGTGGCTTGTTATTGTCGCTTTTGGCCGCTCTTGGGATGTGGCTAGTGTTTGCGATGGATTACATGTGGCTTGTTAATGTCGCTTTTGGCCGCTCTTGGGATGTGGCTAGTGTTTGCGATGGGTTACACGTGGCTTGTTAATGTCGCTTTTGGCCGCTCTTGGGATGTGGCTAGTGTTTGTGATGGGTCACATTTGGCTTGTTAATGTCGCACTTGGTCGCTCTTGGGATGTGGCTAGTGTTTGTGATGGGTCACATGTGGCTTGTTAATGTCGCACATGGCCGCTCTTGGGATGTGGCTAGTGTTTGCGATGGGTTGCATGTGGCTTGTTAATGTCGCTCTTGGCCGCTCTTAGGATGTGGCTAGTGTTTGCGATGGGTTGCATGTGGCTTATTAATTTTGATTTTGGCCGCTATTGGAATGTGACTAGTGTTTGCAATGGGTTGCATGTGGCTTGTTAATGTCGCTTTTGGCCGCTCTTGGGATGTGGCTAGTGTTTGCGATGGGTTGCATGTGGCTTGTTAGTTTCGCTTTTGGCCGCTATTGGAATGTGGCTAGTGTTTGCGATGGCATGCATGTGGCTTGTTAATATCGCTTTTGGCCGCTCTTGGGATGTGGCAAGTGTTTGCGATGGGTTACATGTGGCTTGTTAATGTCGCTCTTGGTCGCTCTTGGTATGTGGCTAGTGGTTGTGGTGGGTTACATGTGACTTGTTAATGTCGCTCTTGGCCGCTCTTGGGATGTGGCTAAGGTTTAAGATGGGTTACATGTGGCTGGTTAATGTCGCTCCTGGCCGCTCTTGGGATGTGGCTAGTGTTTGCGATGGGTTACATGTGGCTTGTTAATGTCGCTTTTGGCCGCTATTGGGATGTGGCTAGTGTTTGCGATGGGTTGCATGTGGCTTGTTAATGTCGCTTTTGGCCGCTCTTGGGATGTGGTTAGTGTTTGCGATAGGTTACATATGGCTTGTTAATGTCGCTCTTGGCCGCTCTTGGTATGTGGCTAGTGTTTGCGATGGGTTACATGTGACTTTTTAATGTCGCTCTTGGCCGCTCTTGGGATGTGGCTAAGGTTTACGATGGGTTACATTTGGCTTGTTAATGTCGCTCTTGGCCGCTCTTGGGATGTGGCTAGTATTTGCGATGGGTTACATGTGGCTTGTTAATGTCGCACTTGGCCGCTCTTGGGATGTGGCTAGTGTTTGTGATGGGTTACATGTGGCTTGTTAATATCGCACTTGGCCGCTCTTGGGATGTGGCTAGTGTGTTCGATGGGTCACATGTGGCTTGTTAATGTCGCACTGGCCGCTCTTGGGATGTGGCTAGTGTTTGCGATGAGTTAGATGTGGCTTGTTACAGTGTACGATGTATAATACAAATAAGATCCAGATGCAGGGTACGATCTGTACTACAATAAAACTATTATACATTGTATGATGTATACCACAATTAAGCTCCTGATACTGTGTAAAATGTGTACTGCGATAAAGCTGTAATACATCGTATCATGTTTACTACGATAAAGTTATCATGCATTAGACGATGTGTATTACGATAAAGCTATTATACATTGTATGATGTGTACAATATTTTGCATTATTTTGCATGAACCTCCTTTACTTTATTAAGTCCTGTTTATTTAAGGACTTATCTGATTCTACTAATATGGATATTTATTTGGTTTAAAATCACACTTTGTATGCTTGTGCGTTTTTCTACTTCTATTTCAACAAATGTAAACTCTCTAAAGAATATGTGAACCACTACACTTTGTATATTATCCAAACATCCATAAAGTAATGTTGCAATATGTAATGTTTTATATAAGGTTTTTAATCTTGGCATCAATTGACCTCTGCAAAGCAACACCTCTCAACAACAGCAATAATTTTCTGTGCACCGGCTAAATGTCGATGTGGAGAGTTTTTTCTGTACATTTTATGATGTGTACAACGATAAAATTACAATAAATTGGCAATAACTTTCCTCGTGAACAAATTAAATTTACTTTATCATGTGCGACCTTTCCCGTGCTTTAATGATATCATCGCGTATTTCAATTGAAATGAAACAATGACTTTAACCGAAATTTTCCAAGAGTTTTGGTAAAGTCAATTAAACTTATAATGATAAACGAGTTTTAGTGTTATTGGAAAGATAATAACAATCTTTTGGATTACATTAAGTTATATTGAAAATCGATGAAGCTATTTTGATAAGCATGTTCCTAATTGCAATAAATTTCTCTTGAATGCTTGTATTTACACAAATTTGGCCAATTTTTTATTGCATAAATAATGTTTGAAGGTAATGTATCATTGTTTGAAATATGTACATTCTCATCCAAATAAAATCATTAATTCTATATGTTAGTTATTTACGAGAAACGAGCGGGTATTTACATTTTGTAATACATGCGATGTTGAAGGTATATATCATTTTGTAGTTATTTGTCCACTGTATAATCACTTACGAAATAAGTACTTACAATCTAACATTAACTGCAGACCGTCAGTTCATAAGTTTTGTTGCATGATGAGTTCATGGGATAGAAAGGTACTTCTTTATATTGTTCAGTTTGTTAAGCACGCATTGTAAGCGAGAAATAATTGTATTAATTTACTCAATCTGTAGATTGATATTACATTTTAGTATTTTCCTCTCTAAAGTAACATTACTCTACTCTTATAACAGTTCTGGATAAAGTATAAGTCATATTGATTGTTTTTGCCTTCATCACAGTAACAGTATGTCAGGGCTGTTTTTGTATCATATAGACGATGTATGTACATATGTATAAGATTAATGAATAAATTCTCTTATGTTCCGTTCTGTTAATTATTACAAATTTAGTTAATGGCCATATTATTTCTTTTTTAAAAAAATCGACGAAAAATAAAATCCAAATGAAAACCAAGACGTTTTCATACAGGTATTCTCTTGATACAGGTATTCTCTTGATACAGGTATTCTCTTGATACAGGTATTCTCTTGACACAGATAATATGAACTAAATATAAAATTTGCTAAATAAGATGACAGGTTTCAAATATTTATTTACCTGTATAATAAGCAAAGTTTACTCTAAGACTGTAAACAGAGAGTTTATGTAAATCCTATGTTGAAATGGTATGACTGCACTTTCTTACCTTGACTACAGGATTTCCTGTTTGGCAAGGTATTTGCTGAAATGTGTTGCTGTAGAGGAAAAACAAATGCAAATTAGTGTAGAAAGTTAAGAATTCGTTTATTGATATATATTATGAAATATGTTTAATGAAATATATCTGGCCGATAATAAATATATGTTTTTTTTTTTCGATAAGATTTATTAGATGTAAATAATTCCAGAAATATAAAACTTTGCGCAGCCGTAATAATATTTCTTATTTTTCTATCTCTGTGTATTTTCTACCATTAATAAAGACTTGCTGGAACAATATTTAATAAATAAACAGAGACATTTAAACTAATTACTAACAGTATGAGACACGTGCACTGAAGGGCCCTTACAATGTGAAGTATGATAACATTCGAAAATATTTTTACATAAGCAGAAAATGTTAGAGGTAACATTAACCAAATCAAACAGTTTTTATTATTTGTTCTTTTGAAGTTTGTTATTGTGTAGAATGTAAACTGTAACAATAGCTTATATAATATAATGAAGGTCGTGTTGCTTTACAATTACATTGCTAGTATTATGCTGTTATTCTGCTAGTATTGTATTGAGTGGAATTTGGGATATCCGGCATTTTTGCCGATACTGTGCAGCGACATTTCTATCATTATAGCACAGGGGCACTTATGAGGTGCCCAGGGACTGAACCCGGCTGGTCTGTTATACTGACACCGACGAGTCAGGCGTAATGCTGTCCCCTTAGCCCCGAGCGTTAAGAGGCAAGCCACTACCAACTTTTAAAGTCCTTGGTTTGATCCGGCTGAGGTTTGAGCCCGCGCCCTCCCGATCCGCAAGCCGACGCTCTACCAGTTGAGCTATAGTGGTGTGTATGGTAATGATGACATTGATACAGGAAATGAAACTGGCGTCCACCTTTTGTCTTTAGAAATGTTATCGCATTTGCCTTCAGTACAGTCTTCTAACTCACATCGACGCGACCACTCAGTCAAAGAGATCACATTTGTGATATTTTAAATCTAATATATATGAAAAATAAATGATATTGAAATTATATGTTATGAAAAATATTTTCGAATTTGTTTATTTCAGCTTGTTTGAAAGTCGACCCGAATTAATAGAGACGTTTAACAAGTTTCGAGGACAGGATTTAACGGAGATCCATGGCAACGGTTTGCTAAAAAGCCACGCCCTCCGTGTAATGGCCACAATCGATAAATGTGTTGTGAACATTGAAGATGTGGCGGCGCTAGCACATGTTATGAGGGAGATTGGCATGCTACATAAAAACAATCATGTCACCAGTGAACATGTTCAGGTAGGTCTATGTTCCACCTAAATGGATTCAGGTAATTATATTTCTGTGCGCAGTGAAAAACAATTGTTGCAACTGAAAAATAACAGTATGTTTATAATTGTGTTATTATTGTTATTGTTTTCCATTAGATGATACATGTATGTCAAAATTTCAAGTCTATAATAAAAACTAATTTTCATTATTGCAAACTTCTACTATATTTAATAACATTTTTTTCAGTTTTGGTTGATTGATGCATACCAAAGTGTTGCGCATAAAGCTAAATATAAAGCTTATACAACTCAATCAGACATGAAAGGCAATGTTGTCAAACGAGGATCGGAAACCATGTCAATGCATTCCCGAGAAAGAGTTGTGATCAATCTTTTCGCAGATAACAAATCGAATGAAAGTGTATTGCTGTAATCTGGTATAACGGCCAAGCGAGATAAAAGGACAGTTTCCTAAAATCCGGGCTTGTTGCTATTCGCAAGCCACTCATAAATGTATTAAAACAACCATCCTTGTTTGTTTGTTGTTTTAGTTGTTGTTGCTTTTGTTTTGAATACATTGCAGCGACCAATTATGATCATAATAGCAACGTCCAGATTTTTAGTGGAAGAAGAGCCCCCAAACAAATGTCTGGGTAGAACCACCGGCGCACCGCAAATCTATTGGAAGACCTTTCTACATTAAGTCATTCGCCAGGAAGGCGACTCGAACCCACACGGCGAGAGGCTAAACATCCATAGGCGTTACAAATCGGAGATTCTGACACTACGCCACGGGCGGCGCTTTACAACCATTCTTGTATAAATACGTCTATATATGTTCTTTCAAATGGGATAGACACTTAAAACTCTGTACGTAAGTATGACTTCAATGTTTTTGTTTGGATTTTACATACATTGAATTAATCATAATGAATTTCATGAATGTTTTTTAGAATCTTTGACAAAATTATGCTAATTCAGTCTATTTTATATACATTCCATGTCCGAGCAGCGTGTGTCATTGTCTTTTGCGCATTTAGAACTCACCTGTACATACGGCTTCTAATTTTCTTTTTGTTTCATTTTTTTTTTCCATCTGTTCAATTTTTTAGACCATCTTGCCCCATTTTCTGGACGCCATGAAGCCCCATATTGAGGACTACTGGAGCAATGAATTAAAGAGTGCCTGGCAAGCATTGTTCCAGCTGATGCTTTATCACATGGACACGGAAATGGTCCATCAGCACCAGACGCCGGACAGTCAACGTCTTCAGACATCCGATTCTTAATGTCCTCGTACAGATAATCAGACTGAAAGATAAACGCCGTGTGTGTTAAGCATTATTACATAACGACACGTATATATTTTTGCTGAATATATTCGAAAGTGACTAAGTCCTTGTGACACTTGTTCATCCATATTCGTTGAAAAGTTTTTGAATTGTTTTATATGACGGAAAATTATTACATGCTGTATAGATTCTTTGATTCCAAGTGCCTACTCTTTATTACCAGAAGATAGTAGGAATGTGCTGAAATTGGAAAAATAACATTCGCAAGCTTATAAGCATGAACATAATTATTTAGTAACTGCTCAATTAACTTGATGTTGTTCAGGCTTCTTTGTCGTTTGTGTCACAAGTCGTGGTCAAGTATGCTGCTTGTGAACTTTATCCTTGATGAATGTATATAATGTCATATTGTTTAACAGAACTTATGCCTTTGATGTGACTATCCGACAAGAAAAGCAGCAAGAAATACCATCCACCTTAAAAGCATTCGAGAAATATATTTGAAACGCTTACGTTGAAAAGACACGAGATTAGATACATGTACATGTTCGTGGGTCAAAACGCTTCTAAAACCTGGAATGTCCAAACTTTAGCCAGATAAACGTTTTTTGTCGTTGGTGTCATTTCTAAGAATGAATAATCTGCATAAAATCGGTAATGCATAAACATTGAACTTCGAGAGCCTTGTGTTTCCAAATCTATTGTTATGTGTACATTGTAATATTATACAATACTCTAGCTTTTTGACAACTGGTGAAGAAATTTATGTAAGGTCAAGTTCCAGTTAATAGTTACAAAAATGAAATGACATAAATTATAAGAACAAGGTCTGAGGAAAATGAAATATATTAAGTTTTACTCAAATCTTGATGTTTTAATATACTGTACGTTAAATAGTGATAAAGTTCTGAAGGTTTTAATACTGACATACTGTGTAAGTTTCTAAAACGTCAGCATTGTTAAATGTCTAAACGTGTTACATTACCTGTCTTGTAACATGATTCACAAGTCTGAATAACATAAATACATAACATAATTAAATGCCAGTTTTCATTTTTCTGCTATAACATGTATTAAAAGATGTGTGGAAAACGTAAATTAGTTTATACATTATATTTTTTTACCTTTTGTTAGTAATAAAGAATATTATCCTACCATTTAATTTACACATTTTTCCACGACATGTGTAAGGAATACTGTATAGTGTTTTGAAGTAGAAAAACATTTTTTTTAAAAGATTATGGTTACAAAACAATTCTTACACCTTTATCAAACAATAATTTGGAGACTAGCATTTAATAAAATAATATATAGATAGTGTTGTTGTGTATGCAATTACAAGTCATTATTATTATTATTATCATTATTATTATTATAATTATTATTATTATTATTATTATTATTATCATTATTATTATTATTATTATTATTATTATTATTATTATTATTATTATTATTATTATTATTATTATTATTATTATTATTATTATTATTATTATTATTATTATTTTGACCATTATTATTAAAAATAGCAAAGAAAAAGCCATATATCTTTTTACTTTCACATATTCATAAGTACATGTATCTGCTTTACTTATTTCAAAAAATAACAATAGCAACTGTCAGCGAATCTTAAACAATGTTTTATTATTATTACTGCCTTTGTGAAAAGGTAAATAAGAAAAGGTCCTATCAAAATTTCCACAGATATTTAAATTGTATCTACCAGTAGACCAAGGCAAACAAGGTAAATGTAAATGTGACAAAAACACAGAGACGAGACATAACACACATAAAGAAAAACCATCAGTTACCGCCTTGGAACGGTCAATCGGAATTGTTGTGCTTAAATCATGTTCTTCCATTGAAACAGTTATCTTATAGAAACGCGATATTATGCTTTCAGGCAAACCGTCTTCTCTTTCCTCAATAAATGGACCTATTGAGAATGGTAATGATGTTTGTCATGCGACAGGTACATCATTGCAACACTCCTTAATAATTTCATCCTAAATAAGTATTACAGCATATTTGAATACGGGCAGAACACTTGTGAATGTCAAGTGAAAACATATACTGGCAATAAGGTAAGTCAATAATGTCTGATTGAGTTTGTAAGTTTTGTTTGCCCGTTAATTAGTGTACTTTAGGGAAAAAAGTAAGGATCACGGAGAAGACTAGGTAAATTGTGCCACATAACGAACATTCAACGTTATTACAGACCGTATGCATATAAATATGTTTAAATCTGGTATCTGTATAATTTATAGCAGTTTCCTAAAAGTAATTTTGTCATGGCTGAATTGTTGCGGAATTTTATTTAATAACGGTGATAATTGTTATTGAGATGATGACAGCTATTAAGCCTTTTCTACTTAGTTTTGTGCATATTGTTACTTCTTTCACACTTTTTGTGATTTTAGACTACATAGTCTTAGACTACAAGTCATGGGATGTATTGGATGCACTTTAATAGGAAAAATGTACCTGTTTATAAAGGAAATCTAATTAACAAGTCTAATAGCATATCAGTCACGACTTCATAGCAAATTATCCAGAAACATGAAAGTTTTGTAATGCATTCATCTACAATAAACACTTGGACATGCATTACCTATTTTGTGCTCAACTTATAAATGTAAAAATAAAGTCTATTTGACTTCTCCGATGAAAGGCGTTTCACTTGGATGAATTCTTTTCTTGAACGAGACTTCGAAAGCAGATTCGATTAAAAGCTAATAAGATGTATACAGAGTCAATGAAAAAAAAGACACAAAACACAGTGGCCGCCTTGGAACAGTCAGTCGGCAAAAGTACCTTCAGATGTGCTTAAATCTGGTTTGTGGAACACCCCAACCTTGCACATTCGGAAGGTTTTTCTCATAGAGAAAACAATGTGTAAATAGATATGACATCCAAATTAATAAGAATATATAAGACAGACCACTACAAGTGGACGCCTTCGTCGGGGGTTTCAAACGGATAAATCAATACCACATGTTTTAACAAAGCAAAGTACACAATTAAAATGAACTATCAAAAATATGCACAATATATTCACGAGATATTAATCTCAGCTAACTAAAAGTTTCAACCGAGAGAGTAGTTTGAAATAAAACAATCCAAGCGTTGACGTAACAACAAATTAATAAGGCATGAAATAACATCATGTCAAGATTTAAATGTGCACGTTTTAACAAGCACGAAGGAAATGATCGAATTGTAGAAAACAGTTCAAACCAAAAACAATAAGTGACATTATAGACATGTGCTAATTTTATTGTTATTGTTTCCTATCTAAATAAACAAAGAAAATTCTTTGCAATAATTAATTGGAGTCTATATCTGAAATTGCAGACATTTTATGTCGACGTAATAAGGGATGGCAAAACCAACCACAGGAACGCGTTATTATTATCTTCCTGCCTATGTCTAAACAACAAGGTATTTTAAAGTAATGACCAATTAGTCCAGAATATCAGATTTCTCTACTATTTCAATACTCGTAATTGTCTTTTTCTTTTTCCCGAAAGGCATTGTGAATAGACTTGATATAACATGTCCAGGTGCATTGGAATTTTCATCAGATCATTAGCTTATAACACAACTATATTATTATTAACATTTGTGTTAGTGTTTTGCAAACAATCACGGGAAAGCCTAAAGGCGTGTGACGCCCAAAGCGTCAAAGATGGCATGTGTTTAAATCTATGTAAAGAATGGCATTGTTTTACTATCAAAATATTGATAGAGCAGTGATTTATGTCACAAAATATACTAAATTATTAACGCCTCTGTATGTCTCGATGAAAATTATTATTTGTCATTTTCCGAAACTCAGTTTTTGATTGCCAAACAACTGCAAGTTCCTGTTATTATCGGCTATATTGTTTTTCTCCATTCCCAACCTTGTTTCATAAGAGGCCTTGCTCTCCAGAACGGCGCAAATAATTGAGGGAAAACTTAGCAATTGATAAAGCACGTCTGGCGAGACACACGGAAATAATACGATTAATTCTTAATTGAATTAGAAAGCTTTTGGCTGCAATCACTTCCGTGCGGATAAATTATATGCACCAAATGTTAGAGTTATGATACGATATATGATACGATATGATAAGAGAATGTATGATGTACGATATGTTATAGCCGTTTCCGACGCCGCATTAGGGCTTTGATGAAGCTTTTTCAAGCCAATGAAATTTATCACTTTAAAAACAAAGTTTTAGAAGAAAAAAGACGACACATACTTGCGGTTAAACACTTATTTTATTATGTTGCTGCTTTATTCATTGATATTCATAATTAGGAATAATACCACAGGTTTTAGTTCAGATGTGTATTAATTTGAATTAAGACCATTCAACGGAATTAAACATTTACAGTTAATAAAAGTATATCTGCATGTGGAATACGACTTGGTTGTTTAATTTTATAATAATAGTATTCTTGCAAATAGAGCACTGACAAATTACAGCCAAGAAATCAACACGAGCTCAGCAACAACCATGTCGACAAGATATACAAGATATATATGTAATATACAAGATATATATGTATATATATATATATACGTGCGTGCGTGTGCGTTCATGTGTGTGTGTGTGGGGGGGGGGGGGGGGGGGCTTATATTGGTGCCCATACAGCTGTACAGTATGTAATATATAAACATAGGTTACAATTATGTGATATCGACATTGAACTGTCATAGTATCAATAGCTATATTGTAATTACAGGGTCAAATTGATTAATCAATGCAATGTTCAAGTTGTATGTAGACAAACAAAGCGGCGTATATTAGTCGTTCATATGACAGACAGCCGAACCAACATATTAAATAATGACTAACTGGTAAGAAGAAACGTGTACGCAGAATTTAATAAAGAAAACAAGGATAAATAAATTATCTTTTATTGTTGGCTTTACTTCCCTGTAACAGTGTTTATTTATGATAGGGAGTTTTAAAAAGTGCATTGTTCGGTAGGATAGAAAAAACAACAACAGTGCTTAACTAGATACCTTGTGAATATGTAAATAAGAAAGGTCCTATCAAAATAACCAGATATTTAAATCTAAACTACCTTTAGACGAAGGCAAACAGTGTAAATGTAAATGTGACAAAACACAGAATCGAGGCATAACACACACAAAGAAAAAAACAAAAGCAGCAGTTTCCACAATGGTACGGCCAATCGGCAAAATAATCGACTGGGTTGCTGTAAACTGGTTTGTGGAGCGCTCCAACCTCGCACTTGCTGCAGTTTTTTTCTATCAAACAAACGGTGCAAACAAAAATATCCCGTCAAAATGAGACAACTTACCTGCATCGGGTGTTAAAACGGAAACGGTTAAAATGAACTAATATATAGACAGAACTAGTCATAAAATAAACTATCCACATATGGACAGTATTTACAGTAGATACAAGCCTGGGCAACTTAAAAATTCCAAATGAGAGGGTAGTCTGAAATAAAACAGCTCAAGTGATGACGTATAATAACAACATTTTAATGTCGTCATACAATGCCATGACTCCATATGCCAAAAGTGTCAAAAGTGATCGGTTTTCTTTTTTAATTGCTTGCATATGAAAAACCCATCAGAAAGTGCGTGGTTAGAGCTCTGTAAAACTGGTTTAAGCACCCCAGCCCAGTCGGCCCATATTGCCGACTGACCGTTCCAAGGCGGTACCTGTCGGATTTGCTCTTTTAGATAAATGACTCATCACAAATTAGTTTTTTCTTTTCACATGCATGTTAAATACCTTTGTACTGTGCCCTCTCATGGTTTGGTATATGTTGCAATGTCATATATTCTTTTTTTTTAAAATAAAACACGAAATAAATTATCGAACTTTAGAAAACATAAACAAAAATGTAGTATTGAAGTTGAGATGAAGAATGCCAGTAGCATTTCTGTATGAGAATTTTTGTAACATTGTTCAAGTGAACCAAGGAAAAAAAATTCCAAGCGTCTGGCGTTTTTACTGCCTGTCAAATGTTCAGTACAGCTTAAACAAAATTACAGCAAAATTACAAGAAATAAAATGAAAAAGAAAGAAAAAACAATAAAAAAACAACAACACAGACACTGAAATCAACAACAACTCTACATGTTTCATTCTGATATGTTTTTCCTCTTATCTACATCTATATATCATAACAAATAAAAATGATATCTTATTTATTCAGAACGACTATTCCGAAAATCAATTAGTATGTTACTATGTAAAATTGTTGAAAAATATAAAGGTGGTGTCATAAATTATGTCCCTGTTTTGTAAAATTATATATATATATATATATATATATATATATATATATATATATATATATATATATATATATATATATATATATATATATATATATATATATATATATATATATATATATCCATATGTTACACTTTCTGGACTAAGTGTGAAACCACTACAGTGGACAGTGTTGCTTAACAAACCTTTATATATACAGTTAATAAAAGCCCAATGAAGCAGTCGTAGAATAAATGTATACATGTATGTGTTTCTGGCTCCCTTCGATAATATAAGCAAATTAGCTTATTTAAATTTTCTTATTCTCAGTAAAAGTTCAATCATTTGATCTAAAAGAGGTTTTGAACATATAAAACTTATTTGACACGTTTTCTTTATACCATTTAGAAACACATTTAAGGGTTTTGCATTTACTCTGCATGTCGTATATGATTCCTTTATTTACAATGTTGTTCTCCATAACAAAGTACCGTTTGTTTTATGCAAATTATTGTTTATGTACATTTACATAAGCTGTAGAGCATGCATTCTGAAAAGTTTTGCAACCTGTTCATTATCTATTTGTCTGCTATGTTAATTGTCACACAAACATTTCAGTTTTCCGGAGAAGTATTCGCTCGGAGCAGTTTTAGTATTGCCTTAACTATAAAAACATTTTGTGAACACCCTGCATTAAACCATGCTTAGTAATATCAAACCGAGCAAACGTGGGACTGTCTTTAGAGACGCCTGAGCTTTATCATAGGTGCTTTCAACTGAAATGCTCCTGAAATTTATTTTTAAAAAATTTGGAATTGAGAATGGAACGGCATGATATATTTTAGATTCTATCATGCCAAACTCTGTCTGTAAGACATTTTATTGTATTGTTGCTATATGTACGTTTAAAAGTCGCCTTAAATAACCAATGTTTGTAAACCTGTTATATCTCTCATTTTATGATACATGTAGTGCAAGTTTGTTGTTGTTGTTGTTGTTTTTTGCTTTCGTTTTCGCTTGTTAGTTTTCAGACTTGAGCTATGTCCCAACGGGTTACAATGCCATGCTATGTTTATGTGAATTTTTTTCTTTTGAAAATATGGGTCTAAACCAAAATATCATTGCTGCGTTTTCCAAGTGTAAGATTTCTGACGTATTATACTTTCTTGGCATTTGCTTCATCAAACCAAGACAAATATCTGTCGTAGAAAAAAGGATAATATTCATGAAATATTAATGAGCATATTAGACGAAACGTCGCATATTTCTCTGCAGATTTAATTAAAAAATCGTATGGATCAGCAGAAATATGCTAATTTGTGAATCATAGACGCTTCATTTTGTTAGTTGTTAAATTAGTTTTTTTCCTGAAACTGCAATATCGAAGCATGCGTTTCAGTTTGCCGGGGCGCTTTTGCATAAAAATAATTTTCGGGAAATGCATTTTAAAATGTTGTGTCAAAATCCATAAACACGTTATTAAAAAGTATCACACACGGGAAAATAAGGTTAATAGCTAGTATGAGTATGAGATTTGTCTCCTGTGTTGGGTGGTCTGGTGACATTGCATCAAACATTGCATCTTTAAGCGTATTCTAATAGGTAAAAGACAAGGGCCAATACTAAACATCGCAGCACTGTAAATGATTGGTTTTAAATACGTCATACTCCTTTGATTATTCTTGTTTGTTTGTTTGTTTGTTCGTTTGTTTATACGGTTTATCGTCTTACCATCAGTATTTCAGTTATCTGGAGACGGTGTCCACTTGAAGCAGATATAGTGCTGCCTTCACTGTGAAAAGCATGTCGTGAACACCTGGCATGATACCACACCCAGTCACATTATCCTGACACTGGGCGAACCAGTCGTGGACATACCCTTAGTTTTGCTTGAGCGTTAGCAAGGGAGCTATACCACTAACATTTTTTACGACTTTGGTATGTCACGGCCCAGGATCGAACCCGGGGCCTCCCGTACCTGAAGCCGACTCTCTATCGATTACGCTACCAGGATCGGTGATTGTTTTTGTCTTTAGTCTTCACCAAAGTAAAATTATCAACTTGTGCATAAAGTATAAAATAGATCCATTGTTGTACATGTATTGTGTGTGTTAACGTTAAGAAATCAATACAATATGTTAAGTTTTTACCTGAAAATCTTTGTCATGTTCTCTTTCCTTATACCGATTGCATATTTTCACAATTACCAATTTTAATGAAAAGATATGTTCTTGTTTTTTTTAATTCGATAATGAAATTAACTTAGTTATTCAGTCTAATTTTAAATATGTCAATTTTTATAGTATATATATATATATATATATATATATATATATATATATAGAGAGATATATATAGATATATAGATATATATATATACTAATATTATATATATATATATATATATATATATATATATATATATATATATATGTAGATATATATAATATAGATATATATCTATATATATATATATATATATATATATATATATATATATATATATATATACATATATTGAATGAATTAATCATACCGTAATCTGTTATGTTCAAAAAAGGAAAACCATTCGCTAATATAACCAAATCTACCACGGGCGACAGTTTGGCGATTCAGGCTTTGGCCTTATATATGAGTCAGACATAAAATATCAGCATAAACGAATTATTTTATTATACACATACATGTATGCTCTATTTGGTGAAGCTGGACTTGTATAAACTTGATCAAGATTGAATTGAATATAGTTGTATGTATTTAACGTTCTAAATACAATATACATAACTAATGATTTGAAATTTTATCACTCCAGTGTATGTATTATGTCCGATCAGTGTGAAACAAACTCGAATACAAACATTCTTTTGTTTGTTTACATTTCTGCAACATTTCGGAACGTTTTGTCCCATTGTCTCGTATATTAAAGGCTCATGTGACAATGGACTATGAACCACATATCAGTTCGATTTGCGGCTCCTATTGTGTTATATTGATGTGAAAATTGCCCTTCAAACTTCAAAGGCTTAATCCTTTAATTACTGTTTCTACCTATCATTATGAAATATGCAGGGGTAACAATTCTTATTGTCCTAGGAATGAATAATTACGCATACTATGAAGAGGTCAAAGATCGTATTGTACTGACAATGAACAAATATGCATACTATGAAGAAGACAAAGTTCGTATTGTACTGAAAAGGAATAAATACACGTACAATGAAGAGGACAAAGCTCGTATTGTCCTGAAAATTAATAAATACGCATATTATAAAGAGGTCAACGTTCGTATTGTCCTGAAAATTAACAATTACGCATACTATGAAGAGGTCAACGTTCATATTGTCCTGAAAATTAATAATTGCGGAAACGTTGAAGAGGTCAACGTTCGTATTGTCCTGAAAATTGATAAATACGCATACTATAAAGAGGTCAACGTTCGTATTGCCCTGAAAATAAACAATGACGCAAACTGTGAAGAGGTCAACGTTCGTATTGTACTCAAAATGAACAAATACGCATACTATGAAGAGGTCAACGTTCGTATTGTACTCAAAATGAACAAATACGCATACTATGAAGAGGTCAACGTTCGTATTGTACTCAAAATGAACAAATACGCATACTATGAAGAGGTCAACGTTCGCATTGTCCTGAAAATGAACAAATACGAGTACATAATCTTGGTGAGGAAAGTATTCAATAAAATGATTTATGCAATTGTAAAATGCCGTAAAAGACATAAGACCGTGTGTGCCTATTTCCTTGTATCTTTATAGCAGAAATGAAAAATGTCGTAAAACCCGGGAAAATAAATAACGTTTAAAGTACAACTCAATCGTTGATGGCTTTGAGCTGGTTATTGTTTGTTGTTGTTTTGTTGGTTTAGTAGTAGTAGTAGTAATAGTAGTAGTTGTTGTTGTTGTTGTTATTGTTGTTGTGCTTTTTAAGTCTTTATCAATTTTGCAATATGTGTACTTTGTCCTATATATGCATGCATGGACATACTGTTGTACTGCTAACGCAATAAAACATTAGTACGGGATGAACAGCAATATGTCTTTTAATTTTTCCACATTCAAATATTTTCGGAATGTCAACAGAGAATATGTTCGTATTAAAATGTGTTTCTGTGGAAAATAGGATTCCATCTACAGGTGTTTAATTTTCTTTACCACTTACAATCTATGAGTTATTGTGGTTCTAAGAAATTGCACAACCAGTGAATTTAACAATCAGAAACACCTTTATACTGACGTATCATGGAAAAAGAGCATGAATATTGTTGCAATAATACAGGTAAATGATGATAGCATGCCATTGTTAAAAAAATGTACTTACTAACAAAAGTGATATGTCACATTATACAAGTATGTACGTACAGATGCCAATGGATCTGATCTTTCAGTCATTCTATCATAAGTCTCATGACTTCATTAACTTATTCGCGTTGTTTTCTTATCTAGAATCTGTGCTTATGAAAATAATGTAAATGTAAACAACTTATTTATGTTAGTCATATTTCAAATATGCAAAGTAACTGATATACTCAGTAAAGGGGTAACCCTGCCCACGACTTCAAAATGCTCATCATTTTTATGAATTATTTCATAGTAATAAGGTCGTAAAATGTATGTTGTTTCGGTGGAGTGTAAAATAACTGTGATATGTTTGAGCGTCATCAACTCTTGTTACTCCCGAGCAGATGTAGCTAAATGGGTGAACGGCTATGAAAGAAAAGTCGTAATTATGAAAAATCATCAATATACATGCAGTTAATAAATAAAAAATAAAATTATTTTAACTTGGAAACGTTTAAACTGTTTGACATAACTTGGAGACCATATGTTTAAATGTTATACATACATTGCTTGTAGACAGCTTAGTGTTTTTGGAAGAAATCTAAAAAGTGTTTTCATGTTATGTATTTTCAAGGCCATCTTCCAAATAAGTTAAATTACATGTCAATTTTCTTATACGTTCTCTGGGACATAACCTTGGAAATGCGTCGCATTGATAAGTTATGTGCTAATCTTGACAGTTGTCTTTACAAATTGATTTTTCGCATAACGTTTTATGAAGAACAAGAAAATCCAATTATAAAACAGAAGAGGTCTTTACGGAGATGCATGCCTGTCAAAGACAGAAACAAAGATTTATCGTTGCGTGTACTATTTCAGTACAAATTGATGTCCGTGATGATCAATAAAGTGCAAGAATAAGGATTATTGTGCGGTTCGTGTAATAATGCCATTGAGTTATCCATCAGAATCAAGCGCTTTTCGTTATTAAAGAAACTGCCGCTTGTTAGATTTAAGGGCAAACGCGATAAGAAATAAATTGCAAGTTATATACGAAGCAACACAACAATGTGTAAGTTGCTGTTTAAAAGTTCAAAAATGGCACATGCATTGATCCTTTTTTAAAAGTTTTTTTTCCTCAAATTTTTCGTGTTTTGCATTTAAATTTAATCACTTCAACGCAACAAGTCACAGTTTTGAGATATTCGATGATAAACATTTTCGTATAGGAAACGTGAACTCTGCATATATACGTATATATGTATAAAACTGTCCAACTGCTGCTACATTTATTATGAATTTATGGCCAAGACGTCCTGATTTCAAAATTAAAAGTACTGCAAGAACATAGTTTCAAGACGGTAACTGTTGGGGTTTCTCGGTGTCTCGTCATAGTGTTTTGTTTGTTTTAATTAGCCTGTATGTCTGGCTTTGTCTAGTAGTAGTTAAAATTTCATTGTGTGTGAATAGATTGAAATAATGTTAAAAGAACCTTTTATAATTCTGCGGTTATCAATCTGAACTGGCAATCTATTCTCAGTACTCACAGTGCTTTTTTCATCAATCAACAGGTAGGCTATGTGAGGTGTTGAGAGATTCCTGACTTGAGTGATTACATTCAAGTATAGAAGGTTCTTGGCAAAATGTGATGGGTTCATCACACAATAAATAGTATTAATAATTTATATATAGTAATTTATAAATAGTAATTAGATAGCATATTAACACGTCAAAGAGTGAAAGAATATGTGGTTATTGTTTCTTTACAAATAGCACAAAAGTCAAAGAATGTAAATATATACAATGTAACATCACTTGAGATGTCCGATTTCAGGTCCAGAAATTTAATACTTAGCAGGAATCTAACTCATTAAATATTTCTGGGGTATTAAGCAGTATACTTCAGAAATAAGTAGGTTTCTTGCCTCACATTCCCATTCCCTCTACATTTTCTAATTTGCCACAGGGAAATAATGCTTCTTATCATTTTCGTTTAAATACCGCAATTGTCAACAGCACAATTCATACAAACTACGAGAAATAAGGCAAGGCTTTTGCAAAGCCACAAACTGCATCCTGCTATTAGTTTTTCAAGGTAATGAGTGATTTATTACAAAAACAAAACAAAGAAGCGAAAAGTTGACCTTTTATTTATTTATTAAATCAGCTTCGGATAGTGTATATCAAGTGAACATGTGCATATAAATGATCCATAAAATACATTTTCTAATTTACCACAGGGTAATAATGCTTCTTATCATTTTCGTTTAAATACCGCAATTGTCAACAGCACAATTCATACAAACTACGAGTAAAAAGGCAAGGCTTTTGCCAAGCCACAAACTGTACCCTGCTATTAATGTTTCAAGGTAATGAGTGACTTAATACAAAAACAGAACAAAGAAGCGAAATGTTTACCTTTTATCTATTTATTGTCAAAAATAGTACTAATCCAAGACAAACAATGTCTGGCTCGGAACAGGGAGACTTCATGGTATCATCATTTATCATAAACAACAACTTATGACCCTTGCGATAAATTATCCATCCCAAATGGGCGCCTTGTTATGGTTAACATAAACCGCACATTTGTTTGGCATTTGTTTCTGTAACTTCATCTTTCAGATTAGCATTTAAACATGTGGATTTCGTTTCTTTTTCAAGCAATTTTCTGCATAAAATATTACAATGAAAACATGTATCTTATTGACATTTATACATAATGTACATTAAGCTATAAAAAATTCAAATTAATATGCGAAGCAAATTTGGTCGCTTTGATCTGAACTTATTGGTGTATTATGTAAATATTTATCTTAAATTTGTGTTATGAATTTTATGCAATAAATGTCTCGTTGAACCAAGAACCCTGACAGAAAAATGAATGATTAGGCAACATGGTAAATGTTATGGTGTTAATTTATAAATATTTTCTCGGAGAATGCATCTTTATGTAGGAATAAAATGTGTTTCTACAAAGTGATTCGCAAATCCATTTCGTAGTAAAATGGTTTGGCCAAGTTAACGTTTACTGACACGTTTTGGTTACAGGGTTACTGATATTCGTTACTTTATGTTAAATGATGTTTTCTTTGAGAACTGTTTTCTGTTCATGTAATTTTAATGAGAGTTTATGACAAAGAGTCGAATATATGTCTCCAAAGCAGAACAAAACAAATGTAAATAATTTCAGATATATATGTTAAATTAACATATTGAGGAAAACATGTGCATCTAGTTGTTAATGTAAGAACCTTTTTTTAAAACAGCAATATCATAGCATACAATAATAATCATTTCTGAATGTTCTTACTACAAGTAATTAAAGGCAAAATGCGTCTGAAATTGGTGTGGTGTCGACATTATCTAACATCTGTACTAAGCAATGATATTCAGTTCTGGATGATTTGATGTTATAGTAATAATACACAGACCTCGTGTTAACAACCCAATGTATAGAGACATCTATTTTGTTTCGAAATGTTGGTTTCACCACATTCCCGACATTATTGTGTTAACTATTGTGTTGTGTTGTGACGTCCTCCTTGTGATATCAACCTCTGACAAGTTTGTTGTGAGTATGTAAAAGTTACTGGATTGGCTCGTCTCGGCTAGTTTAAATATGTTTCTTAAATGTGTGTGCAATGTCTAGCATAATGAAAATATCACTTTTACATATCTCATATCATAATATAAGAACAAAATGTTGGTAAGGTGTACGACCTCTTTTTTTTCTTGGTTTACTTATTATATCTGTACATCGCTATGCTTTTATGTTGTTTCGGGTGATTTTATAGAGAAATACATAAATGTCTAAGATAAAAGTTCTGTATTTATCAATACTTCTTTAGATACAAATCATTATCAAAAATGGGGTTTGTCAATGTCTATTTATTCGTTAAATACAAAGTATTTCATATTTTAAAAGAAATCGACTTTCCGGTTACAATAGGTCTACGAAGAGTAAACAATGAAAAACAGTATCCCTTTACGATTTTAACAAGGGAATACAGTAACCAATCACTAATTTGACAAGGGAAATCTAGTGGCTCCTCGCTAATTTATCATAAGCAGATGGCTCAGGTGTTTATTTGTTTCCTGATGAAAAGTTATCTCATTTAAGAAGACAACAAATAGGAAAATAAAAAAATGTCCAATGAGAATTACCACAGAAATTTAAATCTGAACTACCTCTAGACAAACGAAACATGGTAAATGTAAGAGTGACAAAAAGAGAAAAGACATTACGCACAAAAAGAAAAAAAAAGAGCAGTTACCGGTAAGTAGGCGAAAGAACCGCCTTGGGTGCTTAAAACTGTTTTGTAGGGCGCGTTGCCAAGTACAAATATTTCCAGAAGAGGAAAGTTTCATTTCACTAAAAGCACTAAAGATCCAACATTATCATAATTGCTTAACAGCGATGACTCGATTCAAAATGCAATCCTGAAATGTACATTTAAATGTTATTTAATTATCTTAGACGTATAGAATAGTCGTATTAAGTACTGAAACATTATACCAACATTATTATACCGACTATAGTGTATTCAAATTAGGATATCTGACAAAATCGTTACTTTGTCTTACAATATGTTTAATAAGTAAACAGAAAGCACGATACCATTCAGTTTTTGATATAGTAAACCATACCAACTATGTCCTGGCAGCATCGACGGGACAATCCATAAACACTGAAAGTCTTCTTGGTGCAGTAGTTCAGTATAAGAATATATGACAAAGTCCTATGAGCATTGCAACATATACCAAACTCCGCAAAGGCACAGGACAAATGTATTTTACATACAAGCGAAAAGTAAGAACAAATTTTTGATATGTCATTTAACGAAAATAGCAAACCCAACAGTTACCGCCTTGGAACGGTCAGTCGGCAATATGGACGCGATTGCACTTAATTGTAAAATTAAAGATTGTTTTAAATAAGGTTAACTTTTTTTGAATATATGTTCCAATCTATAAAGGGGTTAAAAATTATGTTCATAGGAGCCATGGTTGATTTTATACTACATTTTTAACAAATGTAACTGAACTGTTTTGTTGTTGCAAGAATTACTTTGGTTCTTCATTAACTATATGAAGTTTGTAGCTATGATTCATGGAATAAGTGAATAATGGTTATTTAATAATTTATATTTCTGTTTAATAATACTGCATTTTATGCTAACATTTATAACACCAATAAACCATAAATACCTCTCGTCATAAAAACAAAGGTATCAACATATGCCATAGACATTATTGCCCGCCCTATGACTACAGTATAAATATTAATCGCGTTTTGGAAGGAAAACTGATGAGATAATACTTCACATTCATCTTTCTACGACGTTTTCGACAGTTTTTGCTCTCTAAACATCTGAATGACTCTAAACGTCTGTTTTAGTATGACAAGGAGTATCTCTTAGCGGTTGTGTTTTTTGTTTCGTCTTTTGGGGGTCGGCTCTAAAAGTCTCTCGTTTTCAAGCAATTTCAAACAACTGCCTCTTATAACATATTATCAAGAGCTTCGTTGAGACAAGCATATACATGTTTTACATAGCATCACACAGCAATCTGACCAATTATGTTCATCTTAAAGATATATTGACTAATTTTTTTTGCTTTCTTTACAATAATGTTCTTTGAGATATATCCTTAGCAATCTTTGAAAACCAGTTCAAGCAGCACAGTCCATTCTGACTGACCGTTTAGTTTTGTTTTCTCTATATTGCGCGAAGTCTCTTTGCGATTTTTGTCTTTTTTTTTCTTGCTTTTAACTTGCTATATCCTTTTCACGGCAATTTCAATTTGAGTATATATAGTGTAATACTCATTTGACATTTTCGTATAAGCGTTACATTAAAATGTTATTTGTTGGCTTTGGAAGTAATTTGTCTCTAAATGATTGAACTACAAACAGATCGTTTAAGACGATAAGGACTGTATAAAGACTCACTTAATACTTTAAATGTATTCATAAACGTATAAAATATTAAATGATGACTTCTTCTCCTGCAATAGAAATATATTTCAAGCATGTGCCTCTAAGCCGCTTGGCTCGCAATTATTTAGAACTTACATGTAGTCTTGTTTCTTCTTTAATTTGTGGTGTTAATTTTAATTTTGGCAACTGTTATTTTCCTAAAACATTTATTAAGTTAACGATTAACTCCAAAACAAGAGAAGTATAGATTGTCGCTTAAGAAATATTGATGAGATTGTTTGGCGGCGGGTGGCATTTGTTGCTCTGCAGAAAGATCTTTGCAGAAATATGGTAATGAAATTGATTATATTACAAAAATAAAATTAGCTTTCAAACAGAACATGGTTTCTAAATCCGTCTAAGTGTTTGTGCTTTGAAACTTTACATTTTTATTTGGTCAAAATCTCGAACTCATCAGTATTTTAGTGCAAACCGCATATTTATATCAAAGGAACCGCCATTGAGTTAAGAATAAACGTAGTTTAATTTAATTGTATGATAAATTATGCTTTAGAAATGCATCACCATAATTTAATCAGACTGGGTCACATTGTTTAGTGTTCGAAGATTAATCTCATCGAGCGTGAGCACTTCCACATTCGTGGCATGCAAGGCAAAGGGACGTTCACATTTATTTACCTATTATCATGATACAATATTTCAGCATGTACAGTGACTCATTCGCATTTCAGTCTGATTCATTAGATTTGTCGTGCTTAGGAAAAACAAATAACGGATTTTTTACGACGTAGTGTTGTGAAGGTTATTCTAAAAAGGAAAGCAGGTGGGCGTGTCAAATACTGCAAGTAATTCGTAAAGCAACTATACAATGATATTGCTCTAAAAACAACAAGTCTGGTCAAATTGTCATATTCATTTGGGTAATACTGTCATTAATGGATAAGAAATTGTTTGGTTATTATATCTTAGAAGAAGAAACATTGAGATATCTTACCAATGATGTAACTAAAAAGTACTGAACAGATCATAGGAACAATTAATTCTTTCTTGAAACATTTAAAAAAATGTGATTACAGTATTTTATGAAGTAATCTTTCATGTTATACTATGTTATCCATTTGTCATATTGTATTTGCACTGTTCAGTTTTACTGTCACATGTTTTCACGTTATTTTTAAGTTCAAACGTTCTATTCAAATTTCACATTCCAGCCAACAGTTATCAAATTTAATAGTTTCCTTGTTACATCCCTTTCAGAATTGTTTTATGTTTACGATTTACTATTTAGTGTGGGACAAGACCTAGTTTACTTATTATTTAGCCCTTTCTTCAAAATAAATTCTAATTTTAAGATGATGAAAACATATGGAATAAAAATAGTTTCGGTCAAGTTCTGCAAATTTAAAAGCTGATTAATATTTTGTTATCTAAAACTATATATTATCCATTGTACAACATTTGTGTTGATATTACTTATCAGGTTTTATTTAAATGGAACTAAACTCATATTTTAAAAAAAAATGTACATGGTCTTTGTATTAGGACAAATGCCGCATTTCTCTTTAAAACATATATGAAACTGAAAATTAGAACAGAGTAACCTGTTTTACTTTTTGCATTATTATTTGATTACATGAGATTGATGAAAGTACCCTATAAAACATATATTTGGACATTTTAGAATTTTATTTGAAAGAAAAAAAACAATCAAAATCGTTCTGTAACGTATGTTTCCCCTAATTTCTCCATTTTACGAACTTAGATGTTACCATCTTCAATTATCTCGAATTAAAAATGACAAAAAGAGTTTTAAATCTGGAAATAAATTACTTTTATGATATTTATTAGAATACAATAAGACTCAACCAATTTCTTGAAAAGCTCCGTTTATAAATATATACGATTTTTCGCTTACTTGAGGTACAAAAATTCAAACCATTAATTAAATTGCAACAGCAAATTTTACTAACGCTGGATACATAGACTGTTAAACTACTGAATCACTTGATGTATCTTTCATGTTTCGTATTAAGTTTGATGTTTGTTTTGAAAGACGTGTAAGTGTTGTGGTTGTGTTAGATCGCAGCCACACAGGTGTGCTCCTATTGACGAGATCCATTTATTATTGATAGGGGAGGACCCCAGACATATGTTTGATAGAACCACAGGCGCAACACATGTCAGAAAGACCACTTCATCCTTGAATTGGATGCCTCCACAGGGACTCTAACCCATTCAGTGAGGTTTGAGTAGCTGGACATTTGTCTCGTACCAGATCACACTTTAACACATCTTGGTAATTCTCGAAGAATATTTTATATTTCCTTTCACAAATATATTAGATAAGCTTTATCATTATGTGAATTTTAAACGTTTCACAAAGATGTACGATTCAATTGATTTATATTGTTTGATGTTATTTACTCTTACTTAACATATCTCTTTTAAATTTGGGCCCCTAAAAATATTTATCATAAACATTGCCAATATATAAGTGACGCAAATTATGCCATAGTTAGGTATTTGATTCGTCAGCCCTGCCAATAAAACTGTCATGCCTGATACGGCTCATAAACAGTGTGTTTTGTTTTGTTTCGGAAATATTTTGCAGCGACTAATTAGGATCATTATAGCAACTGTTTGGTGGAAGAAGACCCCAGACAAAACAACCGCAAATCAGCTGGAAACCTTCCCACATTAAGTCCCGAACTCGAACCCACGCGAAGAGAGGCTACGCAGTCAGAGGAGTTACAAATCGGCGACTCTACCATTACGCCACATTCCGATTTGTTAGATCGATATAAATATGTTTCTTGTCGCTGAAAAGATAATTTGGTACACTGTACACGGCACGGGCTCTTTTATACATTTTACTACTATAAATATATATTCTCGAATCTTATTTTCCAAAAACATTTTCATTTCAAAAACACACACCACGTACGCTTACAGTGTCGGTTAAAACATGGGCCTTTTCAGATTACAGTCAATGTTAGCACGTGACAGACATGAGTTTGAAGACAAAACTCCACGTCTCTAGATTAATCTATTGACATGTCGTTAAAATGTCGCGCTTGTTGTTGTTAATAATAATATTGCTGTTGTTGTTGATATTGTTGTTAAGTTGTGGATTACGAATTCTGCTTGATCTGTGTTTAAAGACCATTGTACAAGTCTGCAGTAGAAGAGAGGTAAAATGAGGCTTAAATCAAGCGATCGATATTGTTTAATTGTTTCAAATAAAAAGTATGCGTCATTGTGCAATCTGCTGTATACATGCATATGTAATGAGGTTACCATAGTAGAATGATGCTGAATCCGTTGAATCAACCAGTTAATAATTGCAAATTTCAAATCATATGTCAGAAAGATCTGACACCTTTTGGAAGAAGTGGTTTTGTATGTATACGTGTATCTGTCATAATTTGTCATGTAGATACTACGCCTATCTGTAAAACAGTTACGTATAATCGAAAAAGAAAACGATTTTGTAACAACCTATTTGTAGATAAATGCTTAACAGGTACTGGAACAACGTCAAGATGTTATTTAAGTTTCTTGAATATGTAAACTAATTCACTTTTAATATCTTGAAAATGAACGTTGGTTGATAGCTTAATTACCGTTTATTGATAATAATGTCTGTTCAATTAAAACAAAAATCTGATTAACGACGTTTTGATTCGATGCGAATCCGCTTCAGGTTTTTTCCTCAATATGGACACCGGTATGGACATAATGAAGAAAGCACAAAGCAAAATCTTATGAGGGAAACGTTTTTTAATTAAATTATTATTTAAAATAACAGAAATAAATTATTACAATAGTGCAATAGTTATGATGACCCTGTTCGACTTTGATTCTTGTTAAATCAGTTTCTGCAAATATTGTTTATCAAATAAACATGTTCAATCAATCAATCAATCAATCAAATCGTTTATTTGTACATAAAGGCCACCGCCCAAAATACATAGTAATATATAACACATAATAAAATGTCAAGTACAGTACAGTAGTTGTATAAAGCGAATGTTTAAATGTCATTAATTGCATTCATTGGTTTATAAATATAAATGGATTTTTAACAATATCAGGGTTTGGGGAAGAAAAAAGAGCATAAAATTCGTTAAGTTCTGTTTCATGTACCTACCAGTTAAATAAATATGTTTGCCTTACAAAATAGTACTTAAAACATTTAAAAAGGCATGATATTCACAATCAATTACACTTGCATTAATTGACTGCTGACAAAAGTTACATATACGATTTTCCTTTGAAACATTGTTATATCTACCTAGTTCAATATTTAGTCTTTGATTTCAAAGGCGAAACTTTGTCATAGCAATTCTATATTTTAACTGAATATCAATACTCACCTACTTTTCAACAGTAAGTAGGCTTAGTAAACTACCCATAAAGCGCTTTCTAATAAAATACCGAGAAATAACGCGTCCACAAACTGTATTCTACAAATAATTACCAAGAAATTGGCGACAATTTCCCGAAAACAGAACAAAGAAGCGAAGTATTGACATTTACTTATTTTTTATAAAAATAGTACTGATCAAAGACAAACAAGGTCTGGCTCGGAACAGGGAGACTTTTGACCTTACCGAAACTTTGTTTAAATATTTCTCCCTGTCAAAGTCTGTGTATATACTTCATTCTTTTGCTAAAATGTGCAGTTAAACCAAGACTTCTGACAGATAACTGACAGATAAATAAATGGGTAGGCAATACTGATAAAGTCATGGGGTTAAATAGTGAACATACACTCAGGGAATACATCTTTAGGAAAGTAAACTAAACAGTGTTGTAATAAATCTATGTAGTAGTAAAATGGTCTGGTTACTGTTACCAAGTTAACGTTTTCCGACATGCTTTGGTTAAATGATTACTGACATGTGTTGCTTTAAGTTAAAGACTGGTTTCTTTGAGTTCTGTATTCTGTTCATGCAATGTTAATGAGAGTATTAGACGACGATTATAATATGTGCCTAAAGAGTAGAACAAAACAAACGTACAGAATTTTAGAAATATGTTAAATTGAAATACTGAAGCATATATGTGCATTAGGTTGTTAATATAAAAACCTTTGAAAACTAGCAAAAACACAGAATACAACACTTATCTCTGAATAATCTTCAAACAAGTCATTATAGAAACAAACTTTGAATTCGTTTGATACATATTGACATCATCTAATATCGCCTTAATAAAAAGTATTCTATATATGGAAAGAAAACGGAAACGTATGCCTTTTATGCGCATTAGTCTAGTCTTTGCAATCTGTTGGATGTTTTTAAATGGCTTCTAATAGCACCAGCTGTTTTGTAATAACAACGGCCCAATACAGAATTGCAGATTTTTGATAACTTGAATATAAGCTTGTATTACAAAGCCAATGTATACAGAAATCGAAATATAATCCCGCCAGTCTCATTGTGGTAAGTAATGTGCTTTTGTTGCGTTTTTTTCTATCAAGAGGTCGAAATAAGGTACTTTGAAGTGAAATGCTTCTCGTGTCTGCTAGGGCATTCTCTTACATAGAAAATGTATTCCTAAAAACGAACTGGCAACTGCTTCAAATTTCAATATTAGGAAACAACAGTATTATAATCAATATACAAAGTATAAACATGCTAAGGCAGCAAGACATAAGGGATAACTTTAGTAACGGACTGTGACGTTTTGCATGTACCACTGAAAGGTTTGTCGTGTTTTATTCACAAGTCACGAGACATTGGACGTCTTGGAAACCTTCTAGCAATGAAATAGATTTCTTTCATTCAGGCCACCTTTACAAGTGTTTATCCTTCTCTAAAGTTTATGTTTGGATTAGAAGAAAGCAAAACCATAGTATATGTGGTTTAATATGTGTGTCCAATGTGTATACATATGAATTACCTAGCATTATCAAAATGTCACTGTAACACATCTCTTATCATACGATACGAACAGTCAAAAATATTAGGTGTATGTCCGCTTTTTAGTAACTATATTATATCTCAATGCGTGTTTTGTTTTGTTTCAGAATATTTTATAAAGGAATAATGCATGTACATGTATGAGATATAAATAATAACCTGAGGTATACTTATACAGAAAGGGGTCGGCCAAAGTCCACAATTATCCATCCATTAAATACAATGGTTTTCATACTTTACCGGAAATCGACATCCTGATAACAATCATCCATGCAAAGCTAACAAGGACATTCATTATTCCCTTACTAATTTTACAAGGAAATAGAGTAGCTCTTTCCTAATTTAACAAGGAAATAAAGTAGCTCTTCACTAACTTATATCGATCATTAAAAGACGGCTGTGGTGTTTATTTTTGCTGGCATAATAAGAAAAAAAGAAAAACGTGTCGCCAACTACAAGTATTTCCAGTACTGGATATACTTTCACAAAATTACTTATCATTCAATATTCTCATTATTCTTTCTCAACAATGTCTCAATTCAAAATGCAATCCTGCGATAAATAAAATATATCTTTATTTGTTTTAGACGAAGAGAAAAAGCATATTACAGTCATATAACTCCAACAATATTTGTGATGGTTAGGATACTGACAGAAAAGTTGTTTCGTGTTTAAATATATTAAGTAAACATTAATAAAGATACCATACAGTTTTGACATAACCTGCTTTACCCATAATGTCTCGGCAGCAGCGAGGAGAAAAAAAAGACACGTAACAAACTAAATGCTCGATGTAATTGTTCGGAATAGGTTGTAAACATAAATGCGGTGAAGCGCTGCTAATTTCAAGAATTGACTTACTTAAGAAACGCTGCAGTAACTACAATGTATATGTTTATAGAGTGGGTAGATAGGACTGTTGATATATTACCATCTTTCTAATTTTTAAAAGAAAATGTAAAATTATCATTTGAATAAAAGACAGATGTCATCTTTTTGAAGGAATACATTATTTTATGTTAACATATCTTTAGAGCACAAACAACTTAAAAGAGTCTCAATAAATAAATGTGAAAGCAAAACAGGCAATAGACTTTATTGTCTGCCTTATAACCAAAAGTAGATATGAGGTAATAAATATGAAACGGGTCTTGCGATGAGTCTGGTCCGATAATACCTCACATCCATCTTTCTGCGACTTTTCCGGCAGTTATTGTCCCAAAATAGCTGAATGGTTATTTACGTCCAATTTAATGTATCAAGAAACCATACTTCTTAACGACTGTCGTTTGTTTTGTTTCGTCTTCTCCGAATCGGGTGTCCAAACTATTTCAAACAGCTTCACCCTTATATTATCAAGAGCTTCGTTGTGACATGCATAAACATTTCTTTTTACATAGCATGACACAGCTATCTGATTAATTGATGTCCATCCTTTTCGGCATAATTACTCTATGTTAACTCTTTTTCTTCTTTTAAATATTTGTCTTTGAGAAATACCTTCAGGAGGAGCAATGTAAGAGCAATGAAAACCAGTTCAAGGCACACAGTCCGTCCTTTGGCATCTGACCATATTGAGTGAAAGCTGTAGGATTTTCTTTGTTGTTTTTTGTGTTGTCTCGTCTCGCTTTGTGTCTTTTTTGCCTTTATTTAAAACTTTGTCATGGCGCTTTTATATGTGAATATATAATGTGTAATACTTTTCTTATTAGCGTTTCTTTAAAATGGTATTTGTTGGCGCTGAAAGCCATTTGTCTCTGAAAGAGTGAACGAAAATCAATTATTTTAAAGCGATTAGGATTAACCTAAGATTTACTTAATTTACGTTAAATGTATTGTTAAACGAATTAAGTCATAAATGATAACTCTTCTTGCAATAAATTACACAGCCACTTGCTGCAAAGCTTCTTTGGCTCCCAAATCAATGGGAATAAGAAGAATAGTTTGTCGCTGCTAAACTATCAAAGAGAGTGTTTGGCGGCAGGTTGCGGCTTTGTTCTGCACAAAGGCAGACATATCTGCAGATATATGGAAATAAAATGAATAATATTACAGTTTAGCTTTAAAGTACGAAATGATTTTTAATTCCTTCCTTTATAATATATCTAAGTGTTTGTTCTTTCATAATATTGTATTATCAAATGGGTCAAAAATAAATCTAAGCAATAGAAATAATGGACTTTTTTATTTTTTATTTTGTCAACATCTTATATTCAATATTTAAGTGTAAGCCTATTTCTTTCACAGGATTTCTATGTGAAAAGATAAAAGTAGGAAATAGTTAAAAATACATAAATAAAATTAACAAAAATAGCATCAATCCTGTAATTATTGTATAAGTTTTGTTATAACTGTCATACTTCAATATAATGATTTTAGAATGATAGTAACAGTTCGCTAGTATTGTCATTTCAACAACCTTAATGAAATATCATTGAATTGTGATTTATATAGTTTGATTTAGTTTTTTCCAGATGTTGATGTTGAAGTCTCAATGATCATTAACTCGTATATCGGTCAATTGTTACTATCATAATCAGTAGTAATATCATGCCGTATTCCAATTAGACACGCGCCTGATACCGCTATAGTCGACAAATTGATGATCCTTCAATTAATAGGCTTTATTTTTTTCCTTTGAGATTAATAGATTAAAATATAAATACAATCGTGTTTTTAGGGGAGAAATGGAGTCCTATGGTGTAGACTCTGTGCATGTAACGAATCTGCAAAAACACAGCCACCCACATTTCGTTAAGACAGAAAATAATTAATAGTTAGTAAATATTCCAATAGGAATTACAAACGAGGCATCAAATTCATAAATATATCTTTAAACTATACATGTAACACCCTGCGATTATTTAACACTATGCTTCTTATTTAAGAAAAGTCATAAAAAATCTATACATGTATATTGTTAGTTAATATAATTCAATTTGTATAAAGGCATTACGTTTATACCCAGTTTCCATTAGAGACTGTCATTTTCATTAAACAAACAAGAAGCTTAACTTTAATAATTTGGCTTGCTTGTGTAAATATTGCAAATTAAACAGAATACTTACAATAAATTAGACTGAAGAAGTGCACCACTTTGGTTTAATTATTGAAATGCTGACATATTTCGTACGCTTGCTTCAAGTTATATTGTCAAGTGTCCAAAGATTAATCACAAAGAGCTTATGCACTTTCACACTCTTGGCATGTAACGCAAAGAGCATCGCTTTTGTATTCACGTATGTAATAACACCATAAGTATGCTAGCATGAACGGAGTTAATCATTCGTTTGATACATTAAAGCTGTTGTGCTTTGAAAAAGCAAAGAATTACTGAGAATTTCACGACGTAATTTTGTGTAGGTTTCTCTAAAGGAAAACAGATGAGCGTGCCAACAACAGCAAGGAAAACCATGAATAAAGTCAATAAATGTAGATAATGGTGTTTCAAGAATTATAACCGTGTAAGAATGCAGTTGGGTAAATACTGCCATTAATTGGTAAGAATCATGTTGGGTTATTTCTGTAGTCATAGAAGAAGAAAAGTGAAATATCTTATCTCTGACGTAATTAAAGTGTGTAGGACGGATCATACGAACGCTTTTGTAATTTACAGGACCATTTCTTGATTTGACAGAAATCATTAAAAATCATTTAAAATCTTTCGTCTAGGCAGTTTAGTCGGAATGCATCTCCTTGAAGATTTCCGCGCCGACCGCGACTCGAATCTATTCAGCAATGACTGAAAAGTTGGGAATTTGTCAAGTTTCAGTTGAAACTTGAACATATCTTGATAATATTCATGGAGCTTTAATATTTACCTAAAAACATACCACAGCTCTGTTATGGCTTGAACGCTGTGCGTTTTACAAAGAAGCATAATATTTAATTGATTGATATTGCTTTATTTTATTTACTTTTACTAAGTATATCTCTGTCTGTTTCAGAAGATTTATCGTAATCATAATAATAAGGTCTAATTAATAAAATTGTTCTTATTTGCTTGAGAACAATGACATGTTTAACAAAGCTATAATTATTATTTTATGTTAAGAAATACATTTATGTGATGCAATTTCATGCAAATGTGCCATAATGGAGCATATATTTATATAGTAAATTCGTCTTCTCTGCAAATATAATTGATTTATCAGACAGCCTAGCAGTTCATTAACTTTTTGTAACATTTCGACGATTGGGATGTTTAAGAATATGTTACTTGTCGCTGAAGTGATACTACTGTTAGATAGGGAGACAAATGTGCAGGGAGTCCGGAACTCGAAGCCGGGACCATTCGCTAACAGAGCGAATGTTCTACCGACTGAGCTAACCGGACCGCTTAAATATCCTCTTCCTGCCACTCGGCTATACCGCTACAAAGATATCTTCTAATTGTCTTATTATTTAATTTTCTTTTCAAGAAACACACAAGACATATGCTTAGAGTGTGGGTTTCAACAGGAGCCAAATTCTATTTACTGACATCGTAATTTCGTTACATAAGTAAGTTTGAAGCTGTAAGACTATTACCTACAAAGACTGAAAACCGCGTCTCCAGATTATTATATTGTCAGATAGTTAAATGGTTATGTTTTCCTTTTATTTTAATGTGCAACGTTGCGACTTCGGCATTAACTGTACTTGTGTAATATGGCATGAAACATAAATATGGAACTTAACTCAAGCAATCTACATTCTATAGTTGTTTCAAATAAAAAAAATGTTACTGCGCAGCCTGTCGTATGCATGTACAAATAATGAGCATGCCCAGTTAGAATGCAGCTGAAGCCAGCAGTCAGTAAAAAATTGGTTATCATGAAAGGATTAGAAATCCTTTCAGAAAAAGTAGGCGCCCTCTGGAAGATTAGTATAGATGATTAAGTGTATTGAATAAAAATACGCCCACCTATGGACACATTTACATATACGAGAGAAATAAGAATATTGTACAACAGCCTTCCTTTAGATAATTTACAAGAAAATGAACAGCGTTTAATTGTTAATTAAGTTAAATATCAGTGTAAACAGATTCAAAGATAATTTCCTGAAGATGAACGTTGGGTGACAGTTTTAAATACTATTTAATTAATAAGGATGTGTATTAAAATCATTACAAAACTCCTTTCTGATTAACGTCGTTTCGAATCGTTCCGATTCGTCTTTATTTAATTTTAATTTATTTAAATTATGTTGACGTCATGACATCCAGGTTACAAAATGATGTCATGAACGCCATTAGGATTGTTTTAATAGTTTATGTTACAGTGTACAAACAATAGAAAAACAATAAAATTAAACACTATAATGCATGGAAAAATTGTCAACAGATCAAGATTTGTAGAAAAATGTGCACTTACTCTATTGTAAGAAATATACTCAATTTGACTCAAAAATTGTTACCGTTAAAACGTGATAAACGCATAAAAGGGCTCCACCATTTAATTTAATTTAGGATACTTCGACAATACTACAAGAAAAGTTTTAAACAGGAACATGTTATTTGCTAATGAAATTGTTCGTTGTTGTATTTCGTATTTATAAGAATGTGCTGTACTTTGTTAACTGTGTTATCAGTTAATTAAACGAATATCAACCCAGTATACATGTAACTATAAATATACTAGGAGTCTGACAAAGAGAAATCAAAATATTCACTATTAGATAAAAATCAAGTTTGTTTGGAACATTCACCTAAAGATTGTTATTTATCAAAGTATTTGTTCTGTGTGTTGGAGTTTTGTTTTTGTTTGTTTTGTTTTTCTCGATGCATTTCTCGTGCATTTCTCGTGCATTTGTCGTGGATCTATCGTGCATCTCGTTGTAACAAATATAATCACATTTTAGGGATGGGATGGATAACGGCCCATCTCACATTTAAAACATATGACTGCAAACATTAATTTTAAATATGAATTAGAGCATATAATGCCCCCGAAGAACGTCTAATGCTATTGAGGCATTTACATATTTCTGCAGATATATGGGAATGAATAATATTACAGAAAATAATCAATTTAGCCTTAAAGTAGGATATGCTTTTAAATCCTTCCTTTATAATATATGTAAGTGTTTGTTCTTTTATAGTATTGTTTCATAAAATGGGCAAACGATAAATAAAATAAATAGAAATAATGTTGTTGTTTATTTTGTCAAGATCTTAAAATGTTCAATATTTAAGTGTAAGCACATTTCTTTCACAGTAGCCGCAATTGAGTTCTAGGTAAAAAAGTAAAATTATGAATTAGTTAAATATACACAAATAAAATTAACAAAAAAACGTCAACTCTGTAATTATTCTATTAGTTTTGCTAGAACTGTCATACTTCAATAAAATGATTTTAGAATGATAATACTATTTCGCTAGTATTGTCATTTCAAAATCCTCAATGCAATATCATTGAATTGTGTTTTTTAAAGTTTGATTAAGTTTTTCCAAGATGTTGATGTTGAAGTTTCAATGATCATTAACTCGTATGTCGGTCAATTGTTACTATCATAATCAGTAGTATCATCGTGCCGTAGTCAATTAGACACGCGCCTGATTTCGCTATAGTCGACAAATTAATTATCCTTCAATTAATATGCTTTATTTTTTTCTTTGAGATTAATTGATTAAAATATACATAAACCGTGTTAACAATCGTGTTTTGAGGTGAGAAATGGAGTCCTATGGTATAGACTCTGTGCATGTAATGAATATGCACAAACACAGCCACCCACATTTCGTTTAGAAACAAAATAATTAATATTCAGTAAATATTCCAATATGAATTACAAACGAGGCATCAAATTCATAAATGTATCTTTAAACTATACATGTAACACCCTGAGATTATTTGACACAATGATTCTTATTTAAAGTCATAATTTGATTAAACATGTTTATAGATGTACTTTGTTAGTTAATTTGTATAAAGGGATTACCTTTATACACAGTTTCCGTTAGAGACTTTCATTTTAAATAAACAAACACGAAGATAAACTTAAACAATTTGGCTTGCTTGTGTAAATTTTGCAGTTTTAACAGAATACTTACAATAAATTGGACTGTAGAAGTGCATCACCTTGGTTAAATTAATGAAAATGCATTCATATTTTGTAGGTTTGCTTCGAGTTACATTGTCTGACCAAAGATTAATCAAACAGGGTGTAAGCACTTCCACATTCGTGGAATGTAACGCAAAGTTCATCACATTTTCATTTACGTATATAATAACACCATTAGTATGCTAGCATGAACAGAGTTACTCATTCGCGTTAAAGTTTGGTACATTAAAGCTGATGTGCTTTGAAAAAGACAAAGAATTACTGTGAATTTTACGACGTAGTTTTGTGAAGGTTTCTCTAAAGGGAAACAGATGAGCGTGCCAACAACAGCAAGGAAAACCATGAATTAAGTCAATAAATGTAGATAATGGTGTTTCCAGAATTATAACCGTGCAAGACTGTGTAAATGCTGCCATTAATTGGTCAGAATCATGTTGGGTTATTTCTCTAGTCATTGAAGAAGAAAAGTGAAATGTCTTTTCTCTGACATAATTTAAGTGTACAGGACGGAAAATACAAACGCTTTTGTAATTTACAGGAACATTTCTTGATTCGACAGAAATTATTTAAAACCGTTTAAAATCTTTTGACTAGGCAGTTCAGTCGGAACGAATCTCCTTGAAGATGTCCGACCCGACTGGGACTCGAACCCATTCAGTAAGGACTTAGGAGTTGGGAATTTGTCAAATGTCTGTTCAAACTTGAACATATCTTGATAATATTTATGGAGCTTTAATATTTACCTAAAACATATCACAGCTGTGTTATGGCTTGAACGCTATGCGTTTTACAAAGAAACATGATATTTAATTGACTGATATTGCTTTAATTTAGTTACTCTCACTAAGTACATCTCTGTCATATATATAAGAAGCTTCATCATAATCATAGTAATAAGATGTAATTACCGAAATTGTTTTAGTTGCTTGAGATCGAAAACAGGTATAGCAAAACTATAATTATTATTCATATGTTAAGAAATACATGTATGTGATGCAAATACGTGCACTTATGCCATAATGCAGCCAATATTTAGATATTCGATTCGTCTTCTCTACAAATATAATTGATATGCCAGACATCCTAGGGTCTCATACAAATGTTGTAACATTTCCATTGTTTGGATGTTTTGGAACATGTTACTTGTTGCTGAAATGATACTACTGTAAGAAAGAGAGAAACATGTGCAGGGAGCCTTGGACTCGAACCCTGGACCATTCGCTAGCAGGGCGAATGCTCTACCGACTAAGCTAACCGGACCGCTTAAATATTCTCTCCCTACCACTCGGCTACACCACTACAAAGATATATTCTAATTGTCTTATTATTTAATTTTCTTTTCAAGAACCTCACAAGACAAATGCTTAGAGTGTGGGTTTCAACAGGAGCTAAATTCTATTTACTGACATCGTAATTTCGTTACATACATAAGTTTGAAGCTATTAGACTATTACCTACAAAGACTGAAAACCGCGTCTCAAGATTAATATATTGTCAGATAGTTAAATGGTAATGTTTTCTTATTATTTGGAATGACAAATTCAGCATTATCTGTGTTTGTGCAATATGGCAATTGTCTGCAATAGAAGTAAATACTAAAATGCATGGGGAAAATGTCAAAAGACCATGATTTGAAGAAAAAAATGCGCTAACTATATTGTAAGATACACACTCAATGTGGCTAGAAAATTGTTACAGTTAAAACGTTATCGTAATGCAAACAGACAAGCGTGTATGTAGGGAATAATTTACAGCTTCTCTCTCCGAAGCATCACGCGATTTAATCATTTGAAGTAATCTAATATTACGAGCCATACAATTTATTATAGTAATGCTGCATTTATATCACAAGCGATGCATGTTTATTTCTTCAAAGCTATCTAACTTATTACTACATTAATAAATTACAAAGACATAACTTGTTTATCTACGACATCAAACATTTGTTCAATATGCCCTAACAAGATTGTGTTCATTAAACAAAATCTTTCATGTTAAGAGTAATTTTACAATGAATCTTAATCGCGTTAATGAAGATTAATTAAGCGGATAGAATGAACACGATATTTTTTTTAATATCGAAGTATGTTATCCTCAAAGGTGGTATCCGACAGTTTGGTCCAGTTTTGTTTCTTAAATAACCATATAAGTCATTGGTATATAAAACTATATTGCAAAATGCTGCTCACTGATATCAAAGATCTGTGTTATTAGTCAAAGGTGAATCACCACTTATTACATGTGTTTCCTATCCGAACCACTCTACAGAGAAAGCTATATTAAACTTAGAAAACCATGCGACCACTTACTTTAATATAGTCATCCATGTTATCCACTCTGACGTCGTTAGCAATCCCTTTTGGAAGGTAGAGCTAAACGAATAGCAAATTCTGCGCGTGATACCAGGTATTCGTATTTAATTGAGCCAAGAAGCAAAACAACATTCCATTTTCGGCCATGCCTTAAGATAACACATTTTTTAGGACAGCGTATTCATCACATATGGAAGATCAGTCCATTTCTTTCATAGTGGTCATTAAAATTTTCATATTTTAGTAAAAAAAAAAGATGAAGAAGTAGTTGTAGTAGTAGTAGAAGTAGTAGTAGTAGTAGTAGTAGTAGTAGTAGTGATGGTGGTAGTAGTAGTAGTACATGTAATAGCAGTACATGTTGTAGTAGTAGTAGTAGTTGTTGTTATTGTTGTTGTTGTTGTTGTTGCTGCTGCTGCTTTAATACATGTAGTAGTAATAGTAGTAGTGGCAGTAGTAGTGGTATTGATAGTTACACATGTATTGAAGCTGTTTTGCCGTTTGCCTTGGCTTTGAGACAAAGGAGAGGCTGATATGGCCGTAAGTGTTTACAAAAGACAGTTTATCTCAATTGATGACAAAGAAAGAATGAAATATGTTTAATAAACGTTTTGTTGAAAAATTAATCGCTAAGCATCACATAACATTAACAATACTATTTTGTCTATAGAATCTTTCCTATTAAACTAGCCTCTAACATGTGTGTTATATTTAGTATTTTACGGTTATAAAACTCTTGTACATGTACCATGATCTTTTTCTAAATAACATATACGACGTGTGATAAAATGTTGTTTGAATCACTGAATAAAGGTATCGTTATGAAAATACATATACCGATAACGTATTGGATTTCAATGTATTTCAGCTGTCTGGAGATAAACAAAGTTGAACTAAACCCATAAAATGTTTGCCCGATTTAGGGTAATGTCAGTGTGTCTTGCACGGATTATTTTGGGTGCAGAGCGCAAAGCCTGTCTCGAGAATAATCGCATAAGTTGGTATGGTTTCTCCTTTAATCGCTTGGCTTTGTACATTTTAGTTATAGCTACAATTTAATTTCTAAATTAAGAGCTTTCGTGTTGCCGATAACATGTGTAATTATAGAAGATGTTTGGCGCTCACGAATAATAAGTGAAAGCGGTCTCATCTGCAGGAGGATGTAAATTACTATATTTACATGCTAATGAAAACAATTTGTTCCTACCATTGCATATATATGCTTCGTTCTACTAAAGTCTGTACCTTTCGTTTAGTAGAATAATCAGTAAAGTTTAATATTAAACATGGATGCTAAACGCTATGTTATAATTGTTCCAATATGTAATTAAATAAAAGGATAATTCGACAATACTACATGTAACATTTTAAAAAGGAAAATATTATTGTATCTTGTGCTGTGGAATTTATTCATTGTTGTTTTTGGTATTTAAAAGAATGTGCTTTACTTTGTTAACTGTGTTATCATTTAATTAAACGAAGAGCAACCAATTATATCTATAAATTTATCAGGAGTCTGCCAAGGATAAATCAATATTCTCTATTAGAAACAAAAAGATTGTTTGGAACATTCGACTAAAGGTGGTTATTTGTTCTATGCGTTTACGTGTGCGTGTGCGTGAGCGTGTGCGTGTGTGTGTTTTTGAGGCATTTATCGAGCATTTGTCGTGCATCTATCGTGCCTCTCGTTGTAACAAATATAACCCGCATATTAAACATATGACCTTAAAATAATTTTAAATATGAATTAGAGCATAAAATGCCTCCGAAGAAAGTATAATGCTATTGAGCCATTTACGGATCTGGAAAGTAAGGCTTGTCAAAAATTAGTGTATTATTTGAATTATTCTGTCTTTAGTTTATTGAGTTGTAACCAAGACAACATGATAACAAGAAGCTTTTACGCATCTTTAATTCACTGTTTATTACTAACGCTTTTATTTATTATGGTATTACCTAGTTCGTAGTGCACATCGCTTTGTCTGTTTAGTTTTATGATTATTGGGTTTATCGTCTCACCAACAGTGTTGCATTTATCTGGAGACGGTGTCCACTTGAAGCAGATATAGTGCTGCCTTTACTGTTTATAGCATGCAGAGAACACCTGGCATGATACCACACCCAGTCACATTAACCTGACACTGGGCCAACCAGTCTTAGAACTACCCATATATTTGCTTGAGCGTTAACAAGGGAGCTATAACACTACCATTTTAACGACTTTGATATGTTGCGGGCCGGGATTGAACCAGGGGCCTTCCGTTCCTAGAGCCGACGCTACCAGGTCTGTTTTGTTTCAAAGAGTTATGTCAATGAGTTTAAGCACAGTTTTGTAGTATTTTGTTCGACTGACCGTTCCATTGTGATAGCTTTGAGTTTCCTTTATTTCTTGAAATCTCTCCTCTTAGTGGTTAAAATTACCTATGTCTTGCGTAATCCATAGGTCTTTGAAACGATTTGTTATGTTAAATGATTGTTTTACAAAGCGCTTGCATATTTCACCATATAAGGATACTTGTGTAACTGCAGAACACATACTGTCAGCACATCTAATTGGGCATCACCCTAAATGCATTTAAGGTATAATCATTATCATTATTGTTATTATTATTTTTATAATATTAATTTTTATTATTATTATTATTATTATTATTATTATTATTATTATTATCATCATCATCATCATCATCATCATCATCATCATCATCATCATCATCATCATCATCATTATTATTATTATTATAATTATTATTACTATTATCAAAACTATTATCATTATTATTAATGTATTTTATTATAATTATTAGTGTTAGTAGTAGTAGTAGTAGTAGTAGTAGTAGTAGTAGTAGTAGTAGTAGTAGTAGAAGTAGTAGGATAAAGAACAATATCAAATGGTACCACTTTTCACCTAAGCCTGCTGTATCGATCTCGGGTTAACAATTCGTGGAATGTGATATTTTTTTAGTTTAAACAAACATATAACAAACAGCACGTATTGAATTCTGTTCACCACGCTTAATAACAGTACATACTAAAAGCATTAATAAACACTTCAAAACACAAAACTAACACGTTCAAAATAAGATCAAAAGTATAAACGCTTTGAGTCTACCAACTCCTTGGCGCCGATGCAAGTAGTTTAATCTTTCTAAGTCAAAGAGATAAAATACATTGTCTTAGCCATTATTGTGGTACTATTGTCTGCTACGGTCTAATGTGGTGGCGGTCTTTAACGCTGTTAATGTCTTTTAAGATTTCATTCAATAATTATCTTTATTGACGTAGCCTGAGTTTATTTATTTATACTTGGTAAAATTCCACATTCAATTTCAAGACGCGATTAAGACACAACATTTGTTTTGAACATAAGAGCTGATGTTTTTTACAATGACTCACCATTTTGGTTTTTAGGCCAATCTTTGCACCTTTAACTGTAAACAAACGTACTCAGCGTGGTCAAAAGCCATTGCCTTTTACGGTAAATGATGGCAATATTGCTAAATTTGCTGTCAGTAAATTTGAAGTCAAAATGCTGATACTTTATGTCATGTCTTTAGATTTGATGGATGAAATAACCTTTTTTAAATGAACTGAAGAAGCAACACAAATCTATTTTTTGTGTTTAAATGTTTACCTTGTTGGATATTCTGTAATTTGAATTAAGGTAACAAGGTTAGCCTACAAATAGTGTATCTAGTATATCCATTGATTGGAACAGATTTGGTAATAAGATTCGTGCATTACAAGGCGTCAGCTGCATTCATATTATATCGGATTTTCTCTAGCTATACTCACCCTAGACAAAATACGAATGGACTGACTTAACAGATGTTACTCCAATCACATCTATACGAAAAACTAGCATGGTGCACTTACTCAATAAATGAGAAATGATAAGGTACTGTTGTCGTGATGGGATTCAGGTTAAACCACATTGAGATCCGTTACACTAAGATAAATAGCTAAAGTACACTCTCAAACACTGCTGCAAAATGTTGGTTATATAGGATGAATTAACATAGCCAGAATGGCGCGACAGTTTATTGAATTTTGTGTATACCTCTAAAATACTAAGGCACAAAGACAGGAACTTTCTATAGGTTGTGAATGCTAAAGGAATTGTCTTCAATACCGGAGAACATAAATCAACTGTTTGCAGCAGAAGTCACTAATGTGTAAATCTTTAGCATTCGAAAATCGTTTCGACTTTAAACGTGAAGATTTCAAAATATCATTGTTGATCTACACAATGTATATCAAATTCTGCACTTTGAGCGTCGTTGATGAATCGTAATTGAATCTCAATCGATAAGCTGATATTTGTCAATTGTTAGTATTTTTTCTGTTGTTTTTAAAACCCAATCTATTAAAAGAGAGCATTTCAACTTATTATCTTCGATCAACTAAACATCTTATGATATTAAATAAGTCTAGACTTGAATACAGAACTAAGAGACGATTATATCACCTAGATGGCCTGATATATTACCACAAAATACACTGTATCTTAAAAATATCTAGCGATAGCTCACCTGTCTAGAAGTTTGCTCCATATACATATTCACATTAAAAGGACGAAAGCGAGATATCAGAGGCGCTGCAGATTGCATTTGCTCAAAACAAGAAGATGACTATCCTGGAAACAAAACAAAAAAAACTATCGATTCATTAGATAAATATAAATTAGACTAACGGGAACTACGACATCTGCGTCTTTGTTTTATTCCTTGTGTCTGCTATATCAGACATTGCAAGTTACATCGTTAAAATTGTTATACTGTTTTTCTTTTGTTAAACAAGACCTCACCAAACGGCTGCGAGTTCCTATTCATGCCTGCTGCCTTTTTATACGTGTCAGCAACACTTTATTGTTGCAAGCTACACTGTAAACAGTGAAATACTCGGTTTTTTTACTTCAAAAGGGTCTCGTGCTGTGATTTGACGATATATGCATATCACGAAATGACTTTCTCGACAAATTTACCTTCACATAAAAGACGAATAATAATTTTGCCCGTCATGTCACATGAACATTATCTTTCGTCGTATCGTCAGTTACGCTTCTATAATTGATAAAGTATTTTTAATAAAGCTTTATTGATAAGTGCATTTACACCATTGCTCTGTTTATTTGAAAGGACCGTAAAATATCACTTGGATAATCAGTTTGTTCGGATAATATCGATGAATTATTATGTCCTTCTAAATGGTTCTAATTTGCTTCGAGTGCCTTTTTAATGAGTATTGGACTTTAAGCCACAATTATTTTAATGTATATTATTTCTTCAGAATATTATTTCTTCATGTTATGGATAGATCTATTTAATTGTAAGACAATAGTTTCCCCTTTGGGAATATCAATGGAGATGTTGTGGTGCAGGTTGCATATTTATTCCGCAGAAAATGCAAATACTTGCAGATTATGGTAATCAATGTTATAGCTTTACCACAGATTACCACTTATGCTGCATTCTTGCTGCATATATGGATTTATGATGCATGTATGCACTTAGGCTCCTTTTTCCAAGCACTAATTATCACAATCTTAAAATACAATTCAGCTTAAAATCAAACATGAATACTAAGTGACATGTGAATTACAAATTCCAATCTTATTGCAATTTAAGGAAAGTAAGGAAAAGTCAATTGGTTTGTTTACCCTTGCCGTCATTTTATGGTAAATGGTTAGCAGATCATCTTACATGTTACTGCAAAAGATGTGTCTTTGCAGAGTCGTGAGGTTGCAGGCTCTGTTGCTTTAATAATGGGCCTCAATTGCCTTCTACTATTAAATGGTAGTGACTGCGATGATAACCTCAACCCTTCGCCGCGTAGGTAATTAGAGTAAGAACTTAAGAATCTGGGTTTCCAGACTATTGCGGTTCATCTAATATTTACTAGATTACTTAATAATACTTTTGTTTATGTTTCCCTCTACCAACAATCACTAAAAAGATCATGTCGGTGAGATTTATCCAAAACAAAAATATCTTCACTGTCCATGGCTAAGCGATGTTCGAATTGTCAGTTGAGTTCAAATACCCCTTATTTGTAACTTCTCGTTCGAATAGTCATCATTTGTAAATTTAAGTACGAAGTCTTCTTATGTGTAAATTTAAGAACGGCGAATCCTTTTTTAAAAATGGATATTTTTTTGTTATTTATTTAAACATCTGTACATGGTTGACAAAGAATATATGAAATAGTCCTATGAGCATCTATAAAAATTTAAATAGGCACAGGACAATTGTATTAAATGTATTCACATGCAAGCCAAATGCAACACTAAGAACAAATCTGTGATGAGTCATGTAACGGAAAGAGCAAACATGGAACGGTCGGTCGGCAAATGGGACCGACTGATGTGCTTAAACCGGTTTTACTGAGCGCTAATCTCGCACGTCGTGAGCGGTTTCTCAAATGCAAGATGAAAAGAAAACCGATCTATTACGTTTTCTTTAATACGTTATAACGAAAGTTGTGACGTCATTGAAAAATAATGTCTACATAGTATTTGACGTGTTATTTCTATTTGAAGAACCACAAAAAATTGTTGATTGTAAGACTTATTATAAGTGTAAATGGTTGTAGCATCCTTTAGATGTGGAGATGGAATTGAGGAAACAGAGACTGATGAGCATCATTGGAAATATACATTCCATATATGGTGAATTAAATGACAACATAGATTACATGCTCGGGGATATATTTAAGACCACCAAACTGCACAAATACTATTGTTGTAATCATGAATAAGAATATATGATAAAATCCTATGAAGATTGCAACATCATAACAATCTGAAAAGGCACTAGTCAACGATACTCAAATGCAAGTCAAATGTATAAAGTAGATTTTAACACATTTCGGGTGATAATAGTCCCTCGGTAGCGATGTTAAAATAATTCGATTGTGTTAGTATCTGTGCGAATAAACATTTAACAACTGCGTCGAGTTAGCAAACCATATTTTAATCAATGAAAATATTTATTTCATGCTACGTTTGATTCAGATGTTTGATTTTCCAAGAGCAATAACACTGAACGACTTCCACATTTTGTGAAATAAAACGAAACAATGTTGGCAGACATTTATCGACGAAGAAACATCCTTTGAACGTGTAATAGCACACACAGACGAGATATATTTTAGGTCCTAGTATGATGCACATATGATTTTAACAGCAGAAAAACAACGAAAAACATATTGTGTTTTGACGATATGTAAAACTGAACGCTTTTTATTAAAAAGTGTCTGTAACGCTAGTTTATGTAGAGGTCACTTTTTGCTATAAAACACTGATTGTCTTAGTCAATACTCGCAGCAACACCATAAGGATCACTGCAAAATCGTTAGAAGCTTGTGCTTGTCATTCGTGAATAAATGATCTAACGGAGTATCTGGTAACATCCTTATCGGCTGTAATTGTGTGTTCTTTATTAAAGACACGAGCTAAGATTTGTTTGTTTTAGCTAGCATTTTTTTAAATATTGATAATATTAATTTAACATATAATTTCAAATATAATGCATTTTTTTATATATCAATAACCTGTTTGTTACTACTTAAACATTTTTCTTTCAATAATAACATGTCTTGAGACAAGGCAAATTCGTCAAAAGCTTAAATGTGTGTATTTTGAGTGTATGTTTTTTTCCAATATAAGGCAATCATATTTATTGAAACAAATATAAACAACATAGAAATAACATTTGGGAAAATTGTACAAATGTTGATAGTTTATTTGTTTACAAGTTAATCTGTTTGTAGATTAGTTCATTTGATCTGTTTTAAATCCTGATCGCGCTTACTATTAATTGTCCCACTTTGACGCGATATCTTTATTTATACTGTTCGTTTGATCAGAAAACCTTTAGGAAGTGCAAGGTTAGAGCGCTCCACAAACCAAGTTTAAGCACCCAAGTCGGTCCTTTTGCCGACTGATCGTACCAAGGCGGTAACTGATGGTTTTTTGAAGTCTGAACTAGCATTTACTCGTAAACATGCATCTGGTAATTGTTATTGGTCATCAAACCAGCGGGAACATCGAGTCGTCGCTAATAAGACACATATTGGATACCGTTAATGTTAATAAAATGATGAACTTTCAATTAGCATGCTTTCCTTTGACATTTATGAATTCTCGAAAATATAATCAGTGCCCAAATAATTTTTAATTCACTAAGGAAACCTGAGATGTTTTATTTTCCAACGAAACCATGTGCTTCCGCCTCCACGTAGTTAGTTTAGAATGTCTTCATCACGTTGTTTTCCTTACATCCAGAAGAATGTCATTATTAAATACTATCGTTTCATGTTGAAAAACCTTATTCGAAAATTGAGCGCTGACTTTTATATGCAGTTGATCACATGTACATTTACAATATACATGAGACACAAGTAGCTTTTAATAGAACAATAATTAAGAAAATACGGTTATGGAATTGTGGTTACAAAGAATTCGCTTATTCTGAAAGAGCCAGATCAAATTCCATCGGAAATGCCTTACATTAGAAAACACTTAGCAAAAAAATGTTTATTCAACGAAAGTATTACCTTTTTTCGAATGTTTGCTTCTGGTACCGTTGTGTTTGATCTCGATAGAGTACGATCATCGAACGTAAACACTTGTACATGTGTTCATGATGATAGGTAATGCATGTATGTTTAAATATAAATATAAAAGTACATTAAATGTATAAGAGAAGACATATTATGGTAAGCTGTGTTACCTTGCAACAAAATGTTTAAAGTTGATAGTTTCTCCTTTAATTTTTTGCTTTTGTTTTTGCTGGTAGTAGCTATAATTCAATTGATTATTTGCGATGCGTCGAGTTACCGATACATTATGTAATTATAGCAGTTGTTGACGTTACGAAAATAAATGAAAGTGGACTCATGCCTGTTCTGCAGAAAGATGCAAATTATGTTTATTGGGTTTATCGTCTCACCAACAGTATTTCAGTTATCTAGAGACGAACAAATAACAAACATGGGTTAAACGTAAGACGTAGTCTATCCTAACTCCTAGAGTAAGTGACTTAGTACATTTTCAAAAAGATACACTTTTCAAAACACAAAATTGACAGAGTCATAAATTTCACAATAATAAACGGTGCATAAATCATTTTACATTATTCCGCAAAATGGCATGTGATTGTCATATGACATTTTCGTATAAGCGTTAAACTGTTATTTGTTGGCTCTGGAAGTCATTTGTCTCAAAACGATTGAACTCAAATCAATTCGTATAAGACGGTAAGGATTATTTCAAGATTTAAATACTTTAAATGTAGTTTAAACGTTTAAAATCATAAATGATGAATTCTCCTGCAATAGAAATATTTTTCAAGCAATTAGTTAGAACTTACACATAGTCTTGTTTCTTCTTTAATTTGTGGTGTTACTTCTAGTTTTGGTTAATGTTATTGTTCTAAATAACTTTCTTAAGTTAAAGATTAACTCAAAAACCAAAGAGAAGAATAGCGTGTCGCTTATGAAACATTGATGAGAATGTTTGGCGACAGGTTGCAGTTTTTACTCTGCAGAGAGACACAGATCTTTGCCGAAATATGGTAATGAAATTAATTATATTACAAAAATTAATAAAAATTATCTTTCAAACAGAACATGGTTTCTAAATCAATGTTAGTGTTTGTGGTTTAATGGCTTTGTTAAATGAAATGGGTCAAAATAGAAATCAGGACAAAATGAAAATGTGAAGCTTTACCTTTTTATTCAGTCAAAGTCTCGAACTCTTCAGTATTTAAATGCAAGCCGCATGTTTATATCAAAGGAACCGCCACTGAGTTGAAGACAAACGTAGTAACGAGTTGAATGAGTACATATATAATTAATAAAATATATCAATAAGCCCGTATTTTTGCCAAGTCATTTACTATACTAGTACTTGGCATACTTCAGTATAACTATTTTAAAAGTAGTAACAGGTTGCTAGCATTGTCATGTTAACCATCGCTATGCAATACCAATGCGTTGTGTTTAATATAGTTTAATTTTGCTTTGCCAAGGCGATGAGTTTAAGGTCTTAACTTCATTAACTCATTAGTCGAGTAACTATTTCCAACTTTCGTTATCAGTGGGGACAACGAGCCGAATCAGTGTGGTTAATTGATGTTTAATATGAATGAGCCGTGCTTTCGAGAGGAAAAAACAAAAGTCTCTGTGCATGTAACGAATATACACAAACACGGTTACGTTTCCTTAATATGAACAACAAACGTAACTGCATGCAAATTTACACATGTATTTTCAAAACGTACATGTAACACCCTGCGATGGTTTGACGCGATGCTTTCTTAAATTTAAGAATAATCATAATTTATCTAAACATGACTATACATTGTTCATTTATTTAATTCTGTCTGTATTATGGAATTGCATTTATATACAGTTTTTATGACATACTTTTGTCGGGTTAATTAAACAAAAACGAAGATCACGCCAAACTTTACAGTTAGATTCGCTTATGAGAATACATTTTTAAAAATACAATTCTATGATAACGCGTTGGAAGTCATAACTTAATCACATTGGGTCACATTGTCATGTCCGAAGATAAATCTCACCGAGCGTGAGCACTTCCACATTCGTGGCACGCAACGCAAAGGGACGTTCACATTTATTTACGTATATCATGATACAATATATTAGCATATACATTGACTCATCCGCATTTCAATCTGATTCATTAGATCTGTTGTGCTTTGGAAAAGCAAATAATGGACTTTTAACGACGTAGTGTTGTGAAGGTTATTCTAAAAAGGAAAAAAAGATGGGCTTGTCAAAAAGAGCAAGTAAACATGTGAAGCCAATATACAATGATATTGCTCTAATTATAACAGGTCTGGTCAAAATGTCATATTCAGTTGGGTAATACTGACTTTAATGGTTTAGAAATAGTTTGGTTATTATATCGTAGACGAAGAAAGATATTTTACCAATGACGTAACTAAAACGTACTGAGCAGATCATAGAAACAATTCTTGCTTTCATGAATCATTTAAAAATGTTGGCTATAAAGTTCTGATAATGTTAATATTGTTTTTATCATTTTCGACATAATATTAATAATTATGGGCAAACAACATTTCTATATGTCATTAAGGATTGCGGGCCGCAATAGTCCGGTAAAAATCGACTAATGCTGCATAATATCGTCGTTGACCGAAGTCCCTTTCGCCTTTTTTCGACAGTTTTCGCAATACCTGTTCTAGGTTTGTCTGTGAGGCAGTTATTTGAGCATTATTTGTTTGGTTCGCATACTCGACAAGCGTGGTCGATGGACAATAAAATGAAACACTAATCCAATTAGATATAGGAAGATGGTTTATAGAACACATTGACTCAGTAGGAACGCAGAAGGACAATCTCGTGTTACCTTATTCAAAAAGAGTGCTAGAAAAGTGAAAAAAGAAAACAAACTTTCTGACTATTACAAGAAATAGTGTAATTTTACAGTTTATGATTAAGAATTTTATGAAGTTATTTATTTGTTTTACTATGTACAATCCATTTGTTTATATCATATTATATTTACACTGTTCCCTGTTACTGTCACATTTCATTGTCATTATTTCTGAGTTCAAAGGTTCAAACTTCACAGTTTGGCCGACAGTTATCAAATTTATAGTTTTCTTGTTACATCCCTTTCAAAATTGTTTTATGTTTACGACTTACGATTTAGTGTGAGACAAAACTTAATTGACTTATTATGTTGCCATTTTTTCAAAAGAAATACAAATTTTAAGATGATGAAAAATATTAAATAAAAGTAGTATCGGCCACATTCAGCAAATTTAATTGCTGATACAAATTTTGTTAAATAAGCTATATAATATCCATGGTAAAATGTCCTGTTATGTGGACACTCATTTTCTCATTTTTGTAGATATTACTTATCAGTTATATTTAAATGGAACTAAACTGGTATTTAAAAAAATATTGTACACGGTCTATGTATTAAGACAATTACCGCATTTCTCTTTGAAAATATATGAAACTAAAGATTATAACAGATTAACCTGTTTTACATTTTGCATTATTATTTAATTACATGAGATTGATGAAAGTACATTAATTTCTCTATTTTCCGAGATAAGGTGTTACAATCTTCAAATATCTCGAGTTAAACATGACGAAAAGTGTTTTAAATCTGAACAGAAAGTGCTTTTCATTGTATTTATTAGAATAAAATAGGACGCCATCAATTTCTTGACAAGCTCCGTAAATAATTTTGGTTTTATATTTATAAATATATACGATTTTAAATACGAAAATTCAAACCATTAATAAAATAGCAACCGAAAATAATGTATTAACACAGGATAATACACCGTTAAACTACCGACCCTCTTGATATATTTGTACATGTTTTGTAGTTTGTTTGATGTTTCTATATTGTTTTGAAAGACGTGTAAGTGTTGTTGTTGTGCTCCTATTGACGAGATCCATTTATCACTGATAGTGGAAGATCCCATACATATGTTTGGATAGAACCGTCGGCGCAACGCATGTAAGACAGAATACCTCATCTATGACGTCATTGCCCCCACCGGGCCTCAAACCCATTCCGTGAGGGTTTAGTAGTTGGACATTTGTCAAGTACCAGATCACACTTTAACATATGTTGTTGATTCTCAAAGAATCCTTTATATTTCAAAATATCACAGATAAACTTTATCATTATTTGAATGTTAAGCGTTTTACAAAGACGTACGATCGAAATTGATTTATACTGCTTGATGTTATTTAATCTTCTAACAAAGCATATGTCAATTAAATTTTGACCCCTAAAGAAGTTTTATCAAACTCATTTTCATTTAGTTATATATGACCGCGGCTCATCATATTTTGCACTCTTTCCTTTATATAAGCTACACGAACTTTGTCATATTTAGGCATTCGATTCTTCATCCCTGCCATTAAAACTGACATGCTTGACCCGGCTCAAAAACAGTTTGTAAACAATTCGATTTATTAGATCGTAATGAATATGTTATTAGGTTCAAAGTTGATAATTTGGTACACAGTAAAAGATACGGAAGCCGGTTTCGTACGTTTTACGACTGTGAAGATATATTCTCGAATCTAATTGTCTATTTTTTTCAAACGAACACACAAGAGGTATACTTACATGGGCTTTTTCAGCTTACAGCCAATGTAAGCACCTTACAGACATAAGTCTGAAGCTAGCAGACGGCAGAAACAAAACACCACGTCTCTAGATATATACATTGACATGTCGTTTGAAGGTCGTGATAGTTGATGATGCTGATGTTATTGTTGTTCTAATGCAATATGTTGTGTATAACGAATGCATAATCTGTGTTTGAAGAGTATGACAAATGTCAGCAGTTAAAGAGAGGTAAACATAAAGTTCAAATCAAGCGATCTATATTGTATAGTTTGTTTCAAATAAAAAGTATGTCATTGAGCAACTTGCCGTATGCATGCAGATATATTTAGGTTACCCTGGTAGAATGAACAGGAATACGTTGACACAACAACAAATTCTCATATAATTGCAAATCGAAAGTCAGAAAAACGGACACCTTCTGGAAGATAAGTTTTATATATACATGTGTTGTTCGGCGATGTGTGACCTGTTAAGTTTCGGTGTGCCGCAAAAACCCAAATGCAAACTGTGATGTACAAATCCATGTCGTTATCCGTAGTAAAATGGTCTGGTACCCATGTTATCAATTTAACATTTTAAGACATGATTTGGCTAAATGATTAATGACATGTGTAGCTTCAGGGTAAAGAATAATTTCGTTGAGAACTGTATTCTGTTCATGTAATTGTATTTAGTGTGTTGGACGGCGCTTCGAATAGATGTCTCTAGAGTAAAACAAAACAGATATACATAATTTTAGAAATATCTTAAATTACTGTACTGGAAAACATATGTGCATTAAGTTGTTAATGTATAAAACCTTTGTAAAATAGCAAAATCACAAAATGCAACAATGATTATCTCTAAATGTTCTTACTCCAAGTCACAATCAAAATAAAATTGAAATTTGTGTGATAATAACATTAATTAAAAATCACCTTAATCAATTTATTCAGTATAGGGACAGAAAAAAGAAAACATATGCCTCCTATGGGCATTTTGTGTAGTCTGTGTGTTTTGCAGTGTGTTTGATCTTTTTAAATGTTTGTTTCTAGTAATAATAGCCCAATATACAATTTCAGATTTTAGATAACTTTAATGTACACTTTTCACACACAAACCACGTATTACTAAACCAATGTATACAGAAATGTAAATATAATCCCGGCCGACCCCATTGTGGTGATTTGGAGTGAAATGCTTCTAGCGTCAGCTTGGACATTCTCTCACATAGAATATGTATTCCTAGAAACGACCTGGAAACTGCTTGGGTTTTCAATTTTAGGAAGCAACATTATTGCAAACAATAAACAGAGTATAGACATGTTAAGACAGCAAGAGTTAAGGGTATAACTTTAGTAATGGACTGTGACGCTTTTGTGTAATTTTCACCATTGAAAAGTTTATTGTGTTTTGATCACAAGTCACTAGACACTGCTCGCCGGTAACGGTCGGGTTTTCTCTGTTTGTTAAATGACTCATCACATATCTGATCTTTTATCATTTACTTGCATGTGAACAGCTTTGTCTTGTGTCTTTCCAAATTTTGGTATATGTTGCAATGCTCAAAGGACTTGCCATATATTCTAAATGGAAACCTTCAATTAATAAAATAGATTTCTTTCATTCAGGCCACTTTAGCTAGTTTTTATCATTCTTCAAAGTACGTGTATGTATGGATTAGAAGAAAGGAAAACATAGTATATGTGGTTTAATCTGTTTGATATGTTTGTCCGATGTGTATATCAAAATGACACTGTTACACATCTCCTATCATATGACAAGCACAAATAGAAATGTATAAGCTGTCCGCTTTCTTGTTTACTATATTATATCTCAATGCGTATTAGAGAATAGTTTTTTAAAGGAATAAATGTATGTATGATATATAAATAATATCCTGATGTATACTTATATAGAAAGAAAATAAACATCAGAAAAGGTGACCAAAACGGGACGGCCAAAATCCACAAATATCCGTCCATTAAAGACAATGTTTTTCATACTTTACCGGAAATCGACTTTATTATTACAATCGATCCATACACAGCTAACAAGGAAATTCATTATCCCTTACTAATTTAACAAGGAAATACAGTAGCTCTTTAATAATTTAACAAGGAAATAAAGTCGCTCTTCACCTATTTATATTTATCATTAGAAGACAGGCCTGGTGTTTATTTTTGCCTATCAAAATATAATTTAAGAAAAAAGAAAAGCTGCAAGTATTTCCAGTAATGGATATACTCATTTCACGAAATTAATAATCATCCAACATTCTCATACTTGTTTCTCAGCAATGTCTCAATTAAAAATGCAATCCGGCGATAAATAAAATATATCTTAATTTATTTTAGACGTGGAGCAAATGCATAATACAGTCACATGTTTCCAACAATATTTGTGATTGTTAGGACAATGACAGAATCGTTGTTTCGTGTTTAAATATATTAAGTAAATATAAATGAAGATACCATGTAGTTTTGACATAACCTGCTTTACCCATAATGTCTCGGAAGCAGCGAGGACAAAAAAAACGTAACAAACTAAATGCTCGATATAATTGTTCGGAATAAGTTGTTCACATAAATGCACTGAAGCGCTGCTAATTTCTGGAATTGACTTAAGGAACGCTACAGTAACTACAGTGTATATGTTTATAAAGTGGGTAGATAGGACTGTTGATATATTTCCATCTTTCTGGTTTTCAAAAGATAATGTAAAATTATCATTTGAATAAAAGACAGGTTTCATCCTTTTGAAGGAATACATTATTTTATGTTAACATATCTTTAAAACGCTAACATCTAAGTCTAAATAAAGAAATGTGGAAGAAAAAGAAGCGATAAACTTGTCTATTGTCTGTTTTATAACCAAAAGTAGATATGAGGTAATAAATATGAATCAGGTCTTGCGATGAGTCTGGTCGGATAATACCTTAGATCCATTTTTCTGCGACGTTTCCGACAGTTATTGTCCCAAAATAGCTGAATGGTTATTTACGTCCAATTTAATGTATCAAGAAACCATACCTCTTAACGACTGTGGCTGGTTTTGTTTCGTCTTTTCCGAATCGGGTTTCCAAACTATCTCAAACAGCTCCACCCTAATATTATCAAGAGCTTTGTTGAGACATGCATAGAAATAATTTCTTTTTAAATAGCATGACACAGCTATCTGATAAATTGATTTCTATCCTTTCCAGCAGACTTACTCTATGTTAACTCCTTTTCTTCTTTTAAATATTTGTCTTTGGGAAATAGGAAGAGCAATGTAAGAGCAATGAAAACCAGTTCAAGGCACACAGTCCGTCCTTTGCCAACTGACCATAACGAGCGAAAGCTGGAAGGTTTTATTTTTTGTTTTTGTGTGTTGTCTCGTCTCGCTTTGTGTCTCTTTTGCCTTTATTTATAACTTTGTCATGGCGCTTTTAAATGTGAATATATAAGGTGTTATACTCATATGACACTTTCGTATTAGCGTTTCTTTAAAATTGTATTTGTTGGCGCTGAAAGCCATTTGTCTCTGAAAGAGTGAACGTAAATCAATTCTGTTAAAGCGATTAGAATTAACCCAAGATTTACTAAATTTACGTTAAATGTATTGTTAATGGAATAAAGTCATAAATGATAACTCTTCTTGCAATAAATTACACAGCCACTTGTTACAAAGCTTCTTTGGCTCCCAAATCAATGAAAGAAGAATACTTTGTCGCTGCTAAACTATCAAAGAGAGTGTTTGGCGGCAGGTTGCAGCTTTGTTCTGCAGAAAGACATATATCTCTGCAGATATATGGAAATAAAATGAATAATATTACAGAAAATATCTAATTTACCGTTAACGTACGAAATGTTTTTTAATTCCTTCCTTTATAATATATCTAAGTGTTTGTTCTTTCATAATACTGTTTCATCAAATGGGTCAAAAATAAATCAATGCAATAGAAATAATGGACTTTTTTGTGTTTTATATAGTTTGACTTAGTTATTTCCAAGATGTTGATGTTGAAGTCTCAATTATCATTAACTTGTATGTCGGTGAATTGTTACTGTCATAATAAGTAGTATCATCGTGCCGTATCCAATTAGACACCCGCCAGATATCGCTATAGTCAACAAATTAATGATCCTTCAATTAATATGCTTTATTTGTTTCCTATGAGATTAATAGATTAAAATATAAATACAATCGTGTTTTGAGTAGGTAATGGAGTCCTAAGATGTAGACTCTGTGCATGTAACGAATATGCACAAACACAGCCGCCCACAAAGCTGATGTGAAAAACACAGAATAACTGAGATTTTAACGACGTAGTTTTTTAAGGTTTCTCTGAAGGGAAACAGATGAGCGTGCCAACAACAGCAAGGAAAACCATATATACAGTCAATAAATGTAGATAATGGTGTTTCCAGAATTATAACCGTGCAAGACTGTGTAAATACTGCCATTCATTGGTCAGAATCATGTTTATTTCTGTTGTCATTGAGGAAGAAAAGTGAAATATCTCTACGTAACTAAAGTGTACAGGACGGATAATACGAACGCTTTTGTAATTTACAGGAACATTTCTTGATTTGACAGAAATCATTTAAAATCATTTAAAATCTTTTGACTAGGCAGTTCAGCCGGAACGCATCTCCTTGAAGATTTCCGCGCCGACCGCGACTCGAATCTATTCAGCAAAGACTGAGAAGTTGGGAATTTGTCAAGTCTCAGTTAAAACCTGAACATATCTTGTTAATATTCATAGAGCTTTAATATTTACCTATACCATAACACAGCTCTATTATGGCTTGATTGTTGTGCGTTTTACAAAGAAACATAATATTTAATTGATTGATATTTCTTAATTTTTATTTACTTTTACTAAGTATATCTCTGTCAGATGTTTAAGAAGATTTATCGTAATCATAATAATAAGGTATACTTGATAAAATTATTTTTATTTGCTTGAGAACAATGATATGTTTAACAAAGCTATTGTTATTCTTTTCTGTTAAGAAATACATTTATGTGATGCAATTATATGCAATTGTGCCATAATGCAGCATATATTTAGATATATAATGTCCTACCGACTGAGCTAACCGGACCGCTTAAATATCCTCTTCATACATGTACCCTTCGGCTACACCACTACAAAGATATCTTCTAATTGTCTTATTATTTAATTTTGTTTTCAAGAAACACACAAGACATATGCTTAGAGTGTGGGTTTCAACATGAGCCAAAATCTATTTACTGACATCGTAATTTCGTTACTTAAGTAAGTTTGAAGCTGTTAGACTATTACCTACAAAGACTGAAAACCGCGTCTCAAGATTAATATATTGTCAGATAGTTAAATGGTTATGTTTTCCTATTATTTTAATGCGTAACGTTGCGAATTCTGCATTAACTGTGTTTGTGCAATATGGCATGGAACATAAATATGGAACTTAACTCAAGCAATCTACATTCTATAGTTGTTTCAAATAAAAAGTATTTGTTACTGAGCAGCCTATCGAGCATGCCCAGTTAGAATGCAGCTGAAGCCAGCAATCAGTCAAAAGTTGGTTATCATAAAGGATTACAAATCATATTTCAGAAAAAGTAGGCGCCCTCTGGAAGATGAGTATAGAGGTTTAAGTGTATTGAATAAAAATACGCCCACCTATGGACACATTTACGTATACAAGAGAAATAAGAAGATTGTACAACAGCCTTCCTTTAGAAGAAAATGAACAGCGTTTAATTGTTAATTAAGTTAAATATCAATGTAAACAGATTCAAAGATAATTTCCCGAAAATGAACATTGGGTGACAGCTTTAAATACTGTTTAATTAATAATGATGTGTATTAAAATCAATACAAAACTCCGTTCTTATTAACGTCCTTTCGAATTGTTCCACTTTATTTAATTTTAATTTATTTAAAGTATGTTGAAATCCTGACATCCAAGTTACAAAATGATGTCATGAAAGTCATTAGCTTTCTCGTTATATTTTATTTTACAGTGTACAAACAATAGAAAAGCAATAAAATTAAACACTATAATGCATGGAGAAAATGTCAACAGATCATGATTTGTAGAAAAATGTGCACTTACTATATTGTAAGAGATATACTCAATTTGACTCGAACATTGTTACCGTTAAAACGTGATCGTAAAACAGACAGACAAGCGTGTATGTCGGGAATAATTTACCGCCGCTTCTCTCGAAAGCATCACGCGATTTAATCATTTTGACGTAATCTAATATCGCGAGCCATACAATTTACTAAGGTAATGCTGCATTTATATCACCTGCGATGCATGTTTATTTCTTAAAAGCTATCCAACTAATTACTACCTTAATAAATAACAAATACAGAACTTGTTTATCTACGGCATCAAACATTTATGTAAGGTCAATATGCCCTTACCAGACTTTGCTTATTAAACAAATCATGTTTGTAATATAACAACGTATCTTAATCGCGGTAATGAAGATTTATTTAATGGATAGGATAAACACGATATTTTTCATTGTATCGAATTATGTTAGCATTAAACAGTTGTAACTCATAAAGATTGATTATAATGTCAAACAATTTGCTCTTAAAATATGTTATTGGTCTCGTGTCTTGAAATATACGCAGTTTAAAAATTAAAGTTGAGCTTTTTATTGGTTAGAAATAAACATAACAAAGAAAATGTTCGTATCAGTTAAAATGTTTTCCTGTCTGCATACAACTTTGTCTGTGAGTTTTTATTAGGTACATGTTTATATTATGTTCTATGCATATTTGGTCGTGTCAAAAATTGAGAAAAAAACTTTGTGTAGTATGACACATCTCTGCAAGATAGCAAACATTTAAGGAATGAATCGTAAAATTTTGACGTTTATCAACTGATGCGGACCACATATTTACATTATATTTAGTGTATTTATAATCAATTCATTTAAAATAGACAGTTACAACCTGTTTCATGTTATATTTATAAGACAAGCCCTGCAACTCCTTAAAGCAGTTACATCAAACAAATAGCTTATTCTGCGCATGATACAGGTTTTCGTATTTAATTCACGCCCAGAAAGTCAAGAAGCAAAGCAACAAGAAAGTAGTTCTTCATTTATGGTTCTTTAAATGTTACTATTGCACATTCTGTTTTAAAAGATAAAGTGTTCAAACATTCCATTTTCAGTCAAAGTGACGGTTTGGAAATGTTTTACAAGCATGTCTGTTATATTACATTTTTGACGTCATGTTTTCTTTCAATCATGAAATAATCCGTTGTAAAATAAGGCCCACCCACATAACCAATCAGCAGTCAGAAATGCAAGTGCGCGCTATCTACGCCACACTGTAGTTCATCGAAAAATGAACGTATTATTATAAATAGTTCATTGCAGCGGTAAAAATTAGAAATGTAAATAGTACGAGTATACTTTAAAGGATTGTGTATGTTTAAAGTAGTAGTTGTAGTAGTAGTAGTAGTAGTAGTAGTAGTAGTAGTAGTAGTAGTAGTAGTAGTAGTAGTAGTAGTGGTGGTGGTTGTGGTAGTAGTAGTAGCAATGCTGTTTTGCATTTTGCCTTGGCTTTTTGACAAGAGGGAGGCTGATATATTGTTTATAGAAGACAGTTTATCTCAAATCTTGATAAAGAAATACAGATGTTGCATAAACATTTTGTCGACAAATTAAACTCTGAACATAAAATTAACTAGTGTAATTTGTCTATGGAATCGTTCCTGTTAAACTAGCCTCACACATGTGTGTTATATAACTATTTTATGGTAATAACTTTTAGACCATGATTTCTTTTAAAATAACATATACGAGGTGTGATTAATTGTTGTTTGCATAACTGAGTCTACGTAATGTTACGAAAATACATATACATGTAACGTATTGGATTTCAATGTATTTCAGCTGTCTGTAGAAAAAGAAACGTTACGAAGTTTGCCAATTTTGGGTCATATCAGCTTGGCATGCAAGGATTATTATATGCGCAGAACACAAACCATGTGGCAAAGATATTCACGTAGCATCTCTGCAATAGCCATGGGCGTCATCGTGTGATAATCTTACGAAATGATAGTCAGATTAAACGTATAATTGTAATGAATCATTCAAATCTCTGATGTTTCCAAGTGCCAAACCTAACAAAAATATATTAGAAATGCCATGTCAAAACATATCTTTAGACATTTTTGTTAAGTCTCCTCTATACTCGTAATATACTTTAAAATATAAAAGTACATTAAATTAATAAGTAAAGACATATTGTGGTGAAAAGTTGTGTTGCCAAAATCAATTTGCATTAAAATGTTTTAATTTGTTATGGCGTCTTTTTTAATCGTTTACCTTCATACATATTAGTTATAGCTGCAATTTCACTGGTGAACTCTGATACTTCCGGTTACCAATAACTTGTGTAATATATATAAGATGTTTGGCGCTCACGAATAATAAGTGAAAACGGTCTCATCTGCATGAGGATGCAATTACTTTATGATCATGCTAATGAAAACAATTAGTACCTACCACTGCATATATATATGTTTCGTTCTATTGAAGTCTGTACCGTCCGTTAAGTAAAATAATCAGTAAAGTTTTATGTTAAACATGGATGCTAAACGCATAAAAGGTTTCCACCATTTAATTTAATTTTAGGATACTTCGACAATACTACAAGAAAACTTTTAAACAGGAACATGTTATTATATATTTTGCTAATGAAATTGTTCGTTGTTGTATTTGGTATTTATAAGAATGTGCTGTACTTTGTTATCTGTGTTATCATTTAATTAAACGAATATCAACCCAGTATACATGTAACTATAAATATACTAGGAGTCTGACAAAGAGAAATCAAAATATTCACTATTAGATAAAAATCAAGTTTGTTTGGAACATTCACATAAAGATTGTTATTTATCAAAGTATTTGTTCTGTGTGTTGGAGTTTTGTTTTTGTTTGTTTTGTTTTTCGTGCATTTGTCGTGCATCTATCGTGCATCTCGTTGTAACAAATATAATCACATTTTAGGGATGGGATGGATAACGGCCCATCTCACATTTAAAACATATGACTGCAAACATTAATTGTAAATATGAATTAGAGCATATAATGCCCCCGAAGAACGTCTAATGCTATTGAGGCATTTACATATATTTGCAGATATATGGGAATGAATAATATTACAGAAAATAATCAATTTAGCTTTAAAGTAGGATATGCTTTTTAAATCCTTCCTTTATAATATATGTAAGTGTTTGTTCTTTTATAGTATTGTTTCATAAAATGGGCAAAAGATGAATAAAATAAATAGAAATAATGTTGTTTTTTATTTTGTCAACATCTTAAAATGTTCAATATTTAAGTCTAAGCACATTTCTTTCACAGTAGCCGCAATTGAGTTCTAGGTAAAAAAAAAAAGTAAAATTATGAATTAGTTAAATATACACAAATAAAATTAACAAAAAAACGTCAACTCTGTAGTTATTCTATTAGTTTTGCTAGAACTGTCATACTTCAATAAAATGATTTTAGAATGATAATAATATTTCGCTAGTATTGTCATTTCAACATCCTCAATGCAATATCATTGAATTGTGTTTTTTATAGTTTGATTAAGTTTTTCCAAGATGTTGATGTTGAAGTTTCAATGATCATTAACTCGTATGTCGGTCAATTGTTACTATCATAATTAGTAGTATCATCGTGCCGTATCCAATTAGACACGCGCCTGATACCGCTATAGTCGACAAATTAATAATCCTTCAATTAATATGCTTAATTTTTTTCTTTGAGATTAATTGATTAAAATATACATAAACCGTGTTAACAATCGTGTTTTGAGGTGAGAAATGGAATCCTATGGTATAGACTCTGTGCATGTAATGTATATGCACAAACACAGCCACCTACATTTCGTTTAGAAACAAAATAATTAATATTCAGTAAATATTCCAATATGAATTACACACGAGGCATCAAATTCATAAATGTATCTTGAAACTATACATGTAACACCCTGCGATTATTTGACACTATGCTTCTCATTTAAAGTCATAATTCGTTTAAACATGTTTATAGATGTACTTTGTTAGTTAATTTGTATAAAGGGATTTCGTTTATACACAGTTTCCGTAAGAGACTTTCATTTTAATTAAACAAACACGAAGCTTACCTTTAACAATTTGGCTTGCTTGTGTAAATGTTGCAATTTTAACAGAATACTTACAATAAATTGGAGTGTAGAAGTACACCACCTTGGTTAAATAAATGAAAATGCATTCATATTTCGTAGGTTTGCTTCGAGTTACATTGTCTGGCCAAAGATTAATCACACAGGGTGTAAGCACTTCCACATTCGTGGAATGTAACGCAAAGTTCATCACATTTTCATTTACGTAATATAATATATATAATAACACCATTAGTATGCTAGCATGAACAGAGTTACTCATTCGCGTTAAAGTTTGGTACATTAAAGCTGATGTGCTTTAAAAAAAATTACTGAGAATTTTACGACGTAGTTTTGTGAAGGTTTCTCTAAAGGGAAACAGATGGGCGTGTCACAACAACAAGGAAAATCATAAATAATGCCACTACATTTAGACAATGGTGTTTCCCTTATCAAAACCGTGCAAGACTGTGCAGTTGGTTAATACTGCCATTAATTGGTCAGAATCATTTTGGATTACTTCTGTAGTCATTGAAGAAGAAAGTTGAAATGTCTTTTCTCTGACATAATTAAAGTGTACAGGACGGAAAATACAAACGCTTTTGTAATTTACAGGAACATTTTTTGATTCGACAGAAATCATTTAAAACCATTTAAAATCTTTTGACTAGGCATTTCAGTCGGAACGCATCTCCTTGAAGATTTCCGACTCGACTGGGACTCGAACCCATTCAGTAAGGACTTAGGAGTTGGGAATTTGTCAAATGTCTGTTCAAACTTGAACATATCTTGATAATATTTATGGAGCTTTATTTTTTACCTAAAGACATATCACAGCTGTGTTATGGCTTGAATGATGTGCGTTTTACAAAGAAACATAATATTTAATTGACTGATATTGCTTTATTTTATTTACTCTTACTTGTTTTTAGTTGCTTGAGATCGAAAACAGGTATAGCAAAAATATAATTATTATTCATATGTTAAGAAATACTTGTATGTGATGCAAATACGTGCACTTATGCCATAATGCAGCCAATATTTAGATATTCGATTTGTATTCTCTACAAATATAATTGATATGCCAGACATCCTAGGGTCTCAAACAAATCTTGTAACATTTCCATTGTTTGGATGTTTTGGAACATGTTACTTGTTGCTGAAGTGATACTACTGTAAGATAGAGAGAAACATGTGCAGGGAGCCTTGGACTCGAACCTTGACCATTCGCTAGCAGGGCGAATGCTCTACCGACTAAGCTAACCGGACCGCTTAAATATTATCTCCCTACCACTCAGCTACACCACTACAAAGATATATTCTAATTGTCTTATTATTTAATTTTCTTTTCAAGAACCTCACAAGACAAATGCTTAGAGTGTGGGTTTCAACAGGAGCTAAATTCTATTTACTGACATCGTAATTTCGTTACATACATAAGTTTGAAGCTATTAGACTTTTACCTACAAAGACTGAAAACCGCGTCTCAAGATTAATATATTGTCAGATAGTTAAATGGTAATGTTTTCTTATTATTTGGAATGACAAATTCAGCATTATCTGTGTTTGTGCAATATGGCAATTGTCTGCAATTGAAGTAAATACTAAAATGCATGGGGAAAATGTCAAAAGACCATGATTTGAAGAAAAAAATGCGCTAACTATATTGTAAGATACACACTCAATGTGGCTAGAAAATTGTTACAGCTAAAACGTTATCGTCATGCAAACAGACAAGCGTGTATGTAGGGAATAATTTACAGCTTCTCTCTCCGAAGCATCACGCGATTTAATCATTTGAAGTAATCTTATATCACGAGCCATACAATTTATTATAGTAATGCTGCATTTATATCACAAGCGATGCATGTTTATTTCTTCAAAGCTATCTAACTTATTACTACCTTAATAAATTACAAAGACATAACTTGTTTATCTACGACATCAAACATTTGTGTAATATGCCCTAACAAGATTGTGTTCATTAAACAAAATCGTTCATGTTAAGAGTAATTTTACAATGAATCTTAATCGCGTTAATGAAGATTAATTAAGCGGATAGAATGAACACGATATTTTTCTTAATATCGAGGTATGTTATCCTCAAAGGTGGTATCCGACAGTTTGGTCCTGTTTTGTGTCTCAAATAACCGTATAAGTCATTGGTATATAAAACTATATTGCAAAATGCTGCTCACTGACATCAAAGATCTGTGTAAATGGTCAAAGGTGAATCTCCACTTATTGCATGTGTTTTCTATCCGAACCACTCTACCGAGATACACAACTGTAGCTATATTTAACTTAGAAAACCATGCGACCACTTACTTTAATATAGTCATCCAGTTTATCCGCTCTGCTGTCGTTAGTTTTAATCTTTTAAAATCAAATCATGCAACCCCTTTTGGAAGGTAGAGCCAAACGAATAGCAAATTCTGCGCGTGATACCAGGTATTCGTATTTAATTGAGCCAAGAAGCAAAACAACATTCCATTTTCGGCCATGCCTTAAGATAACACATTTTTTAGGACAGCGTATTCATCACATATGGAAGATCAGTCCATTTCTTTCATAGTGGTCATTAAAATTTTCATATTTTAGTAAAAAAAAGAAGATGAAGAAGTAGTTGTAGTAGTAGTAGTAGTAGTAGTAGTAGTAGTAGTAGTAAGATTAGGAACAATATCAAATGGTACCACTTTTCACCTAAGCCTGCTTTATCGATCTCGGGTTATCAATTCGTGGAATGTGATATTTATTTAGTTTAAACAATCAAGTAACAAACAACACGTATTAAATTCTGTTCACCGAGCTAAATAACAGTACATACTAAAAGTATTAATAAACATGTCAAAACACAAAACTAACACGACCAAAATAAGATCAAAAGTTTAAACGCTTTGAGTCTACCAACTCCTTGGCGCTGATGAAAGTAGTTTAATCTTTCTAAGACAAAGAGATAAAATACATTGTGTTAGCCATTATTGTGGTACTATTGTCTGCTACGGTCTAATGTGGTGGCGGCTTTTAACGCTGTTAATGTCTTTTAAGCGTTCATTCAATAATTATCTTTATTGACGTAGCCTACGTTTATTTATTTATACTTGGTAAAATTCAACATTCAATTTTAAGACGCGATTAAAACACAAAATTTGTTTTGAAAATAAGAGCTGATATCTTGAACAGTGTACCCACCATTCTGTGTGACTTGTGTTCAGCCCAATCTTTGCACCTTTAACTGTAAACAAACGTACTCAGCGTGGTCAAAAGCCATTGCCTTTTACGGTAAATGATGGCAATATTGCTAAATTTGCCGTCACTTAATTTGAAATCTGTCAAAATGCTGATACTTTATGTCATGTCTTTAGAATTGATGGATTGGAGCATATTTTGGCATATCTTTCGTAATAAGTATCGTGCATTACAAGGCGTCAGGTGCATTCATATTGTATCGGATTTTCTCTAGCTATACTCACCCTAGACAAAATACGAATGGACTGACTTAACAGATGTTACTCCAGTCACATCTATACGAAAATCTAGCATTGTGCACTTTAACAATAATTGAGAAATGATAAGATACTGTTGTCGTGATGGGATTCAGGTTAAACCACATTGAGAAACCGTTACACTAAGCTAAATAGCCAAAGTACACTCTCAAACACTGCTGTAAAATATTTGTTATATAGGATGAATGCACATAGCCAGAATGGCGCGACAGTTTATTGAATTGTGTGTATACCTCTAAAATACTAAGGCACTAAGACAGGAACTTTCTATAGGTTGTGAATGCTAAAGGAATTGTATTCAATACCGGAGAATATAACTCAACTGTTTGCAGCAGAAGTCACTAATGTGTAAATCTTTAGCATTCGAAAATCGTTTTGACTTTAAACGTTCAGATTTCAAAATATCATATTTGATCTGCACAATGTATATCAAATTCTGCCCTTTGAGCGTCGTTAATGAATCGTAATTGAATCTCAATCGATAAGCTGATATTTGTCAATTGTTAGTATTTTTCTGTTGTTTTTAATACCCAATCTATTAAAAGAGAGCATTTCAACTTATTATTTTCGATCAACTAAACATCTTATGATATTAAATAAGTCCAGACTTGAACACAGAACTAACAGACGATTATATCACCTAGATGGCCTGATATATTACCACAAAATACAATGTATCTTGAAAATATCTAGCGATAGCTCACCTGTCTAGAAGTTTGCTCCATATATTCACACAAAAAAAAGGACGAAAGCGAGATATCAGAGGCGCTGCAGATTGCATTTCCTCAAAACAAGAAGATTACTATCCTGGAAACAAAACAAAAAAACTATCGATTCATTAGATAAATATAAATTAGACTAACGGGAACTACGACATCTGCGTCTTTGTTTTATTCCTTGTGTCTGCTATATCAGACATTGCAAGTTACATAGTTAAAATAGTTATACTGTGTTTCTTTTGTTAAACAAGACCTCACCAAACGGCTGCGAATTCCTATTCATGCCTGCTGCCTTTTTATACGTGTCAGCAACTCTTTATTGTTGCAAGTTACACTGTAAACAGTGAAGTACTCGTTTTTTACTTTAAAAAGGGTCATGCTGCGATTTGACGATATATACATATCACGAAATGACTTTCTCGACACATTTACCTTCACATAAAAGACGAATAATAATTTTGCCCGTCATGTCTCATGAACATCATCTTTCGTCGTATCGTCAGTTACGCTTCTATAATTGATAAAGTATTTTTTAATAAAATATAGTTCTTTAAAAATATTTGCAAAAGCTTTATTGATAAGTGCATTTACACCATTGCTCTGTTTATTTGAAAGGACCGTAAAACATCACTTGGATAATCACTTTGTTCGGATAATATCGATGAATTATTATGTCCTTCTAAAATGGTTCTAATTTGCTTCGAGTGCCTTTTTAATGAGTATTGGACTTTAAGCCACAATTATTTTAATGTATATTATTTCTTCAGAATAATATTTCTTCAAGTTATGGATAAATCTATTCAATTGTAAGACAATAGTTTTCGCTTTGGGAATATCAATGGAGATGTTGTGGGACAGGTTGCATATTTATTCCGCAGAAAATGCAAATACTTGCAGATTATGGTAATCAATGTTAAAGCTTTACCATAGATGCCCATTTATGCTGCATTCTTGCTGCATATATGGATTTATGATGCATTTATGCACTTAGGCTCCTATTTCCAAACACTAATTATCACAATCTTAAAATACAATTCAGCTTAAAATCAAACATGAATGCTAAGTGACATGTGAATTACAAATTCCAATCTTATTGCAATTTAAGAAAAATAAAAAAAGGCAATTGGTTTGTTTACCCTTGCCTTCATCTTATGGTATATGGTGAGCAGATCATCTTGCATGTTACTGTAACAGATGTGTCTTTGCAGAGTCGTGAGGTTGCAGGCTCTGTTGATTTAATAATGGGCCTCAATTGCCTTCTACTATTAAATGGTAATGACTGCGATGATAACCTCAACCCGTCGCCGCGTAGGTAATTAGAGTAAGAACTTAAGAATCTGGTTTTCCAGAATATTGCGGTTCTTCTAATTTTTACTAGATTACTAACTAATACTTTTGTTTATGTTTCCCTCTACCAACAATCACTAAAAAGATCATGTCGGTGAGATTTATCCAAAACAAAAATATCTTCACTGTCCATGGCTAAGCGATGTTCGAATTGTCAGTTGAGTTCAAATACCCCTTATTTGTAACTTCTCGTTCGAATAGTCATCATTTGTAAATTTTAGTACGAAGTCTTCTTATGTGTAAATTTTAGAACGGCGAATCCTTATTTAAAAATGGATATTTTTGGTTATTTATTTAAACATCTGTACATGGTTGACAAAGAATATATGAAATAGTCCTATGAGCATTGCAACATCTATAAAAATTTGAATAGGCACAGGACAATTGTATTAAATGTATTCACTTGCAAGCCAAATGTAACACTAAGAACAAATCTGTGATGAGTCATTTAACGGAAAGAGCAAACTTGGAACGGTCGGTCGGCAAATGGGACCGACTGATGTGCTTAAACCGGCTTTACTGAGCGCTAATCTCGCACGTCGTGAGCGGTTTCTCAAATGCAAGATGAAAAGAAAACCGATCTATTACGTTTTCTTTGATACGTTATAACGAAAGTTGTGACGTCATTGAAAAATAATGTCTACATAGTATTTGACGTGTTATTTCTATTTGAAGAACCAGAAAAAAATTGTTGATTGTAACACTTAATTTAAGTGTAAATGGTTGTAGCATCCTTTAAATGTGGAGATGGAATTGAGGAAACAGAGACTAATGAGCATCATTGGAAATATACATTCCATATATGGTGAATTAAATGACAACATAGATTACAGGCTCGAGGATATATTTAAGACCACCAAACTGCACAAGTACTATTGTTGTAATCATAAATAAGAATATATGATAAAATCCTATGCAGATTGCAACATTATAACAATTTGAAAAGGCACTGGTCAACGATACTCAAATGCAAGTCAAATGTATAAAGTAGATTTTAACACATTTCGGGTGATAATAATCCCTCGGTAGCGATGTTAAAACAATTCGATTGTGTTAGTATCTGTGCGAATAAACATTTAACAACTGCGTCGAGTTAGCAAACCATATTTTAATCAATGAAAATATTTATTTCATGCTACGTTTGATTCAGATGTTTGATTTTCCAAGAGCAATAACACTGAACGACTTCCACATTTTGTGAAATAAAACGAAACAATGTTGGCAGTCATTTATCGACGAAGAAACGGACATCCTTTGAACGTGTAATAGCACACACAGACGAGATATATGTTAGGTCCTAGTATGATGCACATATGATTTTAACAGCAGAAAAACAACGAAAAACATATTGTGTTTTGACGATATGTAAAACTGAACGCTTTTTATTTAAAAGTGTCTGTAACGCTAGTTTATGTAGAGGTCACTTTTTGCTATAAAACACTGATTGTCTTAGTCAATACTCGCAGCAACACCATTCGGATCACTGCAAAATCATTAGAAGCTTGTGCTTGTCATTCGTGAATAAAGACAAATGATCTAACGGAGTATCTGGTAACATCCTTATCGGCTGTAATTGTGTGTTCTTTTATTAAAGACACGAGCTAAGATTTGTTTGTTTTATACAGCATTTTTTTAAATATTAATAATATTAATTAAACATATAATTTCAAATATAATGCATTTTTCTTATATATCAATAACCTGTTTGTTACTACTTAAACATTTTTCTTTTAATAATAACATGTCTTGAGACAAGGCAAATTCGTCAAAAGTTTATTTGTGTGTATTTTGAGTGTATGTTTTTTTCCAATATAAGGCAATCATATTTATTGAAACAAATATAAACAACCTAGAAATAACATTTGAGAAAATTGTACAAATGTTGCTAGTTTATTTGTTTACCAGTTAATCTGTTTGTATATTAGTTCATTTGATCTGTTTTAAATCCTGATCGCGCTTACTATCAATTGTCCCACTTTGACGCGATATCTTTATTTATACTGTTCGTTTGATCGGAAAACCTTTAGGAAGTGCGAGGTTAGTGCGCTTCACAAACGAAGTTTAAGCACCCAAGTCGGTCCTTTTGCCGACTGATCGTACCAAGGCGGTAACTGATGGTTTTTCTTTTTGTGTGTTATGTCTCGTCAAATCAAGTTGATGTAATTTCAAATGTAAAATCAAGTCGATTTTTAATCAAGAGTCAAACTAAAGATTTGCTCTATTCAGATCTACAAACTGCATTATTATTTAATTTGGTTATATAAATAAGAAAAAGTGCAATCAAGCTTTCCACAGATATTTAAATCTAAACTCCCTCTAGACAAAGGCAAACAGGGTAGATGTAAATGTGACAAAAACACACAGACGAGACATAGCACACAAAAAAGAAAAAAGCAGCAGCTACCTCCTTGGAACGGTCAGTCGGCGTATGTACTTTACGTTGTGTTGACAATAGCTGGATGATTAGAAACATTAATAAAAGAGTTTACAAAATAAATTCTATACATCGTACCAAACGCAATACACATTGTTAATTGCGAGATTATATTAGGTGCCAGGTAAGAGCTCTGTAAAACCGATTTAAGCACCACAGTCGGTCCATATTGCCGACTGACCGTTCCCAGGCGGTAACTGCTAAACTTTCGCTAAATGACTCATCAAAAAAGTTGTTCTTACTTTTCACTGGGATTACATGTGAAATACATGTATCCTGTGCCTTTTCCGAGTTTCATATATGTTGCAATGCTCATAGGACTTTGTCATATATTCCTTTAGACATTGGCGATTCCGGTAATTTCCATATCAAATCAATGTCTCAAGTTACCATAACATAATAATATATTTCTTGTGCAACATGAATCTTTGAGAACGTTAGTGACTACAGACATTGTATATCAAAGAAAATGGTAGTGTCAAAATCCTAATAACGTACAGTTATTACCAAAGCATTAGGTTTCGTACCATTTCCAGTCATACTATTACAATACTGCACGTGCCCAAATCAATGGAAATCCTGAACAGAATACCATGCAGAACATGTTGACAGTATCTTAATTAACATAATTGACAAAAGGGCATAGGAGTACGTAGACCGTTATCAAATTTACTTATGTGGCAACAATTGATGTCAAAATATAGCGTCATGATCTGAGTATCTTGATGACATGATTTGTCATGTATATTTCATTGAGCTTGGTGGTTTTGCTTATATGTGCCTTTTAAGCAAAGATGCGTGATGGATACAGAAATAAGATAAAAACAGGCGTAATATCATATAGTTTAATTATATAAATACTGTTAATGGAGAGATACTAGGTAATGGATACATATTATGTAATGCAAATGTCTCATTTTCGGTTGGACGTCTTGGTTTGAATAACTTAGAATGGTCTCACATTCAATATAAAAGCCACCATTATGAAGTGTATTGAAAAGGCAATAGCGCTCGCACATATAAGGACATTGAAAGATGTGTGTTTATGTTCCGCCAGTATATGCATAGCATGTTGATTTTCTTTTATTTATAATTATAATAAGTGTATTTAGTCTGACTTTAACTCTAAACTAGCTGATTATTCTTAATCTTTAGACACCAGCATGAATTGTGTTTTTGTGTAAAGTGTTTTCTACTATTACTTCAAAAGGAAAAACAACTTTCGTAATCTTGAAATAATATAGGTCTAGAAAAAAGATGAAACCGTAAGTATTTACATTTGTGAACACTGTATGTAAAATGTCCCGAATTAAACATTTTATCTAATTTAATTAAAACATAAAAGTGCAAACGCTATCCAATTTTCAATTAAACGTCTATTTTTCTTTTTCGTCTTTCGTATCAACCAGTGTTTAAAAATGAAGTTAAAGCTTATTATACGGAAATGGATTCTATTGGGAGAAAACGAGTCAATAATGCAACGCTTTTAGAAGCTGTCAAATTGTGACGCATTTGAAAAAGGAAACCAAGAAATAAACTTGATAGGAATAGAGGGATAAGACAACGGTTTCAGGATAAAAGGGTAAAGGGCATAATTCAGTCCACATTCATAAGTAGGGAACGTCATGTATTTTAAATGCCATGTTGTGATAAAACTGTTATTGCCATTAGAGTTTACCAGGACGTATCTGATGAATTCCGCTTACAGAAATTTTGTGCAATAACTTGGGGTAACTGATTTCTATTTTCATGGTTAATACATCATATATAAGGATTATCATTTTACCTAATATGTGTGAGCCCATTTTTAGACAATAGTACCAACTAATCGTCGTGGAGAATATATAAAACAGAAAGTCAGTTAAATTTATCTATCATTGATATTTATTTTAAAGCAACTTTCCATGTTACCATACACATACACATTCATATGTACTTTCCTATCAAATATCAATATGGACTACTGAAGCAATGAACACGGAATTGCCTGACAGGCTCTGTTCTAGCCCATGTTGTGGTATATGGTGGCGAAAATTGTTTATAAGACGCCGGGTTATCAATGTGTCAGGGAAACACTTCTAAACATTCATGCACTGAACGTCCAGGCACGAATAATTGAGGACGAGGAGAGATATTCATTTTCTTCAGAAATGTATAGATAGCTCATTACCTATAATAAGAATATATAAGTCCATTTTGGGCATTGAAACATATAAAAAATGAAACGATACAGGATCAAGGTATTCACATGCACGCCAAATGTCAAAAAGAGAACAAATCTGTGATGAGACATTTAAAAATAAGAGCAAACCCATCAGGTACCACCTTAGAACGGTCAGTCGGCAATATGGACCTACTGGGGTGCTTAAACCGACTTTACAGAGCTCTAACCTCGCACTTCCTGATGGGTGTCTCGAATGCAAGCAATGAAAAGAAAAAGGATCCATTTGAATAAGTGTCCAAGCGCTGACGTTTTGTTTGACAAATTATGACGAAGGTAGTAACGGCACAAGTGACGAAAAATAATGTCCACATAGTGTTTAGAAGAGAGAAAGTTGTCATTTCGATTAGAATAACTACAAAAAACGTCAATAGTAAATGAAATTAACTTTCTTAATAAAAAAAAAGAACGATTGCTGATTTTGTCTGTGCATTTTACTTTTATGTAGACAGGTTTGAATAGAAAAGTATGCTCTCTTCGTTCATGTTTTATTTATGACATTATAACCTAATTTTCACTCAGAATAAATAATGACTTTCGGGCGTTGTGTATGCCATCCACAGTTTTTTAAAAGTGCATAACAGCTTTTTACGTGAGTGACTCTCAACAAAAGAAAACGACGGTAGTAAAAATATCAGTCATTTCATTTTCTGTCATATTACCACTAAATACCTAATGTCACTTCTGGCTACGAACCATATTTTGTAGTAGTCTACTCGATGATACATTTGTCATATTTATCACACAATAAATTGCTCTACAAAGGTCCCCTCCCATACCAGGCGATTATTGGATAATAAACGGTCGTTTAATGTCAGATCAACAATATTTACGATCGGTTTTTTGTAGGTTCCGCTTTTGTGTCGATTTTTGTGTCCTGTTTCATGAACATGAAAATAATTCCTTCCTATTTGCATGGCATGGCATGAACTTTTCTTTTTAGATATCGTCACTTTGATTGGATGGCAGTTATCCTATATGTATAAGTACTAGTTTGTCGTGTTGTTCTTTGTCTGCTTTGGTCTTCCGTTGTTCATTAATGGATATTTTAACTCATACCATTTCACCGTTTGAGTAAATTAACTCATTATAGATGTTGTATTATGAATTCTCGAAAATATAATCAGTGCCCAAATAATTTTTAATTCACTATGGAAACCTGAGATGTTTTATTTTCCAACGAAACCATGTGCTTCCGCCTCCATGTAGTTAGTTTAGAATGTCTTCATCACGTCGTTTTCCTTGCATCCAGGAGAATGTCATTATTAAAAACTATCGTTTCATGTTGAAAATCCTTATTCGAAAATTGAGCGCTGACTTTTATATGCAGTTGATCACATGTGCATTTACAGTATACATGAGACACAAGTAGCTTTTAATAGAACAATAATTAAAAAAATACAGTTATGGAATTGTGGTTACAAAGAATTCGCTTATTCTGAAAGAGCCAGATCAAATTCCATCGGAAATGCTTTACATTAGAAAACACTTAGCAACAAAATGTTAATTCAACGAAAGTATTACCTTATTTCGAATGTTTGCTTCTGGTACCGTTGTGTTTGATCTCGATAGAGACAGAGTCAAAAATAAATTCCACAATTATAAACGGTGCATAAATCATTTTACATTATTCCACAAAATGGCATGTGATTGTCATATGACATTTTCGTATAAGCGTTAAACTGTTATTTGTTGGCTCTGGAAGTCATTTGTCTCAAACGATTAATTTAAACGTTTAAAATCATAAAAATTAATAAAAATTATCTTTCAAACAGAACATGGTTTCTAAATCCATGTTAGTGTTTGTGCTTTTATGGCTTTGTTAAATTAAATGGGTCAAAATGGAAATCAGGACAAGATGAAAATGTGAAGATTTACCTTTTTATTCAGTCAAAATCTCGAACTCTTCAGTATTTAAATGCAAGCCGCATGTTTATATCAAAAGAACCGCCATTGAGTTGAAGACAAACGTAGTAACGAGTTGAATGAGTATATATATAATTAATAAAATATATCAATAAGCCCGTCTATTTGCCAAGTCATTTGCCATACTTGGCATACTTCAGTATAACTATTTTAAAAGTAGTAACAGGTTGCTAGCATTATCATGTTAACCATCGCCATGCAATGCCAATGCGTTGTGTTTAATATAGTTTAATTTTGCTTTGACAACGCGATGAGTTTAAGGTCTTAACTTCATTAACTCATTAGTCGAGTAACTATTTCCAACTGTCGTTATCAGTGGGGACAACGAGCCGAATCAATGTGGTTAATTGATGTTTAATATGAATGAGCCGTGCTTTCGAGAGGAAAAAACTAAAGTCTCTGTGCATGTAACGAATATACACAAACACGGTTACGTTTCCTTAATATGAACGACAAACGTGACTGCCTTCAAATTTACACATGTATTTTTAAAACGTACATGTAACACCCTGCGATGGTTTGACGCGATGCTTTCTTAAATTTAAGAATAATCATAATTTATCTAAACATGACTATACATTGTTCATTAATTTAATTCTGTCTGTATTATGGAATTGCATTTATATACAGTTTTTATGACAGGCTTTTGTTGGATTAATTAAACAAAAACGAAGATCACGCCAAATTCGCTTATGAGAATACATTTTTAAAAATACAATTCGATGATAAATAACGCGTTGGAAGTCATAACTTAATCACATTGGGTCACATTGTCATGTCCGAAGATAAATCTCACCGAGCTTGAGCACTTCCACATTCGTGGCACGCAACGCAAAGGGACGTTCACATTTATTTACGTATATCATGATACAATATATTAGCATGTACAGTGACTCATACGCATTTCAATCTGATTCATTAGATCTGTTGTGCTTTGGAAAAGCACATAATGGACTTTTAACGACGTAGTGTTGTGAAGGTTATTCTAAAAAGGAAAAAAGGATGGGCTTGTCAAAAAAGCAAGTAAACATGTGAAGCCAATATACAATGGTATCTAATTATAACAGGTCTGGTCAAAATGTCATATTCAGTTGGGTAATACTGACATTAATGGTTTAGAAATAGTTTGGTTATTATATCGTAGACGAAGAAAGATTAAGATATTTTACCAATGACGTAACTAAAACGTACTGAACAGATCATATGAACAATTCTTGCTTTCATGAATCATTTAAAAATGTTGGCTATAAAGTTCTAATAATGTTAATATTGTTTTTATCATTTTCGACATAATATTAATAATTATGGGCAAACAACCTTTCTATATGTCATTAAGGATTGCGGACCGCAATGGTCCAGTAAAAATCGACTAATGCTGCATAATATCGTCGTTGACCGAAGTCCCTTTCGCCTTCTTTCGACAGTTTTCGCAATACCTGTTCTAGGTTTGTCTGTGAGGCAATTATTTGGTTCGCATACTCGACAAGCGTGGTCGATGGACAATAAAATGAAACACTAATCCAATTAGATATAGGAAGATGGTTTATAGAACACATTGACTCAGTAGGAACGCAGAAGGACAATCTCGTGTTACCTTATTCAAAAAGAGTGCTAGAAAAGTGAAAAAAGAAAAGAACTTTCTGACTATTACAAGAAATAGTGTAATTTTACAGCTTGTGATTAAGAATTTATTTGTTTTACTATGTACAATCCATTTGTTTATATCATATTATATTTACACTGTTCCCTGTTACTGTCATATTTCATTGTCATTATTTCTGAGTTCAAAGGTTCAAACTTCACTTTTTGGCCGACAGTTATCAAATTTTATAGTTTTCTTGTTACATCCCTTTCAAAATTGTTTTGTGTTTACGACTTACGATTTAGTGTGGGACAAATCTTAATTGACTTATTACGTTGCCCTTTCTTCAAAAGAAATACAAATTTTAAGATGATGAAAAGTATTAAATAAAAGTAGTATCGACCAACTTCAGCAAATTTAATTGCTGATACACATTTTGTTAAATAAGCTATATAATATCCATGGTAAAATGTCCTGTTATGTGGACACTCATTTTCTCAAATTTTGTAGATATTACTTATCAGTTATATTTAAATGGAACTTAACTGGTATTTAAAAAATTATTGTACAAGGTCTTTGTATCAAGACAATTACCGCATTTCTCTTTGAAAATATATCAAACTAAAGATTATAACAGATTAACCGTTTTACCTTTTGCATTATTATTAAATTACATGAGATTGATGAAAGTACCCTATAAAACATAAATTTTGACATTTTAAAATTTGAAAAAAGTCACTATCAAAATCGTATTGTAGCGTAGGCATTCCATTAATTTCTCTATTTTCCGAGATAAGGTGTTACCATCTTCAAATATCTCGAGTTAAACATGACGAAAAGTGTTTTTAATCTGGACAGAAAATGCTTTCATGGTATTTATTAGAATGAAGTAGGACGCCATCAATTTCTTGACAAGCTCCGTATATAATTCTGGTTTTATATTCATAAATACATACGATTTTTGCGCTTATTTTAAATACAAAAATACAAACCATTAATGAAAAGAATAACCTAAAATAATTTACATACACTGGATAATACACCGTTAAACTACCGACCCACTTGATATATTTGTACATGTTTCGTAGTTTGTTTGATGTTTCTATATTGTTTTGAAAGACGTTTAAGTGTTGTTGTTGTGCTCCTATTGATGAGATCCATTTATCATTGAAAGTGGAAGGCCCCAAACATATGTTTGGGTAGAACCGTCGGCGCAACGCTTGTAAGACAGAATACCACATCTAGAACGTCATTGCCCCCACCGGGCCTCAAACCCATTCCGTGAGGTTTTAGTAGTTGGACATTTGTCAAGTACCAGATCACACTTTAACATATGTTGGTGATTTTAAAAAAATCCTATATATTTCAAAATATCACAGATAAACTTTATCATTTAGTGAATGTTAAGCGTTTCACAAAGACGTACGATTGAAATTGATTTATACTGCTTGATTTTATTTAATCTTCTAACAAAGCATATCTCAATTAAATTTTGGCCCCTAAAGAAGTTTTATCAAAGTCATTTTCATTTAGTTATATATGACCGCGGATCATCATATTTTGCACTCTATCCTATATATAAGCTACACGAACTATGTCATATTTAGGCATTCGATTCTTCATCCCTGCCATTAAAACTGACATGCTTGACACGGCTCACAAACAGTTTGTAAACAATTCGGTTTGTTAGATCGTAATGAATATGTTCTTTGGTTCAAAGTTGATAATTTGGTACACAGTAAAAGATACGGAAGCCGGTTTCGTACATTTTACGACTGTGAAAATATATTCTCGAATCTTATTGTCTATTTTTTTCAAACCAACACACAAGACGTATACTTACATGAGCTTTTTCAGGTTACAGCCAATGTTAGCACCTTACAGACATAAGTCTGAAGCTTGCAGACGGCAGAAACTAAACCCCACGTTAACATCGGGATTTTTAGTACCTTTCTTACATATAATATGCCAACTGCAGATAAATCCTCTGCTTTTCATGAACTGTTTTTTTTAACTTATTAGCTTTTAACAATACTACATTTTATTTTGTTGGTAGGTTGTTTTCTAAATTTCGATGTTTTCTTTCGTATTTTTTACATTCCACTTTTGACACTTTTGGAACATGATGTCATGGCGTTATATGCCATATTTAAATTGATCTTATTATATATCAGCGCTTGGGCTGTTTTATTGGTTCTTAAAATATATCAGCGCTTGGGCTGTTTTATTTCAAACTAATCTCTCGTTTGAAATTTTATTTTTACGTTGCCGAGGCTTTCATCTACTGTACATACTGTACATATGTTTATATTTTATATGTTTTTATTTTATTACTAATTATTATGTATGTATATAAGTTCATTGTATCTGTTTTAACTCCCGATGCAGGTGCTTACTGACAGTTGTTTCACTTTGACGGGATGTTGTTATTTACACTGCTTGTTTGCTAAAAAACCCTTCAGGAAGTGAGAGGTTGGAGCTCTCCACAAACCAGGTTTAAGCACCCCAGTTGGCCCTTTTGCCGATTGACCGTTCCAAGGCGGTAACTGATGGTTTTTCTTTATGTGTGTTATGTCTCGTCTCTGTGTTTTTGTCACATTTGCATTTACATTGTTTGCCTTTGTCTACTGGTAGATAAAATTTCAATATCTGTGAAAATTTTTATAGGACCTTTTCTTATTTACCTATCTAGATTAATATATTGACATGTCGTTTAAAGGTCGTGATAGTTGTTGTTGCTGATGTTATTGTTGTTCTAATAAAATATGTTTTGTATTACAAATGCATTATCTGTGTTTTAAGAGTATGACAAATGTCTGCAGTGGAAGAGAGGTAAACATAAAGGTCAAATCAAGCGGTCTATATTGTTTGTTTATTGGGTTTATCGTCCCACCAACAGTATTTCAGTTATCTGGAGACGGTGGTCTATATTGTATTGTTGTTTCAAATAAAAAGTATGTCATTGAGCAACATGCAGATATATTTAGGTTACCCTAGTAGAATGAACCGGAATACGTTGACGCAACAACAAATTTATCATCATATAATTATTGCAATTGCAAATCAATAGTCAGAAAACGGGCACCTTCTGGAATATAGGTTTTATATATATACATGTGTTGTTCGGCGATGTGTGGCCTATTAAGTTTCGGTGTGCCGCAAAAGCCCAAATGCAAACCGTGTTGTACAAATCCATGTCGTAGTAAAATGGTATTTTACCTCTGTTACCAAGTTAACGTTTTCCGACGTGATTTGGCTAAATGATTAATGACATGTGTTGCTTCAGGGTAAAGAACAATTTCTTTGAGAACTGTATTCTGTTCATGTAATTGTAATGAGTGTGTTGGACGACGCTTCGAATAGTTGTCTCCAGAGTAAAACAAAAACAGATATACATAGTTTTAGAAATATCTTAAATTAAAGTACTGGAAAACATTTGTGCATTAAGTTGTTTATGTACACAACCTTTGTAAAATAGCAATATCACAGAATGCAACAACGATTATCTCTAAATGTTCTTACTCCAAGTCATAATCGAAATAAAATTGAAATTGGTGTGATAATAACATTAATTAAAAATCACCTTAATCAATTTATTCAGTATAGGGACAGAAAAAAGGAAACATAAGCCTCCTATGCGCATTTTTTGTCGTCTGTGTGTTTTGCAGTGTGTTTGATCTTTTTAAATGTTTGTTTCTAGTAATAATAGCCCAATATACAATTTCAGATTTTAGATAACTTTAATGCACAGTTTTCATACACAAACCATGTATTACCAAACCAATGTATACAGAAATGTAAATATAATCCCGCCGACCTCGTTGTAGTAAATTGGAGTGAAATGCTTCTAGTGTCTGCTTGGAAATTCTCTCACATAGAATATGTATTCCTAAAAACGACCTGGCAACTGCTTGGGTTTTCAATTTTAGGAAGCAACGTTATTGCAAACAATAAACAGTGTATAAACATGTTAAGACAGCAAGAGTTAAGTAAATATCTTCAGTAATGGACTGTGACGTCTTTCGTGTTATTTTCACCATTGAAAAGTTTATTGTGTTTTGATCACAAGTCACTAGACACTGCTCGCCGGTAACGGTCGGGTTTTCTCTGTTTGTTAAATGACGCATCACATATCTGATCTTTTATTTTTTACTTGCATGGGAACAGCTTTGTCCTGTGCCTAGCCAAAATTTGGTATATGTTGCAATGCTCCTAGGACTTTGTCATAAATTCTAAATGGAAACCTTTTATTAATAAAATTGATTCCTTTCATTCAGGCCACGTAAGCTAGTCTTTAATCATTCTTAAAAGTACATGTATGTATGGATTAGAAGAAAGAAAAACATAGTATATGTGGTTTAATATGTTTGATATGTTTGTCCGATGTGTATATCAAAATGACACTGTTACACATCTCCTATCATATGACAAAAACAAAAAGAAATGTATAAGGTGTCCGCTTTCTTGTGTACTATATTATATCTCAATGTGTATTTCAGAATAGTTTATAATGAAATAAATGTAAGTATGATATATAAATAATATCCTGATGTATACTTATATAGATAAAAATAATCATCAGAAAAGGTGACCAAAACGGGGCGGCCAAATCCACAAATATCCGTCCATTAAAGACAATGTTTTTCATACTTTACCGGCAATCGACTTTCTGATTGCAATCGATCCATACATACCTAACACGGAAATTCATTATCCCTTACTAATTTAACAAGGAAATACAGTAGCTCTTTAATAATTTAACAAGGAAATAAAGTAGCTCTTCACCTTTTTATATTTATCATTAGAAGAAGGCCCTGGTGTTTATTTTTGCTTTTCAAACAATAATTTAAAAAAAAGTAAAACTACAAGTATTTCCAGTAATGGATATATTCATTTCACGAAATTAATAATCATCCAACATTCTCATAATTGTTTCTCAGCAATGTCTCAATTAAAAATGCAATCCGGCGATAAATAAAATATATCTTATTTTATTTAAGACGTAGAGCAAATGCATAATACAGTCACATGTTTCCACCAATATTTGTGATACAATCGTTGTTTCGTGTTTAAATATATTAAGTAAACATAAATGAAGATACCATACAGTTTTGACATAACCTGCTTTACCCATAATGTCTCGGCAGCAGCGAGAAGAAAAAAACGTTACAAAATAAATGCTTGGTGTAATTGTTCGGAATAAACTGTTTACATAAATGCACTGAAGCGCTGCTAATTTCTGGAATTGACTTACTTAAGGAACGATGCAGTAACTACAGTGTATATGTTTATAAAGTGGGTAGATAGGACTGTTGATATATTTCCATCTTTCTGGTTTTCAAAAGTTACTGTAATATTATCATTTGAATATAAGACAGGTTTCATCCTTTTGAAGGAAAACATTATTTTATGTTAACATATCTTTAAAACGCTAACATCTAAGTTGAGTCTAAATAAAGAAATGTGGAATGAAAAGAGGCGATACACTTGTCTATTGTCTGTTTTATAAACAAAAGTAGATATGAGGTAATAAATATGAATCAGGTCTTGCGATGAGTCTGGTCGGATAATACCTCAGATCCATTTTTCTGCGACGTTTCCGACAGTTATTGTCCCAAAATAGCTGAATGGTTATTTACGTCCAATTTAATGTATCAAGAAACCAAACCTCTTAACGACTGTGGCTGATTTTGTTTCGTCTTTTCCGAATCGGGTTTGCAAACTATTTCAAACAGCTCCACCCTTATATTTATCAAGAGCTTTGATGAGACATGCATAAAAATAATTTCTTTTTAAATAGCATGACACAGCTATCTGATTAATTGATTTCTATCCTTTCAGGCAGACTTACTCTATGTTAACTCCTTTTCTTCTTTTAAATATTTGTCTTTGGGAAATAACCTCAGGAAGAGCAATGTAAGAGCAATGAAAACCAGTTCAAGGCACACAGTCCGTCCTTTGCCAACTGACCATAACGAGCGAAAGCTGGAAGGTTTTATTTTTTGCTTTTGTGTGTTGTCTCGTCTCGCTTTGTGTCTCTTTTGCCTTTATTTATAACTTTGTCATGGCGCTTTTAAATGTGAATATATAGTGTGTTATACTCATATGACACTTTCGTATTAGCGTTTCTTTAAAATTGTATTTGTTGGCGCTGAAAGCCATTTGTCTCTGAAAGAGTGAACGTAAATCAATTCTGTTAAAGCGATTAGAATTAACCCAAGATTTACTAAATTTACGTTAAATGTATTGTTAATCGAATAAAGTCATAAATGATAACTCTTCTTGCAATAAATTACACAGCCACTTGTTACAAAGCTTCTTTGGCTCCCAAATCAATGAAAGAAGAATAGTTTGTCGCTGCTAAATTATCAAAGAGAGTGTTTGGCGGCAGGTTGCAGCTTTGTTCTGCAGAAAGACATATATCTCTGCAGATATATGGAAATAAAATGAATAATATTACAGAAAATATCTAATTTACCTTTAACGTACGAAATGATTTTTAATTCCTTCCTTTATAATATATCTAAGTGTTTGTTCTTTCATAATACTGTTTCATCAAATGGGTCAAAAATAAATCAATGCAATAGAAATAATGGACTTTTTTGTCAACATCTTAAAATGTTCAATATTTAAGCGTAAGGCTATTTCTTTCACAGGGGCCGCAACTGATTTCTATGTGAAAAGGTAAAGGTAGGAATTAGTTAAAAATACATAAATAAAATTAGCAAAAATAGCATCAACCCTGTAATTATTGTATTAGTTTTGTTATAACAGTCATACTTTAATATAATGGTTTAAGAATGATAGTAATAGTTCGCGAGTTTTGTCATTTCAACAACCTCAATGCATCTTTAAATTGTGTTTTATATAGTTTGACTTAGTTATTTTCAAGATGTTGATGTTGAAGTCTCAATGATCATTAACTTGTATGTCGGTGAATTGTTACTGTCATAATAAGTAGTATCATCGTGCCGTATCCAATTAGACACCCGCCAGATATCGCTATAGTCAACAAATTAATGATCCTTCAATTAATATGCTTTATTTGTTTCCTATGAGATTAATAGATTAAAATATAAATACAATTGTGTTTTAAGTAAGTAATGGAGTCCTAAGATGTAGACTCTGTGCATGTAACGAATCTGCACAAACACAGCCACCCACAAAGCTGATGTGAAAAACAAAGAATAACTGAGATTTTTACGACGTAGTTTTTTTAAGGTTTCTCTAAAGGGAAACAGATGAGCGTGCCAACATCAGCAAGGAAAACCATATATAAAGTCAATAAATGTAGATAATGGTGTTTCCAGAATTATAACCGTGTAAGACTGTGTAAATACTGCCATTTATTGGTCAGAATCATGTTGGCTTATTTCTGTTGTCATTGAGGAAGAAAAGTGAAATATCTCTACGTAACTAAAGTGTACAGGACGGATAATAAGAACGCTTTTGTCATTTACAGGAACATTTCTTGATTTGACAGAAATCATTTAAAATCATTTAAAATCTTTTGACTAGGCAGTTCAGCCGGAACGCATCTCCTTGAAGATTTCCGCGCCGACCGCGACTCGAATCTATTCAGCAAAGACTGAGAAGTTGGGAATTCGTCAAGTCTCTATTCAAACTTGAACATATCTTGTTAATATTCATGGAGCTTTAATATTTACCTAAAAACATATCACAGCTTGTTATGGCTTGAACGCTATGCGTTTTACAAAGAAACACAATATTTAATTGATTGATATTGCTTTATTCTATTTACATTTACTAAGTATATCTCTGCCAGATGTTTAAGAAGATTCATCGAATCATAATAATAAGGTATAATTAACAAAATTGTTTTTTATTTGCTTGAGAACAATGAAATGTTTAACAAAGATATAATTATTATTTTATGTTAAAAAATACATTTATGTGATGCAATTATATGCAATTGTGCCATAATGCAGCATATTTTTAGATATTTGATTCGTCTTCTCTGCAAATATAATTGATTTATCAGACAGCCTAGCGGCTCATTAACATTTTGTAACATTTCGACGATTGGGATGTTTAAGAATATGTTCGCTATTATTCGCTAACAGAACGAATGTTCTATTGAGTGAACTAACCGAACCGCTTAAATATCCTTTTTCTCCCACTCGGCTACACCACTACAAAGATATCTTCCAATTGTCTTATTTAATTTTCTTTTCAAGAAACACACAAGACATATGCGTATAGTGTGGGTTTCAACAGGAGCCAAATTCTATTTACTGACACCGTAATTTCGTTACATAAGTAAGTTTGAAGCTGTTAGACTATTACCTACAAAGACTGAAAACCGCGGCTCAAGATTAATATATTGTCAGATAGTTAAATGATTATGTTTTCCTATTATTTTAATGCGTAACGTTGCGATTTCTGCATTAACTTTGTTTGGAAATCCATGGAACATAAATATGGAACTTAACTCAAGCAATCTACATTCTATAGTTGTTCCAAATATAAAGTATTTGTTACTGAGCAGCCTGTCGTATGCATGTACAAATAATGAGCATGCCCAGTTAGAATGCAGCTGAAGCCAGCAATCAGTCAGAAATTGATTATCATGAAAGGATTAGAAATCATATTTCAGAAAAAGTAGGCGCCCTCTGGAAAATTGGTTTAGACATCTAGGTTATAAAATGATGTTATGAACGTCATTAGGTTTGTCGTATTTTTTTTATTTTACAGTGTACAACAATAGAAAAGCAATAAAGTTAAACACTATAATGCATGGAGAAAATGTCAACAGATCAAGATTTGTAGAAAAATGTGCACTTACTATATTGTAAGAGATATACTCAATTTGACTCGAACATTGTTACCGTTAAAACGTGATCGTAAAACAAACAGACAATCGTGTATGTCGGGAGTACTTTACCGCCGCTTCTCTCGAAAGCATCACGCGATTTAATCATTTTGACGTAATCTAATATCGCGAGCCATACAATTTACTATGGTAATGCTGCATTTATATCACCTGCGATGCATGTTTATTTCTTTAAAGCTATCCAACTAATTACTGCCTTAATAAATTACAAATATAGAACTTGTTTATCTACGGCATCAAACATTTATGTAAGGTCAATATGCCCTTAACAGACTTTGCTTATTAAACAAATCATGTTTATAGTAATATAACAACGGATCTTAATCGCGTAAATGAAGATTTATTTAATAGACAGGATGAACACGATATTTTTAATTGTATCGAATTATGTTAGCATTAAACAGGTGCAACTCATAAAGATCGATTATAATGTCAAACAATTTGCTCTTAAAATATGTTATTGGTCTCGTGTCTTGAAATATACGCAGTTTAAACATTAGAGTCGAGCTTTTTATTGGTTAGAAATAAACACAACAAAGAAAATGTTCGTATCAGTTAAAATGCGTTCCTGTCTGCATACAACTTTGTCTGTGAGTTTTTATTAGGTACATGTTTATATTATGTTCTATGCATATTTAGTCGTGTCAAAAATTGAGAAAAAAACTTTGTGTAGTATGACACATCTCTGCAACATAGCAAACATTTAAGGAATGAATTGTTAAATTTTGAAGTTCAACAACTGATGCGGACCATATATTTACATTATATTTAGTTTATTTATAATCAATTCATTTAAAATAGATAGTTACATCCTGTTTCATGTTATATTTATAAGACAAGCCCTGCAACTCCTTAAAGCAGTTACATCAAACAAATTGCCTATTCTGCGCGTGATACAGGTTTTCGTATTTAATTCACGCCCACAAAGTCAAGAAGCAAAGCAACAAGAAAGTAGTTCTTTATTTATGGTTCTTTAAATGTCACTATTACACATTCTTTTTTAAAAGATAAAGTGTTCAAACATTCCATTTTCAGTCAAAGTGATGGTTTGGAAATGTTTTACAAGCATGTCTGTTATATTACATAATTTTGACGTCATGTTTTCTTTCAATCATGAAATAATCCGTTGTAAAATAAGTCCCACCAACATAGCCAATCAGCAGTCAAAAATGCAAGTGCGCGCTATTTACGACACACTGAAGGTCATCGAAAAATGAACGTATTATTATAAATAGTTGTACATAACTTTTTATTGTAATAACTTTTATACCATGATTTCTTTTAAAATAACATATACGAGGTGTGATTAACTGTTGTTTGCATAACTGAATCTACGTAATGCTACGAAAATACATATACATGTAACGTATTGGATTTCAGTGTATTTCAGCTGTCTGTAGAAAAAGAAACGTTACAAAGTTTGCCGATTTTGGGTCATGTCAGCTTGTCATGCGAGGATTATTATGTGCGCAGAACACAAACCCTGTGGCAAAGATATTAACGTAGCATCTCTGCAATAGCCATTGGCTTCATCGTGTGATAATCTTACGTAATGATAGTCAAATTAAACGTATAATTGTAATGAATCATTCAGATATCTGATGTGTCCAAGTGACAAATTTAACCAAAATATATTAGAAATGCCATTTTTGTTAGGTCTCCTTTATAATATACACAACAGTGTTGCTTGTGCAGTGTGGCGGTCGTAAAAAATCTCCCCGTGCATGTGATCTATGTTGTTATCTAATTCATCCTATCAGGATTGTTACGTATATTTTCTTTTGACATACCTTGGACTTAGGTTTATTTTACTTGAAATACCTTGTCTGCCTTGGTCTGCAGGTAGATAAAATTTAAATATTTGTGAAAATTTTGATAGGACCTTTTCTTATTTACCTGTTTCTTATTTACCTGTTAAAATATAAAAGTACATAAGTAAAAGTAAATTAATAAGTGAAGCCATCTTGCGGTGAAGAAGCTGCGAAATCAATTTGCATTAAAATGTTTAAATATGTTATGGCTTCACTTGTAATCGTTTATCTTCATACATATTACTTATAGCTGCAATTCCATTGCTGAACTATGATACCTCGAGTTTCCGATAACATGTGTTATTATAGAAAATGTTTGAAGCTCACGAATAATAAGTGAAAGCGGTCTCATCTGCAGGAGGATGAAATTACTTTATGAACATGCTAATGAAAACAATTAGTTCCTACCACTGCATACATGTGTTTCGTTCTACCGTTCGTTTAGTAAAATAATCAATAACGTTTTACATTAGACATGGATGCTAAACGCTAAAAAGAATTCCAACATTTAATTTAATTCAAGAATACTTCGACAATACTACAAGAACATTTTTAAACAGGAACATGTTATTATATCTTTTGCTGTTGAAATGATTCGTTGTTGTACTTGGTATTTATAAGAATGTGCTGTACTTTGTTAACTGTGCTATCATTTAATTAAACGAATATCAACTCGGTATACATGTAACTATAAATATACTAGGAGTCTGACAAAGAGAAATCAAAATATTTGAGTTTGTTGGAACATTCGCCTAAAGATGGTTATTTATCAAAGTATCTGTTTGTTTTGTTTTTGTTTGTTGTTTTTTTCTCGATGCATTTATCGTGCATTTCTGGAGCATTCGCCGTGCATCTATTGTGCCTCTCGTTGTAACAAATATAACCTCATTTTAGGGATGGGATGGATTCCGGCCCATCTCACATTTAAACATATGACTGCAAACATTAATTATAAATATAAATTAGAGCATATAATGCCCCCGAAGAACGTCTAATGCTATTGAGGTATTTACAGATCTGAAAATGAGTGTTTTTCAAAATGTTATGTATAATTTGAATTTATTCTGTCTATAGTTTAATGATCTGTAACAAAGTGTATATAGTAAAAAGAAACATTACGCATCTTTAATTCACTACTTATTACTAACGCTTTTATGTATTATGGTATTACTTGTAGTGCGCATCGGTTTGTCTGTTTTGCTTCTGTTTATTGGGGTTATCGTCCCACCAACAGTATTTCAGTTATCTGAAGACAGTGTCCACTTGAAGCAGATATAGTGCTGACTTCACTGTGTACAGCATGCCGTGAACACCTGACATGATATCACACCCAGTCACGTTATCACACTGACACCGGGCCAACCAGTCGTGGAACTACCCATATATTTGTTTGAGCTTTAGCAAAGGAGTTATACCACTACCATTTTAACGACTTTGATATGTTGCGGGACGGGATCGAACCAGAGGCCTTCCGTATTTGCAAACGACGCTCTACCGACTGCGCTTTTAGGTCTGTTTTGCTTCAATAATAGGTTTAAGCACAGGTTTTGCAGTCTTTTGTTCGTCTGATCATTCCAATGTGATAGCTTCTAAGTTTTCCTTTCTTAAAATCTCTCCTCTTAGTGGTTAAAATTAGTGATCTTTTGCGAAATCCACAGGCCTTTGACCGATTTGTATATTTCACCATATTAGGATATTGGTGTAAGTACAGAACACACGCTCTCAGCACATTTTATTGTCTATCACCCTAAACACATTTTTGCTATTATAATCATTATCACAATATTATTATTGTTATTATTATTTTTATAATAATAATAATAATTATTATTATTTTCATGATGATGATGATGATGATTATTATTATTATTATTATTACTATTATTATTATTATCATCATCATCATCATCATCATCATCATCATCATCATCTTTATTATAAATGTATCTAAATTATAATTATTATTGATAGTAGAAGTAGTAGTAGCAGTAGTTGTAGTAGTAGCAATAATAGTAGCCGCAGTATTATTATTTAATTCTGTTCCTCGAGCTAAATAGCAGTATATACTAAACGATAAACATTTAAAAACACAAATCTAACACGGTCAAAATAATAAAAGTATAAACGCTATAAAACTCGCTTTGAGTCTGCCAACTACTTGGCGTTGATCAAAGTAGATTAAGTTTTCTAAGACAAAGAAATAAGATACATTGTCTTAGCCATAATTGTGGTACTGTTGTCTGCTAAGGTCTAATTTGGTGGCGGCTTTTAAAGCTGTTAATGTCTTTTAAGCGTCTAATCAATAATAAACTTTATTGACGTAGCCTGCGTTTATTGATTTATACTTGGTAAAATACCATATTTAATTTTAAGACGCGAGTAAGACACAAATTTTTTCTTGAAAATAAGAACTGATGTCTTGTACACTGTACTCACCATTTTGCGTGACTGGTTTTCAGGCCAATCTTTGCATCTTTAACTGAAAACAAACTTACTGAGCTTGGACAAAAGCCAATACTTTTTACTTTAAATGATGCCAATATTGCAAAACTTGCTGTCAGTAAATTTGAAAGGTTACAATAGTGGATCTTGTATATCTATTGATTGAAACAGATATGGGCGTATTTTTCGTAATAAGTATCGTGCATTACAAGGCGTCACCTGCATTCATATTGTATCGGATTTACTCTAGCTATACTCACCCTAGAAAAAATACGAATGGACTGACTTAACAGATGTTACTCCAGTTTATTGAATTTTGTGTTGACCTCTACAATACTAAGGCACTAAGACAGGAACTTTCTATAGGTTGCGAATGCAAATAGAATCGTATTCAATACGGAAGAATTTTTCTCAACCGATGGCATAAGAAGTTACTAATGTATAAATCTTTGACAATCGAAAATCGTGTTGACTTTAAAAGTCCAGATTTCAAAATATCATAGTTGATCTACACAATGTATATCAAAATTCTACATTCTTGAGCGTCGTTAATGAATCGTAATACGATCTCAATCGATTAGCTGACATTTGTCAATTGTTAGTATTCTATCTGTTGTTTTTAATACCCAATCTATAAAAGAGAGCATTTCAATTTATTATCTTCGATCAACTAAACATCTTATGATAATAAATACGTCTTGACTTGAGTACAGAACTTAGAGACGATTATATCAGCTAGATGACCTGACATATTAACACAAAAAACAATGTATCTTAAAAATATATATATAGCGATAGCTCACCAGGCTAGAAGTTTGCTTCATATATTCACACAAAAAAGAGCATGAAAGCGAGTTATCCGAGGCGCTGCAGATTGCATTTGCTTAAAACAAGAAAATGACTATCTTCGAAACAAAACACAAAAATGTCGATTCATTACATGAATATGTGAGACTAACGTACCGTTATTCTGACGGGAACAACGCCATCTTTGTTTTTGTTTTATCCCTTGTTGTCTGCTATACCAGACATTGCACGTTACATCGTTAAAATGTTATTCTGTGTTTCCTTTGTTAAACAAGACCTCACCAAACGTCTGCGAATTCCTCTTCATGCCTGCTGCCTTTTTACACGTGTCAGCAACTCTTTATTGTTGCAAGCTACACTTTAAACAGTGAAATACTCGGTTCTTTTACTTAAAAAGGGTCTCATGCTGCGATTTGACGATCTATACATATCACAAAATGACTTTCTCGACAAATTTACCTTCACATAAAAGACGAATAATAGTTTTGCCCGTCATGTCTCATGAACATCATTCAATTTCGTCGTATCGTCAGTTACGCTTCTATAATTGATAAAGTATTTTTAAATAAAATAAAGTTCTTTAAAAATATTTGCAACAGCTTTATAGATAAGTGCATTCACATCATTGCTCTGTTTATTTAAAAGGACCGTAAAACATCACTGGGATAATCACTTTCTGTAAAACCGCTTTAAGCACCACAGTCAGGCCATACAATGTATTGCCGACTGACCGTTCCAAGGCGGTAACTGTCGGGTTTGCTCTTTTCGTTAAATGACAAATCCGTTCTTACTTTTCGCTTAGCTGGCATATGAAATACCTTTGTTCTGTGCATTTTAGGTGTTTAGTATATATGTTGCAATGTTCATAGGACTTTGTCATACATTCTTGTTCGGATAGAATCGATGAATTATTAAGTCCGCTTAAAATGGTTCTTATTTGCTTCGAGGACCTTTTGTATTAAGTATTGGAGTTTCAGCTACAATTATTTTGATGAATATTATTTCTTCAGAATATTATTTCTTTAAGTTATGAATAAATCTATTTAATTGTAAGACAATAGTTTTCGCTTTGGGAATAGTAATGCGAATGTAGTGTGGCAGGTTGCACATTTATTTTGCAGAAAATGCAAATACTTGCAGAGTTATGGTAATCAATGTTAAAGCTTTACCATAGATGCCCATTTATGCTGTATTTCTTGCTGAATATATGGATTTATGATGCATGTATGCACTTAGGCTCCTATTTCTAAACACTTATAATCACAATCTTAAAATACAATTCAGCTAAAAATCAAACATGAATGCTAAGTTACATGTGAACTACAAATTCCAATCTTATTGCAATTTAAAGAAAGTTAGAAATAAATATTGGAACACTAAACTGCACATCCAATGAATAATTGGTATTGTTTACCATTATCTTCATCTTATGGTATATTGTGAGCATATCAACTTAAATGTTCCTGAAATAGATATGTCTTTACAGAGTCGTAAGGTTGCAGGCTCTGTTGATTTAATCATGGGCCTCAATTGCCTTCTTTTATTAAATGATAATAACAGCGAGTATAACCTCAGCCATTCTCCGCGAAGATAATTAGACTAAAACATTTTAAGAAAAATATCCACACTGCCCATGGCTAAGCGGTAAGAAAAAAAAAATTGGGAATAGCTTATGTTCAAATTGTCTTGTCAGTTGAGTTCAAATACCGCTTATTTGCAACTTCTCGTTTGAATAATAATAATGTGTAAATTTAAGTACGAAGTCTTCTTATTTGTCAATTTACGAACGCCGATTCCTTTTTTTCTAAACAATGGGTATTTTTGGTTATCTTTTTAAACATCTGTACCTGAGTGACCAAGAATATATGGCAAAGTCCTATGAGCATTGCAACATCTATCTAAATTTGAAACGGCACAGGACATAGGTATTCACATGCAAGCCAATGTAAAAGTAAGAACAAATCTGTGAAGATTTATTTAACAAAAAGAGCGAACCCAACAATAAGGTAAGATGAAAAGACAACCGATCTATTTGAATAATAAAAAGTACTTATGTTTTCTTTGATACGTTATGACGTTAGCAGAGAAGTAGTATTTTTCTTTGAAGAACCGCACAAAACTTTTGATTGTAAATGAGATATTTTAATTAAGAATAAAAATGACCAGAGACGTGTAAATGTTTGCAGCTATTAACCTATAAATGTGAAGATGGAATTGAGGAAACAGGTCAATGAACATCAAAGGAAATATACATAACATCCTTATGGGATGAATTAAATGACAACATACATTACATGCTCGGTGATATTTTTATTAAGACCACAACACTGCATAAGTAACCTTGTAATATCGTTATCATGAATACGAATATATGACTAACTTATATGAACATTGAAACATATCCCAAAGTTTGAAAAGGCACAGGACTTTCACATGCAAGCCAAATGTAAAAAGTGGCGTTTAACAAAAATTGTGTATAACTAGGCCCGCGATAGCGGTGTTAAAAGAATTCGATTATGTCAGTAGATGTACGATTAAACATGTAACAACTACGTCGAGTTAGCAAACCATATTTTAATCGGCGAAAATATTCATAATATGCTACGTTTGCTTCCGTTGTTTGATTTGCCAAGAGCAATAAACTGGACGACATCCACGTTTTATAAAATGAAACGAAACAATGTTGGTACACATTTATCAACGAAAGAACGGACATCCTTTGGACGTGTAATAGCACACACAGACGAGATATATTTTAGGACCTAGTATGATGCACATATGATTTTTACATCAGAAAAACAACGATAAACATGGTGTGTTTTTACGATATTGCCTGAAAGCTATTACTAAAGAAGTGCCTGTAACGCTTGTTTACGTAGAGGTCATTTTTTGCTATAAAACACTGATTGTCTTAGTCAATACTCGCAGCAACACCATAAGGATCACTGCAAAATCGTTAGAAGCATGCGCTTGTCATTCGTGAATAAAGACAAATGATCTAACGGAGTATCTGGTAACATACTTATCGGCTGTAATTGTCTGTTTTTTTTATTCAAGACAAGAGCAAGATTTGTTTGTTTTAGCCAGCATTTTATTAATATTAATAATATTAATTTAACATATAGTTGACGCATAATGTATTTTTCTTATATATCAATAACCTGTTTGTACGGCTGAATTGTCTGTCAACTTTAGATTATCTACAGGGTGTACAACGTATCATTCGAAGTGTTTCGACAAAAACTACTTAAACATTTTTTCTTCCAATAATAACATGTCTTGAGAGAAGGCAAATTCGTCAAAAGCTTATTTGTGTGTATTTTGTGTATGTTTTCCAATAAAAGGCAATGATATTTTATTGAAACAAATATATACAACCTAGAAATAACATTAGAGAAAATTGGGCATACGTTAATAGTTTATTTTATTACTACTTATTTTGTTTATTTGTTCATATGGTCTGTTTTAAATCCTGATGCACGTGCTTACTATTAGTTGTCCCTCTTTTACGGGATATTTTTATTAAGACTGTTAGTTTAATAGAAAAACCTTCGGGAAGTGCGAGGTTGGAGCGCTCCACAAACCAGGTTAGAGCCCCCAGTCGGTCCTTTTGCCGACTGATCGTACCAAGGCGGTAACCGCTGGTCTTTCTTTTTGTGTGTTATGTGTCGTCAAATCAAGTTGATGTAACTTCAAATGTAAAATCAAGTCGATCTTTAATCAAGAGTCAAACTAAAGATTTGCTCTACTCAGATCAAAAAACTGCATTATTATTTAATTTAGTTATATAAATAAGAAAAGCTCAATCAAACTTTACACAGATATTTAAATCTAAACTTCCTCTAGACAAGGCAAACAGGGTCAATGTAGATGTGACAAAAACACAGAGACGAGACATAACACACAAAAAAGAAAAACACAGCAGCTACCTCCTTGGAACGGTCAGTCGGCTTATTTACTTTACGTTGTGTTGACATTAATTTGATTATTAGAAACATTAATAAAACAGTTTTCAAAATATATTTTATACATCGTAGCAAACGCAATACACAATGTAAGTTGCGAGGTTATATTAGACGCAAGACATTGACAATTCCTGTAATTTCCATATCAAATCAATGTCTCAAGTTACCATAATATAGTAATATATCCCCTGTGCAACATAAATCTTTGAGAACGTAAGTGACTACAGACATTGTATATCGAAGAAAATGCTGAAAATCTTATAACGTACAGTTATTACCAAAGCATTAGGTTTCTTACCATTTCCAGTCATACTATTACAATACTGCACGTGCCCAAATCAATGGAAATCCTGAACAGAATATCAAACAGGAAATGTTGACAGTTTCTAAATTTACATTATTGACAAAAGGGCATAGCAGTTCTTAGACCGTTATCAAATTTACTTATATAATAATAATTGATGTCAAAATAAAGCGTCATGTATATTTTATTGAGCTTGGTGGATTTGTTTAAATGTGCCTTTTAAGCATAAATGCGTGACGAATACAGAAATAAGATGAAAACAGGCTTAATATCATATAGTTTAATTATATTAATATTGTTAATGGAGAGATACTAGGTAATGGATACATATTAATAATGCAAATGCCATCATTTTCGTTTGGACGTCTTGGTTTGAACGACTTAGAATGGTCAAACATTTCATATTAAAGCCACCATTATGAAGTGTATTGAAAAGGCGACAGCGCTCGCACATATAAGGACATTGGAATATGTGTGTTCATGTTCCGCCTGTAGAAGCGCATTGCATTTTGATTTCCTCCTATTAATTATTTTACTAAGTGTATTTTAGTCTGACTTTAAGTCTAAACAAGCTGATTATTCTAAATCGTTAGATACCAGCATGAATTGTGTTTTAGTGGTAAGTGTTTTCTACTTGTATTTCAACAGGAAAAAAAACTTTCGTAATTTTGAAATAGTATAGGTCTAGAAAAAAAGATGAAACATTAAGCATTCACATTTGTAAACACTGTATGTAAAATGTCATTAATTAAACAACTTATATAATTTGATTAAAACATAAAAGTGTATACGCTTTCCGATTTAAACGTCTATTTTTCTTTTTTGTCTTTCGTATCAACCAGTGTTTAAAAATGAAGTCAAAGCTTATTATACGGAAATGGATTCCCTAGGGAAAAATCGAGTCAATAATGCAACGCTATCGGAAGCTATTATCTTGTGACGCATTTGAAAAAGGAAACCAAGAAATAAACTTGATAAGAATAGAGGGATAAGACAACGGTTTCAGGATTTAAGGGTGATGTGCATAATTCAGTCCACTTTCATAAGTAGGGAAAGTCATGTATTTTAAATGCCATGTTGTGATAGAAATGCTATTGCCATTTGAGTTAACTAAGACGTGTCCGATAAATTCTGCTTACAGAACTTGTGTGCATCAAATTGGGGTAACTGATTTCTATTTTCATGGTTAATACACCATATATAAGGATTATCATTTTTCTAAGTATGTGTGAGCCCTTTTTTAGACAATAAATCGTCGCGGAGAATGTATAAAACTGAAAGTCAGTCGTGTTAATTTATCTATCTGTGGTATTTATTTTAAACCACCTTTCATGTTACCATACAAATACTCATTCATGTGTACTTTCCTATATGAAAATCTTATTCCATTTCGAGAACCAATAAGTCAAATATCAATATGGACTACTGATAATGAGCTCAGAATTGCCTGACAGGCTCTGTTCTAGCACATGTTGTGGTATATGGTCGCGGAAATTGTCTTTCAGACGCCGGGTAATCAATGTGTCAGGAAAACACTTCTAAACATTCATGCTATTAACTTCCAGGCACGAATAATTGAGGACGAGGAGAGATATTCATTTTCTTCAACATTATATAGATAGCTCATTACCTATAATAAGAATATATAAGACAAAGTCCTTTGGGGCATTGAAACATATGAAAAATGAAACGACACAGCACCAAGGTATTCACATGCACGCCAAATGTAAAAGTGAGAACAAATCTGTAATGAGTCATATAACAATAAGAGCAAATCCGAAAGTTACCGCCTTGGAACGGTCAGTCGGCAATATGGACCGACTGGGGTGCTTAAACCGGTTTTACAGAGCTCTAACCTCGCACTTGCTGATGAGTGTCTCGAATGCAAGCAATGAAAAGAAAACCGACCCATTTAAATAAGTGCCCAAGCGCTGACGTTTTGTTTGACAAGTTATGACGAAAGTAGTGACGGCACTGAAAAATAATGTCCACATAGTGTTTAGAATAGAGATAGGTGTCATTTCGATTAGAATAACTACAAAAACGTTAACAGTAAATGAAATTACCATTCTAATAGGTAAATAAGAAAAGGTTCTATCAAAATTTTTACAGATATTTAAATTTTATCTACCAGTAGACAAAGGCAAACAAGGTAAATGCAAATGTGACAAAAACACAGAGACGAGACCTAACACACAAAGAAAAACAATCAGTTACCGCCTTGGAACGGTCAATCGGCAAAAGGGCCAACTGGGGTGCTTAAACCTGGTTTGTGGAGCGCTCCAACCTCGCACTTCCTGAAGTATGTGCAGTAGATAAATTCAAAACGAGAGATTATTTTGAAATAAAAAAGCCCAAGCGCTGATATATTATAAAATATTATAGGAACAAATAAAACAGTCCAAGCGCTGATATATTATTAGAACAAATAAAACAGCCCAAGCGCTGATATATGATAAGAACAATTAAAATATGGCATATAATGCCATGACATCATGTTCCAAAAGTGTCAAAAGTGAAATGTAAAGAATACGAAAGAAAACATCGAAATTTAGAAAAAAAACTACCAACAAAATAAAATGTATTATTGTTTATCCGCAGTTGGCATATTATATGTAAGAAAGGTACTAAAATTCCGATGTTATACCTACTGTGCAATCTCACGTAAAAGGTATGGAGACTGCTCAAGTTGTCTCACCTATACAGGGCACGACCGGAGAGATGAAGAGACAAGAATTCCAGCAGTAACTGTCTAATTATGGCTTTAAGTCACTGTTTTCATATAGTCTCAACGACCTGTCCGGTCATCGTGTAATTTAAAAGCAATGCAAGTTCTTGACTGTAAAAGGGGCAATTGCAAGCGAATGCAGTACAACGAAGGAATCCCGGGTTGTAACCGTCTGCAATACATTTTCTGATTAGTTTTGTAAAGTGGTCAGAAAAGTTATTGAGACCCTTGATTTTCTTTAACTTGTATAAAACATTTCCATAAAATGCAGGATGGCTCATGCTTTTCTGCATCAGTGTTTTCATACTGCTATTATACTTAGAAGCAATAAAACCATTGCGGTGAAAGAATTTTGAAAACGCCTTTCTTAATTTATGAAAACGAAAGCCTTGCTGTAACAGTTTAGAAGAAATAAACAGGTTTCTAGCATTGAAATCTTCTACTTTAGTACAAACTCGTGCAAACCTTGTAAGTTGTGATATGTAAATACCATAAGAGGTAGCACAAGGTGAATCACCGTGAAGGTATGGATAATTCACAATACTAAAGTTGAAATCATCTCTCTTGTCATAGATTTTATTAGAGACGTTGTCATTGGACATAGCGATCTCAATGTCTAGAAATGCTGCATTTAAATGTCAGTTATTTGCTTTATTAAGGGTAAGTACTTGAGGGTAAATTAGATGGATCATTTGAGAAAAGAAAGGATTATCTATAGTAAGAATATCGTCAAGATAGCGTGACGTTAAATTGAAAGCCTCTATAATGTGGCTTTGGTTAGAAGGGGATAAAGTTAACATGAAATCACGTTCAAAACAGTATAAAAACAAATCTGCTATCAATGGTGCACAGTTGGTTCCCATAGGAATACTAATTACTTGTCTATATAAAGTGTCACCGCATTTTATGTAAATATTGTCTAATAGGAAACGTAGAGCTTCACAAACATCCGAGCAAGTCCACATAGTAAACTTTTCTAAGAAAGTGTTGGTAAAAATGCATTACTTTCATGACATGCAATATATAGACGTTGCTCTCGAGCATTATTGTTTTCTCAATAAGAGCAATCAATCTAAGTCAAGAAAAAAAGAACGATTGCTGATTTTGTCTGTGCATTTTATTTTTATGTAGACAGGTTTTAATAGAAAAATATGCTCTCTTAGTTCATGTTTTTATTTGTGACATTATAACCTAATTTTTACTTAGTATAAACGACTGCTTACGGGCGTTGTGTATGCCATCCGCAGTTTTTTTAAGTGCATAGAAAGCTTTTTACGTGAGTGACTCTCAACAGAAGAAAACGGCGGTAGTAAAAATATCAGTCATTTTATCTTCTCTCATATTACATGTACCACTAAATACCTAATGCAACTTCTGGCTACGAATCATATTTTGTAGTAGTCATTTGTCATATTCATCACACTATAAATTGCTCTAATAAAAATCCCCTCCCATACCAGGTGATTACTGGGTAATAAACGGTCGTTCAATGTCAGATCAACAATATTTACGATCGGTTGTTTTTATAAGTTCCGCTTTTCTGACGATTCTGAAATACGTTCTTTATAACACAGTTACAACATTGTTCTAGAATAACTGTCCTGTTTCGTGAACATGAAAATAATTGCTTTCTATTTGCATGGCATGGCATGAACGTTTCTTTTCAGATATCGTCTCTTTGACTGAATGGAAAATATTCTATCTGTATAATAACTTGTTTGTCATGTTGTTCGTTCTCTGCTCTGGTCTTCCTTTGTTCATTAATTGATATTTTAACTCATACCATTTCACCGTTTGAATAAATTAACTCATTATAGATGTTGTATAGCTTCATTAAGAAAACGTGTATGCAGTTACCAAGTTCATACATCTTCTGATAAAAATGTGACTAAAACTTGCATCCTATCGCAAAAATATGTTAAATGCTTAAATGTCTCGTTGCTTCTTTTTAATCTTTGTGTTGTGATTTTCCAATTAAAGTTGTAGCACTTTCACTAAATACTTCTATCAAATCTTATTAATCAACTGTATAACAATTAGACAAAGGTTGTCACTTATAAAATTAAAATGACAGCTTTCGGAGACAGATTTCAATTCTGTCTACAAAAAGACATAAGCTTGGCAGTAGAACTTAATGATTTAACAAAATTGCACGTATATGTTATTCCTTGTTTAAGCTCGTAAGGAAAGACAATAAAAATATACCTTTAAAATTGGATATCGATGATTATTGCAAATGTAAAGCATGTTCCAAATTTGAATTCGATTTTAATATGGTTTTAGATGAAATCACTGTATCAAAACTTAATACGACATCGCAAACTGCCTTTGTTATGTATTACCGCAGTGGATTTTATATTTACTAAATGCCTGGCATATGCTGTCAGTTGGATTTAAAATCAGTTTTGTATAAGCGCGTACTTCTTGTGATGAAAAATTGGTCACTTATTAAAAACATAATACATAAAAGAGATATTGTTTTAGTGCTTTCTTAATGTGTTTAATTGATTGTTGTATTTCTGTGTATGATATTTTTATTATATTCTAATTGAATGTCAACAAAGGTCTAGGGATATTTGAGAATTTCACCACATAACATAAAGGAAAGTGTATTTTCTGCTTAGGTCGAAGTTAGGGTCGCTTACTGTGAGTTTGTATATATATGTATATATGTATGTATATATGTATATATACATATATAGGTATGAATGGACCCCACTCCTGATTAATGTAAATGGATAACCTATTTTTAATGTCAAATAAAACTTGATGAATATATAACTTGCAAGTCAATTTATGAACTGTGGCTGTTAGACATGGCCGTTACCGCCTATAAGTCCTCTAAGGTAGTTTACCTGATTTTTTTTAAACACAGGAATATCTTTCATAAGTGTGTGCTTTGACCTAACTTTATATTTCTAAACGAAAGAACGTCCATTCCTGGTTTGCTTATGTTATGGTGTTATTGGGTCTGCTTCATAAATTAATAAATAATAAAAGTGCATTATGTTGTTGTTGTTTTTTTATCTTTTTCTGTTTACAGCTTTTATCAAGAAGACAGTTTTGAAGTCTGAACTAGCATTTACTCGTAAATCTGGTATGTATCTGGTAATTGTTATTGGTCATCAAATCAGCGGGAACATTGAGTCGTCGCTAATAAGACACATATTGGATACCGTTAATGTTAATAAAATGATGAACTTTCAATTAGCATGCTTTCCTTTGACATTTATGAATTCTCGAAAATATAATCAGTGCCCAAATAATTTTTAATTCACTAAGGAAACCTGAGATGTTTTATTTTCCAACGAAACCATGTGCTTCCGCCTCCATGTAGTTAGTTTAGAATGTCTTCATCACGTCGTTTTCCTTACATCCAGGACAATGTTTTTATTAAAAACTATCGTTTCATGTTGAAAAACCTTATTCGAAAATTGAGCGCTGACTTTTATATGCAGTTGATCACATGTACATTTACAGTATACATGAGACACAAGTAGCTTTTAATAGAACAATAATTAAGAAAATACAGTTATGGAATTGTGGTTACAAAGAATTCGCTTATTCTGAAAGAGCCAGATCAAATTCCACCGGAAATGCTTTACATTAGAAAACACTTAGCAACAAAATGTTAATTCAACGAAAGTATTACCTTATTTCGAATGCTTGCTTCTGGTACCGTTGTGTTTGATCTCGATAGAGTACGATCATCGAGCGTAAACACTTGTACATGTGTTCATGATGATAAGTAATGCATGTATGTTTAAATATAGATATAAAAGTACATTAAATGTATAAGAGAAGACATATTATGGTAAGCTGTGTTACTTTGCAACAAAATGTTTAAAGTTGATAGTTTCTCCTTTAATTGTTTGCTTTTGTTTCTGCTGGTAATAGCTATAACTCAATTGATTATTTGCGATGCGCCGAGTTACCGATACAATATGAAATTATAGTAGTTGTTGACGTTACGAAAATAAATGAAAGTGGACTCATGCCTGTTCTGCAGAAAGATGTTTAAAATCATAAATGGTGAATTCTCCTGCAATAGAAATATTTTTCAAGCATGTGCCTCTAAGCCGCTTGGCATAGTCTTGTTTCTTCTTTAATTTGTGGTGTTACTACTAGTTTTGGTTAATGTTATTTTCCTAAATAACTTTCTTAAGTTAAAGATTAACTCCAAAACCAAAGAGACGAATAGCGTGCCGCTTATGAAACATTGATGAGAATGTTTGGCGACAGGTTGCAGTTTTGCTCTGCAGAAAGACAAAGATCTTGCCGAAATATGGTAATGAAATTAATTATATTACAAAAAATAATAAAACTTAGCTTTCAAACAGAACATGGTTTCTAAATCCATGTTAGTGTTTGTGCTTTTATGGCTTTGTTTAATGAAATGGGTCAAATCGAAATCAGGACAAAATGGAAATGTGAAGCTTTACTTTTTTATTCAATCAAAATCTTGAAGTCTTCAGTATTTAAATGCAAGCCGCATGTTTATATCAAAGGAACCGCCATTGAGTTGAAGACAAACGTAGTAACGAGTTGAATAAGTACATATATAATTAATAAAATATATCAATAAGCCCGTATTTTTGCCAAGTCATTTGCTATACTTGGCATACTTCAGTATAACTATTTTAAAAGTAGTAACAAGTTGCTAGCATTGTCATGTTAACCATCGCTATGCAATGCCAATGCGTTGTGTTTAATATAGTTTAATTTTGCTTTGCCAACGCGATGAGTTTAAAATCTTAACTTCATTAACTCATTAGTCAAGTAACTATTTCCAACTATCGTTATCAGTGGGGACAACGAGCCGAATCAATGTGGTTAATTGATGTTTAATATGAATGAGCCGTGCTTTCGAGAGGAAAAAAAGAAAAGTATCTGTGCATGTAACGAATATACACAAACACGGTTACGTTTCCTTAATATGAACTACAAACGTGACTGCCTGCAAATTTACACATGTATTTTTAAAAGGTACATGTAACACCCTGCGATGGTTTGACGCGATGCTTTCTTAAATTTAAGAATAATCATAATTTATCTAAACATGACTATACATTGTTCATTAATTTAATTCTGGCTATATTATGGAATTGCATTTATATACAGTTTTCATGACAGACTTTTGTCGAATTAATTAAACAAAAACGAAGATCACGCCAAACTATACAGTTTGATTCGCTTATGAGAATACATTTTTAAAAATACAATTCTATGATAAATAACGCGTTGGAAGTCATAACTTAATCCCATTGGGTCACATTGTCATGTCCGAAGATAAATCTCACCGAGCGTGAGCACTTCCACATTCATGGCACGCAACGCAAAGGGACGTTCACATTTATTTACGTATATCAAGATACAATATATATGCATGTACAGTGACTCATCCGCATTTCAATCTGATTCGTTGCATCTGTTGTGCTTTGGAAAAACAATTAATGGACTTTTAACGACGTAGTGTTGTAAAGGTTATTCTAAAAAGGAAAAAAAAGATGGGCTTGTCAAAAAGAGCAAGTAAACATGTGAAGCCAATATACAATGGTATTGCTCTAATTATAACAGGTCTGGTCAAAATGTCATATTCAGTTGGGTAATACTGACATTAATGGTTTAGAAATAGTTTGGTTATTATATCGTAGACGAAGAAAGATTAAGATATTTTACCAATGACGTAACTAAAACGTACTGAACAGATCATATGAACAATTCTTGCTTTCATGAATCATTTAAAAATGTTGGCTATAAAGTTCTAATAATGTTAATATTGTTTTTATCATTTTCGACATAATATTAATAATTATGGGCAAACAACCTTTCTATATGTCATTAAGGATTGCGGACCGCAATGGTCCGGTAAAAATCGACTAATGCTGCATAATATCGTCGTTGACCGAAGTCCCTTTCGCCTTTTTTCGACAGTTTTCGCAATACCTGTTCTAGGTTTGTCTTTGAGGCAATTATTTGAGCAATTTGGTTCGCATACTCGACAAGCGTGGTCGATGGACAATAAAATGAAACACTAATCCAATTAGATATAGGAAGATGGTTTATAGAACACATTGACTCAGTAGGAACGCAGAAGGACAATCTCGTGTTACCTTATTCAAAAAGAGTGCTAGAAAAGTGAAAAAAGGTAAAAGAACTTTCTGACTATTTCAAGAAATAGGGTAATTTTACAGTTTGTGATTAAGAATTTTATGAAGTAATTTATTTGTTTTACTATGTACAATCCATTTGTTTATATCATATTAAATTTACACTGTTCCCTGCTACTGTCACATTTCATTGTCATTATTTCTGAGTTCAAAGGTTCAAACTTCACATTTTTGCCGACAGTTATCAAATTTTATGGTTTTCTTGTTACATCCCTTTCAAAAATTTTTTATGTTTACGACTTACGATTTAGTGTGGGACAAATCTTAATTGACTTATTATGTTGCCCTTTCTTCAAAAGAAATACAAATTTTAAAATGATGAAAAATATTAAATAAAAGTAGTATCGGCCAACTTCAGCAAATTTAATTGCTGATACATATTTTGTTAAATAAGCTATATAATATCCATGGTAAAATGTCCTGTTATGTGGACACTCATTTTCTCAAATTTTGTAGATATTACTTATCAGTTATATTTAAATGGAACTTAACTGGTATTTAAAAAATTATTGTACAAGGTCTTTGTATTAAGACAATTACCGCATTTCTCTTTGAAAATATATGAAACTAAAGATTATAACAGATTAACCTGTTTTACATTTTGCATTATTATTTAATTACATGAGATTGATGAAAGTACATTAATTTCTCTATTTTCCGAGATAAGGTGTTACAATCTTCAAATATCTCGAGTTAAATATGACGAAAAGTGTTTTAAATCTGAACAGAAAGTGCTTTTCATGGTATTTATTAGAATAAAATAGGACGCCATCAATTTCTTGACAAGCTCCGTAAATAATTCTGGTTTTATATTTATAAATATATATGATTTTAAATACGAAAATTCAAACCATTAATGAAATAGCAACCGAAAATAATGTATTAACACTGGATAATACACCGTTAAACTACCGACCCTCTTGATATATTTGTACATGTTTTGTAGTTTGTTTGATGTTTCTATATTGTTTTGAAAGACGTGTAAGTGTTGTTGTTGTGCTCCTATTGACGAGATCCATTTATCACTGATAGTGGAAGATCCCATACATATGTTTGGATAGAACCGTCGGCGCAACGCATGTAAGACAGAATACCTCATCTATGACGTCATTGCCCCCACCGGGCCTCAAACCCATTCCGTGAGGTTTTAGTAGTTGGACATTTGTCAAGTACCAGATCACACTTTAACATATGTTGGTGATTTTCAAAAAATCCTTTATATTTCAAAATATCACAGATAAACTTCATTTAGTGAATGTTAAGCGTTTCACAAAGGCGTACGATTGAAATTGATTTATACTGCTTGATTTTATTTAATCTTCTAACAAAGCATATCTCTGTTAAATTTTGGCCCCTACAGAAGTTTTATCAAAATCATTTTCATTTAGTTATATATGACCGCGGACCATCATATTTTGCACTCTATCCTATATATAAGCTGCACGAACTATGTCATATTTAGGCATTCGATTCTTCATCCCTGCCATTAAAACTGACATGCTTGACACGGCTCACAAACAATTTGTAAACAATTCGATTTGTTAGATCGTAATGAATATGTTCTTTGGTTCAAAGTTGATAATTTGGTACACAGTAAAAGATACGGAAGCCGGTTTCGTACATTTTACGACTGTGAAGATATATTGTCGAATCTAATTGTCTATTCTTTTCAAACCAACACACAAGACGTATACTTACATGAGCTTTTTCAGGTTACAGCCAATGTTAGCACCTTACAGACATAAGTCTGAAGCTTGCAGACGGCAGAAACCAAATTTTTAGTACCTTTCTTACATATAATATGCCAACTGCGGATAAATCCTCGGCTTTTCATGAACTGTTTTTTTAACTTATTAGCTTTTAACAATACTACATTTTATTTTGTTGGTAGGTTGTTTTCTAAATTTCGATATTTTCTTTCGTATTTTTTACATTCCACTTTTGACACTTTTGACATTTTTGGAACATGATGTCATGGCATTATAGGCCATATTTAAATTGATCTTATAATATATATCAGCGCTTGGGCTGTTTTATTGGTTCTTAAAATATATCAGCGCTTGGGCTGTTTTATTTCAAACTAATCTCTCGTTTGAAATTTTATTTTTACGTTGCCGAGGCTTTGATCTACTGTACATACTGTACATATGTTTATATTTTATATGTTTTTATTTTATTACTAGTTATTATTTATGTATATAAGTTTATTGTATCTGTTTTAACTCCCGATGCAGGTGCTTACTGACAGTTGTTTCACATTGACGGGATGTTGTTATTTACACTGTTTGTTTGCTAGAAAACCCTTAAGGAAGTGAGAGGTTGGAGCTCTCCACAAACCAGGTTTAATCACCCAAGTTGGCCCTTTTGCCGATTGACCGTTCCAAGGCGGTAACTGATGGTTTTTCTTTATGTGTGTTATGTCTCGTCTCTGTGTTCCTGTCACATTTGCATTTACATTGTTTGCCTTTGTCTACTGGTAGATAAATTTTAAATACCTGTAAAAATTTTGATAGGACCTTTTCTTATTTACCTATCTAGATTAATATATTGACATGTCGTTTAAAGGTCGTGATAGTTGTTGTTGCTGATGTTATTGTTGTTCTAATAAAATATGTTTTGTATTACGAATGCATAATCTGTGTTTTAAGAGTATGACAAATGTCTGCAGTGGAAGAGAGGTAAACATAAAGGTCAAATCAAGCGGTCTATATTGTTTGTTTATTGGGTTTATCGTCCCACCAACAGTATTTCAGTTATCTGGAGACGGTGGTCTATATTGTATAGTTGTTTCAAATAAAAAGATTGTCATTGAGCAACATGCAGATATATTTAGGTGACCCTAGTAGAATGAACCGGAATACGTTGACGCAACAACAAATTTATCATCATATAATTATTGCAATTGCAAATCAATGGTCAGAAAACGGGCACCTTCTGGAAAACAACATCGTCTGCCTTGGTCTGCAGGTAGATAAAATTTAAATATCTATGAAAATTTTGATAGGACCTTTTCTTATTTACCTATTATATATATACATGTGTTGTTCGGCGATGTGTGGCCTATTAAGTTTCGGTGTGCCTCAAAAACCCAAATACAAACCGTGTTGTACAAATCCATGTCGTAATCTGTAGTAAAATGGTCTTTTACCTCTGTTACCAAGTTAACGTTATCCGACATGATTTGGCTAAATGATTAATGACATGTGTTGCTTCAGGGTAAAGAACAATTTCTTTGAGAACTGTATTCTGTTCATGTAATTGTAATGAGAGTGTTGGACGACGCTTCGAATAGTTGTCTCCAGAGTAAAACAAAACAGATATACATAGTTTTAGAAACATCATAAATTACAGTACAGGAACACACATGTGCATTAAGTTGTTAATGTACACAACCTTTGTAAAATAGCAATATCACAGAATGCAACAACGATTATCTCGAAATGTTCTTACTCCAAGTCATAATCGAAATAAATTGGAAATTTGTCAAGTCTCAGTTCAAACCTGAACATATCTTGTTAATATTCATGGAGCTTTAATATTTACCTAAAACATATAACAGCTGTGTTATGGCTTGAACGCTATGCGTTTTACAAAGAAACATAATATTTAATTGATTGATATTGCTTTATTCTATTTACTTTTACTAAGTATATCTCTGACAGATGTTTAAGAAGATTCATCGAATCATAATAATATGGTATAATTAATAAAATTGTTTTTTATTTGCTTGAGAACAATGAAATGTTTAACAAAGCTATAATTATTATTTTATGTTAAGAAATACATTTATGTGATGCAATTATATGCAATTGTGCCATAATGCAGCATATATTTAGATATTTGATTCGTCTTCTCTGCAAATATAATTGATTTATCAGACAGCCTAGCGGCTCATTAACATTTTGTAACATTTCGACGATTGGGATGTTTAAGAATATGTTCGCTATTATTCGCTAACAGAACGAATGTTCTATTGACTGAACTAACCGAACCGCTTAAATATCCTTTTTCTCCCACTCGGCTACACCACTACAAAGATATCTTCCAATTGTCTTATTATTTAATTTTCTTTTCAAGAAACACACAAGACATATGCTTAGAGTGTGGGTTTCAACAGGAGCCAAATTCTATTTACTGACACCGTAATTTCGTTACATAAGTAAGTTTGAAGCTGTTAGACTATTACCTACAAAGACTGAAAACCGCGGCTCAAGGTTAATATATTGTCAGATAGTTAAATGGTTATGTTTTCCTATTATTTTAATGCGTAACGTTGCGATTTCTGCATTAACTGTGTTTGGAAATCCATGGAACATAAATATGGAACTTAACTCAAGCAATCTACATTCTATAGTTGTTTCAAATAAAAAGTATTTGTTACTGAGCAGCCTGTCGTATGCATGTACAAATTATGAGCATGCCCAGTTAGAATGCAGCTGAAGCCAGCAATCAGTCAGAAATTGATTATCATGAAAAGATTAGAAATCATATTTTAGAAAAAGTAGGCGCCCTCTGGAAAATTAGTTTAGACATCCAGGTTATAAAATGATGTCATGAACGTCATTAGGTTTGTCGTATTTTTTATTTTACAGTGTACAACAATAGAAAAGCAATAAAATTAAACACTATAATGCATGGAGAAAATGTCAACAGATCAAGATTTGTAGAAAAATGTGCACTTACTATATTGTAAGATATATACTCAATTTGACTCGAACATTGTTACCGTTAAAACGTGATCGTAAAACAGACAGACAAGCGTGTATGTCGGGAATAATTTACCGCCGCTTCTCTCCAAAGCATCACGCGATTTAATCATTTTGAAGTAATCTAATATCGCGAGCCATACAATTTACTATGGTAATGCTGCATTTATATCACCTGCGATGCATGTTTATTTCCTAAAAGCTATCCAACTAATTACTACCTTAATAAATAACAAATACAGAACTTGTTTATCTACGGCATCAAACATTTTATGTAAGGTCAATATGCCCTTACCAGACTTTGCTTATTAAACAAATCATGTTTACAGTAATATAACAACGGATCTTAATCGCGTTAATGAAGATTTATTTAATGGACAGGATAAACTTGATATTTTTCATTGTATCGAATCATGTTAGCATTAAACAGGTGCAACTCATAAAGATTGATTATAATGTCAAACAATTTGCTCTTAAAATATGTTATTGGTCTTGTGTCTTGAAATATACGCAGTTTAAACATTAGAGTTGAGCTTTTTTTTGGTTAGAAATAAACATAACAAAGAAAATGTTCGTATCAGTTAAAATGTTTTCCTGTCTGCATACAACTTTGTCTGTGAGTTTTTATTAGGTACATGTTTATATTATGTTCTATGCATATTTGGTCGTGTCAAAAATTGAGAAAAAAACTTTGTGTAGTATGACACATCTCTGCAAGATAGCAAACATTTAAGGAATGAATCGTAAAATTTTGACGTTTATCAACTGATGCGGACCACATATTTACATTATATTTAGTGTATTTATAATCAATTCATTTAAAATAGACAGTTACAACCTGTTTCATGTTATATTTATAAGACAAGCCCTGCAACTCCTTAAAGCAGTTACATCAAACAAATAGCTTATTCTGCGCATGATACAGGTTTTCGTATTTAATTCACGCCCAGAAAGTCAAGAAGCAAAGCAACAAGAAAGTAGTTCTTCATTTATGGTTCTTTAAATGTTACTATTGCACATTCTGTTTTAAAAGATAAAGTGTTCAAACATTCCATTTTCAGTCAAAGTGACGGTTTGGAAATGTTTTACAAGCATGTCTGTTATATTACATTTTTGACGTCATGTTTTCTTTCAATCATGAAATAATCCGTTGTAAAATAAGGCCCACCCACATAACCAATCAGCAGTCAGAAATGCAAGTGCGCGCTATCTACGCCACACTGTAGTTCATCGAAAAATGAACGTATTATTATAAATAGTTCATTGCAGCGGTAAAAATTAGAAATGTAAATAGTACGAGTATACTTTAAAGGATTGTGTATGTTTAAAGTAGTAGTTGTAGTAGTAGTAGTAGTAGTAGTAGTAGTAGTAGTAGTAGTAGTAGTGGTGGTGGTTGTGGTAGTAGTAGTAGCAATGCTGTTTTGCATTTTGCCTTGGCTTTTTGACAAGAGGGAGGCTGATATATTGTTTATAGAAGACAGTTTATCTCAAATCTTGATAAAGAAATACAGATGTTGCATAAACATTTTGTCGACAAATTAAACTCTAAACATAAAATTAACTAGTGTAATTTGTCTATGGAATCGTTCCTGTTAAACTAGCCTCACACATGTGTGTTATATAACTATTTTATGGTAATAACTTTTAGACCATGATTTCTTTTAAAATAACATATACGAGGTGTGATTAATTGTTGTTTGCATAACTGAGTCTACGTAATGTTACGAAAATACATATACATGTAACGTATTGGATTTCAATGTATTTCAGCTGTCTGTAGAAAAAGAAACGTTACGAAGTTTGCCAATTTTGGGTCATATCAGCTTGTCATGCAAGGATTATTATATGCGCAGAACACAAACCCTGTGGCAAAGATATTCACGTAGCATCTCTGCAATAGCCATGGGCGTCATCGTTTGATAATCTTACGAAATGATAGTCAGATTAAACGTATAATTGTAATGAATCATTCAAATCTCTGATGTTTCCAAGTGCCAAACCTAACAAAAATATATTAGAAATGCCATGTCAAAACATATCTTTAGACATTTTTGTTAAGTCTCCTCTATACTCGTAATATACTTTAAAATATAAAAGTACATTAAATTAATAAGTAAAGACATATTGTGGTGAAAAGTTGTGTTGCCAAAATCAATTTGCATTAAAATGTTTTAATTTGTTATGGCGTCTTTTTTAATCGTTTACCTTCATACATATTAGTTATAGCTGCAATTTCACTGGTGAACTCTGATACTTCCGGTTACCAATAACTTGTGTAATATATATAAGATGTTTGGCGCTCACGAATAATAAGTGAAAACGGTCTCATCTGCATGAGGATGCAATTACTTTATGATCATGCTAATGAAAACAATTAGTACCTACCACTGCATATATATATGTTTCGTTCTATTGAAGTCTGTACCGTCCGTTAAGTAAAATAATCAGTAAAGTTTTATGTTAAACATGGATGCTAAACGCATAAAAGGTTTCCACCATTTAATTTAATTTTAGGATACTTCGACAATACTACAAGAAAACTTTTAAACAGGAACATGTTATTATATATTTTGCTAATGAAATTGTTCGTTGTTGTATTTGGTATTTATAAGAATGTGCTGTACTTTGTTATCTGTGTTATCATTTAATTAAACAAATATCAACCCAGTATACATGTAACTATAAATATACTAGGAGTCTGACAAAGAGAAATCAAAATATTCACTATTAGATAAAAATCAAGTTTGTTTGGAACATTCACCTAAAGATTGTTATTTATCAAAGTATTTGTTCTGTGTGTTGGAGTTTTGTTTTTGTTTGTTTTGTTTTTCTCGATGCATTTCTCATACCTTTTTCGTGCATTTGTCGTGCATCTATCGTGCATCTCGTTGTAACAAATATAATCACATTTTAGGGATGGGATGGATAACGGCCCATCTCACATTTAAAACATATGACTGCAAACATTAATTATAAATATGAATTAGAGCATATAATGCCCCCGAAGAACGTCTAATGCTATTGAGGCATTTACATATATTTGCAGATATATGGGAATGAATAATATTACAGAAAATAATCAATTTAGCTTTAAAGTAGGATATGCTTTTTAAACCCTTCCTTTATAATATATGTAAGTGTTTGTTCTTTTATAGTATTGTTTCATAAAATGGGCAAAAGATAAATAAAATAAATAGAAATAATGTTGTTTTTTATTTTGTCAACATCTTAAAATGTTCAATATTTAAGTCTAAGCACATTTCTTTCACAGTAGCCGCAATTGAGTTCTAGGTAAAAAAAAAAGTAAAATTATGAATTAGTTAAATATACACAAATAAAATTAACAAAAAAACGTCAACTCTGTAATTATTCTATTAGTTTTGCTAGAACTGTCATACTTCAATAAAATGATTTTAGAATGATAATAATATTTCGCTAGTATTGTCATTTCAACATCCTCAATGCAATATCATTGAATTGTGTTTTTTTATAGTTTGATTAAGTTTTTCCAAGATGTTAATGTTGAAGTTTCAATGATCATTAACTCGTATGTCGGTCAATTGTTACTATCATAATTAGTAGTATCATCGTGCCGTATCCAATTAGACACGCGCCTGATACCGCTATAGTCGACAAATTAATAATCCTTCAATTAATATGCTTAATTTTTTTCTTTGAGATTAATTGATTAAAATATACATAAACCGTGTTAACAATCGTGTTTTGAGGTGAGAAATGGAATCCTATGGTATAGACTCTGTGCATGTAATGAATATGCACAAACACAGCCACCCACATTTCGTTTAGAAACAAAATAATTAATATTCAGTAAATATTCCAATATGAATTAGACACGAGGCATCAAATTCATAAATGTATCTTGAAACTATACATGTAACACCCTGCGATTATTTGACACTATGCTTCTCATTTAAAGTCATAATTCGTTTAAACATGTTTATAGATGTACTTTGTTAGTTAATTTGTATAAAGGGATTTCGTTTATACACAGTTTCCGTAAGAGACTTTCATTTTAATTAAACAAACACGAAGCTTACCTTTAACAATTTGGCTTGCTTGTGTAAATGTTGCAATTTTAACAGAATACTTACAATAAATTGGAGTGTAGAAGTACACCACCTTGGTTAAATAAATGAAAATGCATTCATATTTCGTAGGTTTGCTTCGAGTTACATTGTCTGGCCAAAGATTAATCACACAGGGTGTAAGCACTTCCACATTCGTGGAATGTAACGCAAAGTTCATCACATTTTCATTTACGTAATATAATATATATAATAACACCATTAGTATGCTAGCATGAACAGAGTTACTCATTCGCGTTAAAGTTTGGTACATTAAAGCTGATGTGCTTTAAAAAAAAAATTACTGAGAATTTTACGACGTAGTTTTGTGAAGATTTCTCTAAAGGGAAACAGATGGGCGTGTCACAACAACAAGGAAAATCATAAATAATGCCACTACATTTAGACAATGGTGTTTCCCTTATCAAAACCGTGCAAGACTGTGCAGTTGGTTAATACCGCCATTAATTGGTCAGAATCATTTTGGATTACTTCTGTAGTCATTGAAGAAGAAAGTTGAAATGTCTTTTCTCTGACATAATTAAAGTGTACAGGACGGAAAATACAAACGCTTTTGTAATTTACAGGAACATTTTTTGATTCGACAGAAATCATTTAAAACCATTTAAAATCTTTTGACTAGGCATTTCAGTCGGAACGCATCTCCTTGAAGATTTCCGACTCGACTGGGACTCGAACCCATTCAGTAAGGACTTAGGAGTTGGGAATTTGTCAAATGTCTGTTCAAACTTGAACATATCTTGATAATATTTATGGAGCTTTATTTTTTACCTAAAGACATATCACAGCTGTGTTATGGCTTGAATGATGTGCGTTTTACAAAGAAACATAATATTTAATTGACTGATATTGCTTTATTTTATTTACTCTTACTAAGTATATCTCTGTCATATGTATAAGAAGCTTCATCATAATCATAATAATAAGATGTAATTTACGAAATTGTTTTTAGTTGCTTGAGATCGAAAACAGGTATAGCAAAAATATAATTATTATTCATATGTTAAGAAATACTTGTATGTGATGCAAATACGTGCACTTATGCCATAATGCAGCCAATATTTAGATATTCGATTTGTATTCTCTACAAATATAATTGATATGCCAGACATCCTAGGGTCTCAAACAAATCTTGTAACATTTCCATTGTTTGGATGTTTTGGAACATGTTACTTGTTGCTGAAGTGATACTACTGTAAGATAGAGAGAAACATGTGCAGGGAGCCTTGGACTCGAACCTTGACCATTCGCTAGCAGGGCGAATGCTCTACCGACTAAGCTAACCGGACCGCTTAAATATTCTCTCCCTACCACTCAGCTACACCACTACAAAGATATATTCTAATTGTCTTATTATTTAATTTTCTTTTCAAGAACCTCACAAGACAAATGCTTAGAGTGTGGGTTTCAACAGGAGCTAAATTCTATTTACTGACATCGTAATTTCGTTACATACATAAGTTTGAAGCTATTAGACTTTTACCTACAAAGACTGAAAACCGCGTCTCAAGATTAATATATTGTCAGATAGTTAAATGGTAATGTTTTCTTATTATTTGGAATGACAAATTCAGCATTATCTGTGTTTGTGCAATATGGCAATTGTCTGCAATTGAAGTAAATACTAAAATGCATGGGGAAAATGTCAAAAGACCATGATTTGAAGAAAAAAATGCGCTAACTATATTGTAAGATACACACTCAATGTGGCTAGAAAATTGTTACAGCTAAAACGTTATCGTCATGCAAACAGACAAGCGTGTATGTAGGGAATAATTTACAGCTTCTCTCTCCGAAGCATCACGCGATTTAATCATTTGAAGTAATCTTATATCACGAGCCATACAATTTATTATAGTAATGCTGCATTTATATCACAAGCGATGCATGTTTATTTCTTCAAAGCTATCTAACTTATTACTACCTTAATAAATTACAAAGACATAACTTGTTTATCTACGACATCAAACATTTGTGTAATATGCCCTAACAAGATTGTGTTCATTAAACAAAATCGTTCATGTTAAGAGTAATTTTACAATGAATCTTAATCGCGTTAATGAAGATTAATTAAGCGGATAGAATGAACACGATATTTTTCTTAATATCGAAGTATGTTATCCTCAAAGGTGGTATCCGACAGTTTGGTCCTGTTTTGTGTCTCAAATAACCGTATAAGTCATTGGTATATAAAACTATATTGCAAAATGCTGCTCACTGACATCAAAGATCTGTGTAAATGGTCAAAGGTGAATCTCCACTTATTGCATGTGTTTTCTATCCGAACCACTCTACCGAGATACACAACTGTAGCTATATTTAACTTAGAAAACCATGCGACCACTTACTTTAATATAGTCATCCAGTTTATCCGCTCTGCTGTCGTTAGTTTTAATCTTTTAAAATCAAATCATGCAACCCCTTTTGGAAGGTAGAGCCAAACGAATAGCAAATTCTGCGCGTGATACCAGGTATTCGTATTTAATTGAGCCAAGAAGCAAAACAACATTCCATTTTCGGCCATGCCTTAAGATAACACATTTTTTAGGACAGCGTATTCATCACATATGGAAGATCAGTCCATTTCTTTCATAGTGGTCATTAAAATTTTCATATTTTAGTAAAAAAAAGAAGATGAAGAAGTAGTTGTAGTAGTAGTAGTAGTAGTAGTAGTAGTAGTAGTACTAAGATTAGGAACAATATCAAATGGTACCACTTTTCACCTAAGCCTGCTTTATCGATCTCGGGTTATCAATTCGTGGAATGTGATATTTATTTAGTTTAAACAATCAAGTAACAAACAACACGTATTAAATTCTGTTCACCGAGCTAAATAACAGTACATACTAAAAGTATTAATAAACATGTCAAAACACAAAACTAACACGACCAAAATAAGATCAAAAGTTTAAACGCTTTGAGTCTACCAACTCCTTGGCGCTGATGAAAGTAGTTTAATCTTTCTAAGACAAAGAGATAAAATACATTGTGTTAGCCATTATTGTGGTACTATTGTCTGCTACGGTCTAATGTGGTGGCGGCTTTTAACGCTGTTGATGTCTTTTAAGCGTTCATTCAATAATTATCTTTATTGACGTAGCCTACGTTTATTTATTTATACTTGGTAAAATTCAACATTCAATTTTAAGACGCGATTAAAACACAAAATTTGTTTTGAAAATAAGAGCTGATATCTTGAACAGTGTACCCACCATTCTGTGTGACTTGTGTTCAGCCCAATCTTTGCACCTTTAACTGTAAACAAACGTACTCAGCGTGGTCAAAAGCCATTGCCTTTTACGGTAAATGATGGCAATATTGCTAAATTTGCCGTCACTTAATTTGAAATCTGTCAAAATGCTGATACTTTATGTCATGTCTTTAGAATTGATGGATTGGAGCATATTTTGGCATATCTTTCGTAATAAGTATCGTGCATTACAAGGCGTCAGGTGCATTCATATTGTATCGGATTTTCTCTAGCTATACTCACCCTAGACAAAATACAAATGGACTGACTTAACAGATGTTACTCCAGTCACATCTATACGAAAATCTAGCATTGTGCACTTTAACAATAATTGAGAAATGATAAGATACTGTTGTCGTGATGGGATTCAGGTTAAACCACATTGAGAAACCGTTACACTAAGCTAAATAGCCAAAGTACACTCTCAAACACTGCTGTAAAATATTTGTTATATAGGATGAATGCACATAGCCAGAATGGCGCGACAGTTTATTGAATTGTGTGTATACCTCTAAAATACTAAGGCACTAAGACAGGAACTTTCTATAGGTTGTGAATGCTAAAGGAATTGTATTCAATACCGGAGAATATAACTCAACTGTTTGCAGCAGAAGTCACTAATGTGTAAATCTTTAGCATTCGAAAATCGTTTTGACTTTAAACGTTCAGATTTCAAAATATCATATTTGATCTGCACAATGTATATCAAATTCTGCCCTTTGAGCGTCGTTAATGAATCGTAATTGAATCTCAATCGATAAGCTGATATTTGTCAATTGTTAGTATTTTTCTGTTGTTTTTAATACCCAATCTATTAAAAGAGAGCATTTCAACTTATTATTTTCGATCAACTAAACATCTTATGATATTAAATAAGTCTAGACTTGAACACAGAACTAACAGACGATTATATCACCTAGATGGCCTGATATATTACCACAAAATACAATGTATCTTAAAAATATCTAGCGATAGCTCACCTGTCTAGAAGTTTGCTCCATATATTCACACAAAAAAAAGGACGAAAGCGAGATATCAGAGGCGCTGCAGATTGCATTTCCTCAAAACAAGAAGATTACTATCCTGGAAACAAAACAAAAAAAACTATCGATTCATTAGATAAATATAAATTAGACTAACGGGAACTACGACATCTGCGTCTTTGTTTTATTCCTTGTGTCTGCTATATCAGACATTGCAAGTTACATAGTTAAAATTGTTATACTGTGTTTCTTTTGTTAAACAAGACCTCACCAAACGGCTGCGAATTCCTATTCATGCCTGCTGCCTTTTTATACGTGTCAGCAACTCTTTATTGTTGCAAGTTCGCTGTAAACAGTGAAGTACTCGTTTTTTACTTTAAAAAGGGTCATGCTGCGATTTGACGATATATACATATCACGAAATGACTTTCTCGACACATTTACCTTCACATAAAAGACGAATAATAATTTTGCCCGTCATGTCTCATGAACATCATCTTTCGTCGTATCGTCAGTTACGCTTCTATAATTGATAAAGTATTTTTTAATAAAATATAGTTCTTTAAAAATATTTGCAAAAGCTTTATTGATAAGTGCATTTACACCATTGCTCTGTTTATTTGAAAGGACCGTAAAACATCACTTGGATAATCACTTTGTTCGGATAATATCGATGAATTATTATGTCCTTCTAAAATGGTTCTAATCTGCTTCGAGTGCCTTTTTAATGAGTATTGGACTTTAAGCCACAATTATTTTAATGTATATTATTTCTTCAGAATAATATTTCTTCAAGTTATGGATAAATCTATTCAATTGTAAGACAATAGTTTTCGCTTTGGGAATATCAATGGAGATGTTGTGGGACAGGTTGCATATTTATTCCGCAGAAAATGCAAATACTTGCAGATTATGGTAATCAATGTTAAAGCTTTACCATAGATGCCCATTTATGCTGCATTCTTGCTGCATATATGGATTTATGATGAATTTATGCACTTAGGCTCCTATTTCCAAACACTAATTATCACAATCTTAAAATACAATTCAGCTTAAAATCAAACATGAATGCTAAGTGACATGTGAATTACAAATTCCAATCTTATTGCAATTTAAGAAAAATAAAAAAAAGGCAATTGGTTTGTTTACCCTTGCCTTCATCTTATGGTATATGGTGAGCAGATCATCTTGCATGTTACTGTAACAGATGTGTCTTTGCAGAGTCGTGAGGTTGCAGGCTCTGTTGATTTAATAATGGGCCTCAATTGCCTTCTACTATTAAATGGTAATGACTGCGATGATAACCTCAACCCGTCGCCGCGTAGGTAATTAGAGTAAGAACTTAAGAATCTGGTTTTCCAGAGTATTGCGGTTCTTCTAATTTTTACTAGATTACTAACTAATACTTTTGTTTATGTTTCCCTCTACCAACAATCACTAAAAAGATCATGTCGGTGAGATTTATCCAAAACAAAAATATCTTCACTGTCCATGGCTAAGCGATGTTCGAATTGTCAGTTGAGTTCAAATACCCCTTATTTGTAACTTCTCGTTCGAATAGTCATCATTTGTAAATTTTAGTACGAAGTCTTCTTATGTGTAAATTTAAGAACGGCGAATCCTTATTTAAAAATGGATATTTTTGGTTATTTATTTAAACATCTGTACATGGTTGACAAAGAATATATGAAATAGTCCTATGAGCATTGCAACATCTATAAAGATTTGAATAGGCACAGGACAATTGTATTAAATGTATTCACTTGCAAGCCAAATGTAACACTAAGAACAAATCTGTGATGAGTCATTTAACGGAAAGAGCAAACTTGGAACGGTCGGTCGGCAAATGGGACCGACTGATGTGCTTAAACCGGCTTTACTGAGCGCTAATCTCGCACGTCGTGAGCGGTTTCTCAAATGCAAGATGAAAAGAAAACCGATCTATTACGTTTTCTTTGATACGTTATAACGAAAGTTGTGACGTCATTGAAAAATAATGTCTACATAGTATTTGACGTGTTATTTCTATTTGAAGAACCAGAAAAAAATTGTTGATTGCAACACTTAATTTAAGTGTAAATGGTTGTAGCATCCTTTAAATGTGGAGATGGAATTGAGGAAACAGAGACTAATGAGCATCATTGGAAATATACATTCCATATATGGTGAATTAAATGACAACATAGATTACAGGCTCGAGGATATATTTAAGACCACCAAACTGCACAAGTACTATTGTTGTAATCATAAATAAGAATATATAATAAAAAACCTATGCAGATTGCAACATTATAACAATTTGAAAAGGCACTGGTCAACGATACTCAAATGCAAGTCAAATGTATAAAGTAGATTTTAACACATTTCGGGTGATAATAATCCCTCGGTAGCGATGTTAAAACAATTCGATTGTGTCAGTAGCTGTGCGATTAAACATCAAACCATATTTTAATCAATGAAAATATTTATTTCATGCTACGTTTGTTTCAGATGTTTGATTTTCCAAGAGCAACAACACTGAACGACTTCCACATTTTGTGAAATAAAACGAAACAATGTTGGCAGTCATTTATCGACGAAGAAACGGACATCCTTTGAACGTGTAATAGCACACACAGACGAGATGTATTTTAGGTCCTAGTATGATGCACATATGATTTTAACAGCAGAAAAACAACGAAAAACATATTGTGTTTTGACGATATGTAAAACTGAACGCTTTTTATTAAAAAGTGTCTGTAACGCTAATTTATGTAGAGGTCACTTTCTGCTATAAAACACTGATTGTCTTAGTCAATACTCGCAGCAACACCACAAGGATCACTGCAAAATCGTTAGAAGCATGCCCTTGTCATTCGTGAATAAAGACTAACGGAGTATCTGGTAACATCCTTATCGGCTGTAATTGTGTGTTCTTTTATTAAAGACACGAGCTAAGATTTGTTTGTTTTAGCCAGCATTTTTTAAATATTAATAATATTAATTAAACATATAATTTCAAATATAATGCATTTTTCTTATATATCAATAACCTGTTTGTTACTACTTAAACATTTTTCTTTCAATAATAACATGTCTTGAGACAAGGCAAATTCGTTAAAAGCTTATATGTGTGTATTTTGAGTGTATGTTTTTTTTCCAATATAAGGCAATCATTGAAACAAATATAAACAACCTAGAAATAACATTTGAGAAAATTGTACAAATGTTGATAGTTTATTTGTTTACTAGCTATTCTGTTTGTATATTAGTTCATTTGATCTGTTTTAAATCCTGATCGCGCTTATTATTAATTGTCCCACTTTGACGCGATATCTTTATCTATACTGTTCGTTTGATCGGAAAACCTTTAGGAAGTGCAAGGTTAGAGCGCTCCACAAACCAAGTTTAAGCACCCAAGTCGGTCCTTTTGCCGACTGATCGTACCAAGGCGGTAACTGATGGTTTTTCTTTTTGTGTGTTATGTCTCGTCAAATCAAGTTGATGTAACTTCAAATGTAAAATCAAGTCGATTTTTAATCAAGAGTCAAACTAAAGATTTGCTCTATTCAGATCTACAAACTGCAATATTATTTAATTTGGTTATATAAATAAGAAAAAGTGCAATCAAACTTTCCACAGATATTTAAACCTAAACTCCCTCTAGACAAAGGCAAACAGGGTAGATGTGACAAAACACACAGACGAGACATAGCACACAAAAAAGAAAAAAGCAGCAGCTACCGCATTGGAATGGTCAGTCGGCGTATCTACTTTACGTTGTGTTGACATTAGTTGGATGATTAGAAACATTAATAAAAGAGTTTACAAAAATTAATTCTATACATCGTACCAAACGCAATACACATTGTTAATTGCGATATTATATTAGGTGCGAGGTAAGAGCTCTGTAAAACTGGTTTAAGCACCCCAGTCGGCCAATATTGCCGACTGACCGTTCCCAGGCGGTAACTGTCGGGTTTGCTCTTTTCGCTAAATGACTAATCAAAAAAGTTGTTCTTACTTTTCACTGGGATTACATGTGAAAAACATGTTTTCTGTGCCTTTTCCGAGTTTGATATATGTTGCAATGCTCATAGGACTTTGTCATATATTCCTTTTGACATTGGCAATTCCTGTAATTTCCATATCAAATCAATGTCTCAAGTTACCATAACATAATAATATATTTCTTGTGCAACATGAATCTTTGAGAACGTTAGTGACTACAGACATTGTATATCGAAAAAAATGGTTGTGTCAAAAACCTAATAACGTACAGTTATTACCAAAGCATTAGGTTTCTTACCATTTCCAGTCATACTATTACAATACTGTACGTGCCCAAATCAATGAAAATCCTGAACAGAATACCAAGCAGGACATGTTGACAGTTTCTAAATTAACATTATTGACAAAAGAGCACAGAAGTACGTAGGCCGTTATCAAATTTACTTATATGGCAACAACTGATGTCAAAATATAGCGTCATGATCTGAGTATCTTGATGACATTATTTGTCATCTATATTTCATTGAGCTTGGTGGTTTTGCTTATATGAGCCTTTTAAGCAAAGATGCGTGATGGATACAGAAATAAGATAAAAACAGGCGTAATATCATATAGTTTAATTATATAAATACTGTTAATGGAGAGGTACTAGGTAATGGATACATATTAGGTAATGCAAATGTCTCATTTCTGTTTGGACGTCTTGGTTTAAACGACTTAGAAATGTCACAGATTTCATATAAAAGCCACCATTATAAAGTGTATTGAAAATGCGGCAGCGCTCGCACATATAAGGACATCGAAAGATGTGTGTTCATGTTCCGCCTGTAGAAGTGCATTGCATTTTGATTTTCTCCTTTTAATTATTATACTAAGTGCATTTTAGTCTGACTTTAAGTCTAAACTAGCTGATTATTCTTAATCGTTAGACACCAGCATGAATTGTGTTTTAGTGGTAAGTGTTTTCTACTTGTATTACAACAGGAAAAAAAATTCGTAATTTTGAAATAATATTGGTCTAGAAAAAAGATGAAACAGTAAGTATTCACATTTGTAAACACTGTATGTAAAATGTCATTAATTAAACAATTTATCTAATTTAATTAAAGCATAAAGTGTATACGCTTTCCGATTTTCTATTAAACGTCATTTTTCTTTTTCGTCTTTCGTATCAACCAGTGTTAAAAAATGAAGCCAAAGCTTATTATACGGAAATAGATTCCATTGGGAAAAAAACGAGTCAATAATGCAACGCTATTGGAAGCTATCACTTGTGACGCATTTGAAAAAGGAAACCAAGAAATAAACTTGATAAAAATAGAGGAATAAGACCAAGGTTTCAGGATTTTTGGGTGAAGGGCATAATTCATTCCACATTCATAAGTAGGGAAAGTCATGTATTTTAAATGCCATGTTGTGATAGAAATGCTATTGCCATTTGAGTTAACTAAGACGTGTCTGATGAATTCCGCTTACAGAACTTGTGTGCATTAACTTGGGGTAACTGATTTCTATTTTCATGGTTAATACATCATATATAATGATTATCATTTTTTCTAATATGTGTGAGGCCTTTTCTATACAATAGTACCAACTAATCGCCGTGGAGAATATATAAAACAGAAAGTTAGTCGTGTTAATTTATCAATCTCTGGTATTTATTTTAAACCACCTTTCATGTTACCATACAAATACTCATTCATGTGTACTTCTCTATATGAAAATCTTATTCCATTTTGAGAACCAATAAGTCAAATATCAATATGGACTACTGAAGCAATGAGCTCAGAATTGCCTGACAGGCTCTGTTCTAGCACATGTTGTGGTATATGGTCGCGGAAACAGTCTATCAGACGCCGGGTAATCAATGTGTCAGGGAAACACTTCTAAACATTCATGCTATAAACGTCCAGGCACGAATAATTGAGGACGAGGAGAGATATTCATTTTCTTTAACATTATATAGAAAGCTCATTACCTTTAATACGAATATATAAGACAAAGTCTTTTTGGGCATCGAAACATATGAAAAATGAAACGACACAGGACCAAGGTATTCACATGCACGCCAAATGTAAAAGTGAGAACAAATCTGTGATGAGTCATATAACAATAAGAGCAAATCCGACAGTTACCGCCTTGGAACGGTCAATCGGCAATATGGACCGACTGGGGTGCTTAAACCGGTTTTACATATCTCTAACCTCGCACTTGCGGATGGGTTTCTCGAATGCAAGCAATGAAAAGAAAACCGACCCATTTGAATAAGTGTCCAAGCGCTGACGTTTTGTTTGACAAGTTATGACGAAAGTAGTGACGGCATTGAAAAATAATGTCCACATAGTGTTTAGAAGAGAGATAGGTGTCATTTCGCTTAGAATAACTATAAAAACGTTAATAGTAAATGAAATTAACATTCTTATAGGTAAATAAGAAAAGGTCCTATCAAAATTTTCACAGATATTTAAATTTTATCTACCAGTAGACAAAGGCGAACAAGGTAAATGCAAATGTGACAAAAACACAGAGACGAGACATAACACACAAAGAAAAACCATCAGTTACCGCCTTGGAACGGTCAATCGGCAAAAGGGCCAACTTGGGTGCTTAAACCTGATTTGTGGAGCGCTCCAACCTCGCACTTCCTGAAGGTTTTTCTAGCAAACAAACAGTGAAAATAACAACATCTCGTCAAAGTGAAACAACTAACAGTAAGCACCTGCATCGGGAGTTAAAACAGATACAATTAATTTTATATACATACATAATAACAAGTAATAAAATAAACTATAAACATATGTACAGTATGTGCAGTAGATAAAAGCCTCGGCAACGTAAAAATAAAAATTCAAAACGAGAGATTTTTTTTAAATAAAACAGCCCAAGTGCTCATATATTATAAGATATTATAGGAACAAATAAAACAGTCCAAGCGCTGATGTATTATAAGAACAAATAAAACAGCCCAAGCGCTGATATATGATAAGATCAATTTAAATATGGCATATAATGCCATGACATCATGTTCCAAAGGTGTCAATAGTGAAATGTAAAGAACACGAAAGAAAACATCGAAATTTAGAGAGAAAAAAACTACCAACATGAAAAGCCGAGGGTTTATCCGCAGTTGGCATATTATATGTAAGAAAGGTACTAAATATCCCGATGTTATACCTACTGTGCAATCTCACGTAAATGGTATGGAGACTGCTCAAGTTGCCTCACCTATATAGGGCACGACTGGAGAGATGAAGAGACAAGAATTCCAACAGTAACTGTCCAATTATGGCTTTAAGTCACTGTTTTCATATAGTCTCAACGACCTGTCCGGTCATCGTGTAATTTAAAAGCAATGCAAGTTCTTGACTGTAAAAGAGTCAATTGCAAGCAATGTAGTACAAAGAAGGATTCCCGGGTTGTAACCGTTTGCAATACATTTTCTGATAAGTTTTGTAAAGTGGTCAGAAAAGTTATTGAGACCCTTAATTTTCTTTAACTTGTATAAAACATTTCCATAAAATGCAGGATGGCTCATGCCTTTCTGCATCATTGTTTTCATACTGCTATTATACTTAGAAGCAATAAAACCATTGCGGTGAAAGAATTTTGAAAAGGTCTTTCTTAATTTATGAAAACGAAAGCCTTGCTGTAACAGTTTAGAAGCAATAAAAAGGTTTCTAGCATTGAAATCTTCTACTTTAGTACAAACTCGTGCAAACCTTGTAAGTTGTGATATGTAAATACCATAAGAGCTAGCAAGAAGGTGAATCACCGTCAAGGTATGGATAATTCACAATACTAAAGTTGAAATCATCTCTCTTGTCATAGATTTTAGTAGTGACGTTGTCATTGAAAATAGCGATCTCAATGTCTAGAAATGCTGCATTTAAATGTCAGTTATTTGCTTTATTAAGGGTAAGTACTGGAGGGGAAATCAGATGGATCATTTGAGAAAAGAAAGGATTATCTATAGTAAGAATATCGTCAAGATAGCGTGACGTTAAATTGAAAGCCTCTATAATGTGGCTTTGCTTAGAAGGGGATAAAGTTAACATGAAATCACGTTCAAAGCAGTATAAAAACAAATCTGCAATCAATGGTGCACAGTTCGTTCCCATAGGAATACCAATTACTTGTCTAATAAAATGTCACCGCATTTTATGTAAATATTGTCTAATAGGAAACGTAGAGCTTCACAAACATCCGAGCAAGTCTACATAGTTAACTTTTCTAAGAAAGTGTTGGTAAAATGCATTACTTTCATGACATGCAATATAAAGACGTTGCTCGCGAGCATTATTGTTTTCTCAATAAGAGCAATCAATCTAAGTCAAGAAAAAAAGGACGATTGCTGATTTTGTCTGTGCATTTTTTGTGTAGACAGGTTTTAATAGAAAAATATGCTCCCTTAGTTCATGCTTTTTATTTATGACATTATAACCTAATTTTCACTCAGTATAAACGACTGCTTTCGGGCGTTGTGTATGCATCCACAGTGTTTTAAGTGCATAGACAGCTTTTTACGTGAGTGACACTCAACAGAAGAAAACGGCGGTAGTAAAAATATCAGTCATTTTATCTTCTCTCATATTACCACTAAATACCTAATGCAACTTCTGGCTACGAATCATATTTTGTAGTAGTCTACTCGATAATACATTTGTCATATTCATCATACTATAAATTGCTCTAATAAAAATCCCCTCCCATACCAGGTGATTACTGGGTAATAAACGGTCGTTTAATGTCAGATCAACAATATTTACGATCGGTTGTTTTTATAAGTTCCGCTTTTCTGACGATTCTGAAATACGTTTTTTATCACACAGTTACAACATTGTTCTAGAATAACTGTCCTGTTTCGTGAACATGAAAATAATTGCTTTCTATTTGCATGGCATGGCATGAACGTTTCTTTTCAGATATCGTCTCTTTGATTGAAAGGAAAATATTCTATCTGTATAATAACTTGTTTGTCATGTTGTTCGTTCTCTGCTCTGGTCTTCCTTTGTCCATTAATTGATATTTTAACTCATACCATTTCACCGTTTGAGTAAATTAACTCATTATAGATGTTGTATAGCTTCATCAAGAAAAAGTGTGTGCAGTTACCAAGTCCATACATCTTCTGATAAAAATGTGACTAAAACTTGCATCCTATCGCAAAAATGTGTTACATGTTTATTGGCGCCCTAGTTGATTCTTTTTAATCTTTGTGTTGTGATTTTCCAATTAAAGTTGTAGCACTTTCACTAAATACTTCTATCAAATCTTATTAATCAACTGTATAACAATTAGACAAAGGTTGTCACTTGTAAAATTAAAATGACAGTTTTTTGGAGACAGATTTCAATTCTGTCTACAAAAAGACATAAGTTTGGCAGTAGAACTTATTGATTTAACAAAATTGCACGTATATGTTATTCCTTGTTTAAGCTCGTAAGGAAAGACAATAAAAATATACCTTTAAAATTGGATATCGATGATTATTGCAAATGTAAAGCATGTTCCAAATTTGAAATCGATTTTAATATGGTTTTAGATGAAATCACTGTATCAAAACTAAATACGACATCGCAAACTGCCTTTGTTATGTATTACCGCAGTGGATTTTGTATTTTCAAAATGCCTTACATATGCTGTCAGTTGGATTTAAAATCAGTTTTCTATAAGCGCGTACTTCTTGTGATGAAAATTGGTCACTTATTAAAAACATAATAGATAAAAGAGATATTGTTTTAGTGCTTTCTTAATGTGTTTAATTGATTGTTGTATTTCTGTGTATGATATTTTTATTATATTCTTATTGAATGTCAACAAAGGTCTAGGGATATTCGAGAATTCCACCACATAACATAAAGGAAAGTTTGTTGACTGCTTAGTTTGAAGTTAGGGTCGCTTACTGTGTGTATATATATATGCAGCATTTACCTCGATAAATTTGAATGGACCATCCCCCCACCCCACTCCCCTCGACAGTTTTCTTGACCCGTCCCTGATTAGCGTCAATGGATAATCTATTTTAATGCCAAAATAAAACTTGATGAATATCTAACTTCCAAGTCAATTTTTAACTGTGCCTGTTAGACATGGCTGTTACCGCCTATAAGTCCTCTAAGTTTGTTAACCTGTATTTTTTAAACAGTAATATCTTTCATCAGTGTGTGTTGTGACCTAACTTCATATTTCTAAACGAAGGAAAATCTGTACCTGGTTTGCTTATGGTATGTTTTAATGAGCTTGCTTCAAGATCAATAAATAATAAAAGTGCATTATGTTTTTTATCTATTTCTGTTTACAGCTTTTATCAAGAAGACAGTTTTGAAGTCTGAACTAGCATTTACTCGTACACATGTATCTGGTAATTGTTATTGGTCATCAAATCAGCGGGAACATCAAGTCGTCGCTAATAAGACACATATTGGATACCGTTAATGTTAATAAAATGATGAACTTTCAATTAGCATGCTTTCCTTTGACATTTATGAATTCTCGAAAATATAATCAGTGCCCAAAGACTTTTTAATTCACCAAGTAAACCTGAGATGTTTTATTTTCCAACGAAAGCATGTGCTTCCGCCTCCATGTAGTTAGTTTAGAATGTCTTCATCACGTCGTTTTCCTTACATCCAGCAGAATGTCATTATTAAATACTATCGTTTCATGTTGAAAAAACTTATTCGAAAATTGAGCGCTGACTTTTTATATGCAGATGATCACATTTACATTTACAATATACATGAGACACTTTTAATAGAACAATAATTAAGAAAATAAGGTTATGGAATTTTTATTACAAAGAATTAGCTAATTTTGAAAAGGGAAAGATCAAATTCAGTCGGAAATGATTTGCATCAGAAAAACACGAAGTTAGTGAGCAAACAATTGTAACTTCTACAAATACTTCTACATATGCTCATGATACGTAACGCATATGTGTGTGTGCGTGCGTGCGTGCGTGCGTGCGTGTGTGTGTGTTTGTGTTTTTAAATATAAAAGTACATTAAAAATAATAAGTGAAGACATGTTGTGGTGAAAAAGCCGTGTTATCAAAATCACATTGCAACAAAATGTTTGAAGTTGATAGTTTCTCCTTTAATTGCTTGGTTTTGCTTCTGCTTGTAAGTGAGCAGACATGTTTGAGTGTGTTTTATTGACAATAAGTATCGTGTATTGTAAGGCATATATTGGCATACATTTTGCACTTTGTACTTATCTCTGGCTGTACCCAGTCCCAGACAACATGTAAATACAAATATTTAAGAAAGAAACAATCCTCTTTATAAAAGTGCACCAATCGCAGTAAAACTAGATGAGTAAAACTATGACCTGCCAAATTACCCAAAAAAAACCTTAACAGTTTGTAGCGATGAAACAACTGGTTAGAGTTCGCTTCATGTATCAGACATCCAAGGCACAACAGAGAGCATGCCCTTAAAACAAGAAGATGACTGTGAACTGTATATTCTCATAAACTGTCGCTTCATTACATAGATATGTGTGAGTAACGAGCCGGAATGAATTCTGATGGGAACTACACTATATGCGTCTTTGCTTTATTAAATAGTGTCTGCTACGTTGGTAATTCCAGACTGCTTTATTAAAATTTTCGGTTTCTATTGTTAAAACTACCTCGGCAAACAGTTTCGAATTCCTATTAACGCCTATTATTATATTATACTTGCAAGCTTATTTTACACGTTGTTGCAAGCTAGACTGTTAAAGTAGAATACTCTAGTTCCTTTCTTTGCAAAAAGGTCTCAAAACAGCTGCGATATTCCCGTTATTGCCTGCTACACTATGTTCCCTGCAAAATGCATTCCATAAGAGACACTGCTCTCCAGAGCCGTGCTAATAATATATATATAACCAAATGACGTTCTCAAAACATTTACCCTCACATTACAGATGAATGATAATTTGGCCCGCTATATGTCGCTACTGTCGGGAAACTGTTTCTTTAGTTGTTTAATCAGATATGCTACGAAATAAAAAATTATATAATAATAAGTGGAGCTGTAAGAATATTTGCAAGAGCTTTAGTGACAAATGCATTAACATACTTGCTCTGTATATATAAAATACCTTACGACATCACTTTGGGTGGCATCAATGAGCTGTTAAGCCTCCTTTTAAATGGTTTGAATTTTCGTTTATTGAAAACTCGGGTTTTGGCTACAATTATTTTTATGAATTGTATTTCTTCAAGTTATCAATAAACCAATTTTATTGTAAGATGATATAAGATGATATATTTCGCTTCTGGAATATTAATGAGGATGTTGTGTGACAGGTTGCGTATTTATTCTGCAGAAAATGCAAATACTTGCAGATTTATGGTAATCGAGATCAAAGTTTTACCACAGATGCACATTTATGCTGAACTTATGCTGCACTTATGCATTTATGCTGCTTTTAAACACGTATAGTTACAACCTTAAATCCAATTCAACATCAAACCAAACATAAATGCTAAATGCCATGTAAAAACAAATTCCAATCCTCTTGTAATTTAAGAGAAATAAGAAAAGGCTGAACACTAAATTCGGAAACGTGAAAACTGAACTTTCAATGAATAATTGGATAATAATCATAATAGCATATTATAACATAATAATTGGATAGTATAATAATTGGATAGTATAATAATTGAATAGTATAATAATTGAATAATAATAATAATAATTATAATTATAATAATTATAATGATAATAATGATAATAATAATTGGATTATAACAATAATAATTTAATCATAATAATTTAATAATTACAATTGTGAAATAGTATTAATTTGATAATAATAATAATAATGTGTTTATTGGGTATATCGACCTACAATAATAATAGAAAAATAATAATAATATTGACAATAATAATAATAATTATTATAATTATCATAATATCATATATGATGAGCAGATCAATCTATAGTACTGCAATATACTATGTTTTACTGAGCCCTTAGATTGCACGTTCTGATTACTTTTGGGCCTCTAGTGCCGCCTATTATTAGGTGATAATGGCATCGATTAATATATCAAAACCCCTCGCCGCGTAGGTTCGAGTCAGGGTAAAACTTTGAAGTATGAGGCCTTCTTGCTGGTGTGTAGTTCTCTTTTGGTTCTACTCAGACATTTTTTATGTTTTACTCCATAAAAAAAACTCGTCGTTGTAAAAAGAATCAAACATCAGTGTAATTTATTTAAAACAAGCAAAACATTATCCACACTGCCCATGGTCTCGCGATTATAGCATGAGTATGGGTTAAAAGGGGAAAAGTGTTCTACTATTGAATGGCCCTGTTTGTTTACTTCTTTTCGAATATTATTTACTTTTAAATTCAGGAACAAATAGTCCATATTTATAAATAAATTGTTTTGTTATTCGATAAAGGAGTGCGACAAAAATGTCAAACAAATGAGTAGAGTTAGCAATAATAAGATTATATGAAAAAGTCCTATGAGCATTGCAATATATACATAACTCAGAAAGGGCACAGAACAAAGGCATTTCACATGCAAGCCAAGCGAAAAGTAAGAACAAATTTATGATGAGTCAAAGAAAAGAGCAAAGCCGACAGTTACCGCCTTGGAACGGTCAGTCGGCAATATGGACCAACTGGGGTGCTTAAACCGGTTTTACAGAGCTCTAACTTCACACTTCCTGGCGAGTTTCTCAAATGCAAGCAATGAAAAGAAAAACAGTCTATTGGAATACAAAATGTCCAAGCGCTGATATTTTCTATAAGTTATGACGAAAGTAGTGATGTCTTTGGAAAATTATGTCCACATAGTGTTAAGAAAAGAATATAGTATATTTATCCAACGGAAATATTAATTGTACCGTACGTTTGTTCGGTTGTTTGGTCTTCCAAGAGCAATAACATTAAGGGCATCCATATATCTTGACATAGAACGCAACAATGTTGGCACACATTTATCAACGAAGATACTATTGTTCTTTGATTCTGAATGTGCTACAAGGACGAGATCTTTTTCTGATCCATCAATGATTTTTGCATCAGAAGTTTTGACGTACGACTGAAAGTTTTTTAATTGGAAATGTATATTACGCCAGTTTATGTAGAGGTTAGTAATAGTTATAGCTAAAAGAATTGTAATATTTTAGATGGAGTATTTTTCAACACTTGCAATAACACTATAAAGATCATTGTAGAATTGTTTATTAGCATGCGCTTCCTGTTCTCGACGATCTAATGTTGTATCTGGTAACATCCTTATCGGTTATAATTGTAAGTTTCGTTTATCAAAGACATAGTACATGACTTTTATATAACTTCCATTGGTTATAAATATTGGTACATTTAAAAGATTTTTAATTATAATGTTGTTGTTTTCCTAATATATCAATAACCTGTTTATACTGTTTTATTGTCTGTCATATTAAGACAATTCAACGAGTGTACAAAGTATTATTCGAACCATTATTACAATGCTTTGAGACGACACAAATTTGTCAAAGATTTTTTGTTTTTATTTGTGTGTCATTCAATGTATTGCAATGGTATTGTTTTAAAACGAAAATAGCATCTAACATATTTAAAAATGTAAATCTTTATGAACAACCAAAGCAAGATTAGGTCTGTTTAGCTGCTATGTCCTTTTAAAATTAAAATAAACCATGTGTACCGTCTTTGATATAAATTACGTAAGTAATCCATTTGTGGAAAGACAAATTATAACGTAAGTTTTTTTATAGTTAAGAACTGAAAGACACCCACGTGTACTTAAAAATTCCATAAACGTCAAACTACAGACTTGCTCTATTCAGGTCTGAAAATATTGCAGTTAAAGAGTCAGACACGTAATTTACTTAAAAGAATAAAAGGTACGTTACGTTGTAATGATATGTGTTTGATTGTCAGAAACATACATGTACATAAAACAGGCATAAACAGTGAAGAAAATTATCCAAGGATTTGTTAATGCTGCTATTATGGACTGATTTTACTGCACACCGTAGTTAAATACAATACACAATGTAAATTGCACATTGATGGTAGAGGAAAGACTTGACATTTGTAATTCCTGTAAGTTTCATCTCAACAACAAATGTCTTGAGTCACCATAACGTATGTACTCCTTGTGGAACAGACATCTTTGGCAACGTAAGAGACTGCAGACATTCTATATGGAAGATAATGCTGGTGTCAAATATCTAATAACATACAGTTTAGTACTTGAGCATATTGCTTCTTACTCTTTCTAGCCAAACCATTACACGGGCCTTATTGAAAAATAAGCTCAAATAACTCCAACAATAGACACGGTTAATTCCTGCAACAAAGCCTGTGCTGATATTTACTATCCATTGTAAAATAGTCCTAGTATTATTTAAAAGAGCCTTTGAATAATGGCATAAAAATAATCCGCTTGTACACATAAGTCAACGGTAAGAATCCACAAAAGAATGCCAAGCCGGACATGTTGACATTTTCAAATTACTATTGGGTTATATAAACCATTGTCGACTACCATATAGCTAAACACGGTAATATTCCGCTGTAATATCAATATCCGCCAGCTTATGGCTCTTGGGACAAACAGCCTATGCATAATGATTTAATGTGCTTATTTATGTCTTACAAAATAGCTTCCAAAGTCGGTTTCTTGTTTGTTTATTTGGTTTATCGTCCCACCAACAGTATTCCAGTTATCTGGAGACGGTGTCCACTTGAAGCAGATATAGTGGTTCTCCACTGTGTAAAGCAAACCGTGAATACCTGGCATGATATAACACCCAGTCAAAATATTCAGGCCAACCAGTTGTTGAACTACCCTTATATTTGCTTGAGCGTTAGCAAGGGAGCTATGCCACTACCATTCTAACGACTTTAGTATGTCACGGCCCGGGATCGAACCCGGGGGCCTCACGCATCTGGAGCCGATGCTCTACCAATTGCGCTACCAGGCTCGGTATCGTTTTTTGTCTTTTGTGACATAGTGTTTGAAATTGCGATTGAAATTTGACAGACTTTGGACATTTTAAGTAACTAATATTATAAGTATTTATATTACAATACATTATATGCCATGTTGATCTGATTGGATTAATTAACTCCACCTTTCCTTTTAGCCCGGTCGTTTTGCTTACATGTGTACCTAAAGCAAATATGCGTGTTATATTGCCGACTGACCGTTCCAAGGCGGTACATGTAACTGTCGGGTTTGCTCTTTTCGTTAAATGACTCATCACAAATTTGTTTTTACTTTTCACTTGGCTTGCATGTAAAATACCTTTGTTCTGTACATTTTCAGAGTTTGGTATTTGTTGCAATGCTCATAGGACTTTGTGTCATATATTCTTATTCATATACAGAAATAAGATGTTAACAGGCTGCATGTCCTGTAGTTTAAATATATAAATAACATCAATGACAACACTTTTGAGTAATAAATGACTATTCTGAATTTAATGACAGTTTTATCCAGTGCAAAGAAAAACGGTGTAGAAGAATGTATTGTAAGCTAAATATACTACTCAAAGGTCGCAAAGGATCACTTTTTAATTAGATATTTTATTCATATTAGCTTATATATGACGGCCAATGCACACTTCCTTGATCATTATACGTATGAAAATGAATTCCTTAAATAACGTTTACAAAATTTCACCTTCCTATGTTGTCACAATTTAAGTATTATTCGTTATAAAATGTAACTCTTGGCAACTTTAAAACAGTATAATATTCAGAGCGTTGACTGTAAGTTTTATATTTGCATATTGAGACAGAATTAACACGTTTCACATGTTTAGTGGGCGTGACTTAACGAATGTTCATGGAACGGATTTCAATGACTTATTAAAAGCCGCGCCATTCGTGTAGAGGCCGCTATCGAGAAGTATGTTGTTCATTGTAAATAGGTCAAGCGAAAGCGCATGGACATTGAAATATGTGGGTTTATGTTGCGCCTCTAAATAAGCAATTTAATTTTTTCCTTCCAATAATACTAAGTGCATTTTATTCTGATTTTTAATATTAACAAGCTGATTATTGTCAATCATTAGGCACCAGCAAATATGTGTACTTACTCGCACGTGTTTTACGCGTACTTCAACAAAACCTAGTACAGTCAAATCCTACTGTCTCGAACATCGGAACTGTATTCTTAGGGTATTGGTCGAACGAAACTGCAAATACCGGAATTTTGCATTCTTTCTTCTATCAAAATGATCAAAGGGTGGCTGGTTAAACATGTAGTTCGAAAAGTTGAACAGATTGATTGTCTTTAGAACCGATTAGCCTGTATTTTCACACCTTATTGGACGAATAGCAATCTCTACTCATTTTCCCCATATTGATTGTCTTTGCTTTTAAACTACCGGCGATCGTGTGTTTTCACACGTCCGCAAAGTGAATCAGTGAAAACGTGTAGAAGTTTATTAACAACCGATGTAAGGTTTGAATATCTAACTGAATATAATATTAAATGATGCTTTATTGTGTTGATTGTTGTATTATTTTTCTTTTTAATTATCTTGTTCAAAGAGATTTCTTAAAACTACATTTTTGATCAAGCAAGAAGACCACCAACACTTAATTATTTTTTGTAGATATGGTTGCAAGTGCATTCGTTGCAGTTCAAACGGTCTTTTTTGTCTAAATCCAGATCTAACCAGTTCTCACTGCTCTCCTTGATTAATCAAAGTGTTCCGTCATCATAAACTTTTCAGGGATATAATAAACGTCATAAGTATAAAGATGAGGCATATCAATTAAATAAAATGTTTATAAAAGTTATAAAAGTGTTGGTAAAAATAAACTTATAACACTTAACTTATAATTAACAGCAAAATAATAATAAACGTTTTAACTGATTGAATTTAAACACATAAAGTAAGGTGGAGGTTTACTGTTAAACAGTTACGTTTGTTTTTCGTATCTTGAATCAAACCGGTTAAAAACTATTAAAGCCAATGCTTATTACGCCGATATGTGGATTCATATAGGTCTGAGAATGGCCAACCTAATCATGGTCTGAAACAATGTTGGTATTAACCAGTAAATGGTCTTTCTGATTAAAGTTGATCCTCTGGGAGCAAAGGAGGGAATAAAGCAGCCCTACAGTAATATATCAATATTGGACATTGTGGCGCATTTGAAGAACGAATCCAGAAAAGTTGATTAGAATAGGGGTAAGAGACAACGATTTCGTGACTTGAGTTCAAAGGCATTATTCAGTCCACATTCACAACTAGGAAGGGTCATATTTTTTACAAATGCGATGTTGTGAAAAAAGATATCTTATTGCAATTTGAGTTTACTAAACGTATCTGATGAATTCCGCTTATAGAACATATATGCGTTAATAAGATAGGAAACGTTTTCTATTTTCATGGTGAATGCATCACATATAAGGAGGCTCATTCTTCTTAATCTGTAAGAGCCTTTTTCCAGACAATACTATCAATTAACCGTCGTAGAGAATATATAAAACAAAGGATCACTCATTAAACTGGGTCTAGATGTAATATTTTTCAGAACAATTTTCATATTATCAGACAACTGAAAACGTATTTTTCGGAAAATCTTGTTTTATTTGCTGGATAGCATTAAGCTACATACTAAGCAAGAGCAAAAAGCTGAGAAGTTCATGGCAGGCATTTTCCAACTCATGATATATTTAGTATGCGGTCGCGGAAATGGTCTATCAGACGCCGGGTAATAAATATGTCCTGGAACCACGTCTTTACATTTTATTCATTAACGTCCAGGCACGAATTACGAACTACGAGGAGATATCAACTTTCATGAACACCCAAATAGGTAGCTTGTGATCTATAAATAAAGTTTTGCTGTATTTTCATTTCCTTTCGTAGACACGTTTGACAATAAAAATGCTACTACTAGTACATTTTACCAGTTAACAATTAATATGACTTTTAGTTTGCAATCTACTTTTTAAAATAGTTTATGGACATTTTTTACATCAGTGAATCTAAACAGGAAATAAACCAAAGTAGCCAAAATATTAGCCACTTCATGGTCATATACCCACTACATATTTAATATAATATCAAGCTATGAATCTAGTTTTTTATAGTAGCAATTATATGTCATGTCCATCATACTTGAAGTTGATCTAACGTGCCTGTCATATTGGGTGAATATATACGCTCGTTTAATGTCAGACAAACAGTATCTTTAGCCAGTTATTGGTCTTTGGTTTCGTCTCATGGGGCGGCTTTTAAATATGTGTGTTTTCAACCAATGTTAGCATTGTTCCAGAACAACTATTATGGCAAGATTTACTATTCAGACATCGTCACTTTGACTGGATTGCAGTTTGTTTATCCTTTACGTCAAGTCAAGTCAAGTCATTTTTATTTCAAACCAGAAGGCCAAAGCCCATGTGGCCACAGTACATAGTACATAGTTTTATGTGATCAGGTGAACATACATAATTGTGATAAATAAATTCAATAAATGTATAAACATAACAGTGCGTTTGAAGTAGTATAAACATGGATCATTATAATTATAATTATGCGTTAAATTCAATGTACATATACATTAAAAACTTATATATAGACATTAGGAACTATATGCTCTAAATAAAGCTATCAAGAAACATAATTAAGCTAACTAGGTAACTATGTGACTTTAAAACCAGATTTACTAGTATTTACTATCGAAAGCGTGCATTTATTCATACAGACTGAAGATAATTTAATGACACCTACACGAAAACGAAATTGTAGGAACCAATAAGGAAAGGTTAAAATATCTTAACAAATAAAGTGCACATAAAAATCCTATGACATATTTCCGAATACACAAAATCAATAAAGAATTAGGTGACATAGAATTCATGTGCGTGTTGGCTTATATTGAGTGCGTAAATTTTGTTTGCACGTAATTAAGACTAGCTGATATGTAAAGCTGGCTTGATGTCTATCTAATGTATATTAATACACTTAAATAATAAATGCATAGCTATACGCAATTATGATATGTATACTAATTCCGCTAAATATATACAAACTACATAAAGTCATAGCGTTTAATACAAATGTTAAGTAGTACAGCGTTTAATAACGTGTAATTAGACGTTTTCTACATTAATGTGATGAGATCTTATAACAAAAGCTCTGTAAACAAACACACATAATTTCTTTATAGCATTTTCATTTTCATTATTAATTAACTCTACAAATTTTTGCATGTTAGGTCTACGTCTATAATAGACTGGTATATAAACATTATGTAAGTCAGTATACAAAGAGCATTCTAAAATAAAATGGTATTCATCTTCTATAACGTTGCATGTTAAACATTTTCTTTCATTAACAGGAATTGAATTAGGTTTTGTCCATCTACCGGTCTCTATACATAATCTATGTGCTGATAATCTCAAACGTGACATACTAACACGGAATTTGGAAATTTTACATGCATTTGAATAACTTTGAAATTTAAAACTTGCAATATGTTTATACAAATTAGCTCTACTAGAATCCTGGAGTCGTCCATTCCAGTTTTGGATAAAATGATCATTTAATCTTAGTTTAACATTGTTTAAAAATATCTTCTCATGCCCTACATCTTGGAATAACCAAACATCGTAAAACCCTAGTGTTCACAACAGATCTTTTAACAAAGAGCACCAATTCTTTGTAGTAATATTTCTCTCACAATCATTTTTAATAACAAATATACTTTTTTTAATAAACTTATTGTTATTAGTTCGTAACAATTTTAGCCAATATTTAATATTATTATAATATCTACAGGTTTGATAATCCGTCCTACCAATTTCTCCATATATGAAATCATTTTGTGTATTTCGTTTAACACCTAACAATCGTTTAAGAAATTGTAGATGAACTCTTTTACAGAGTAACCTTTAACGAAACCCCATACCTCACTACCATAATTAAGGATTGGTGATATGAGTTTATCAAATAGGTCTATTATATGACTGATTGGCATATCTGTAAATTTGTATAAGTATTTATTCATTCTAAAATAGCTTTCAAAGCTTGACCTGACAAAGTATTTTGCGTATCAGAAAAAGAACCACCTGTTGTAAACACAATTACTAGATAGTTAAACTTAGTAACAATTTCAAGCTGTATATCATCATAAAAGAAGGTACACTTTTCAGGTAACCTTCCACCTTTTCTAAACACCATAACTTTTGTTTTACCAGTATTTACAATTAATTTCCAACGTTTACAATAATCTGATAATGTATCTAAGCTATTTTGTAATTCTGTATCACTATTGGCAAATAACACCATGTCGTCTGCGTATAAGATAAGAAATATCTTAAAAGAATCTATGTCAATTCCATTAAGACCCTTTTTTTTTTTTGGATTAGGATTAGCTGGCATTTTTGCCGATACTGCGCAGCGACATTTCTATCATTATAGCACAGGGGCACTTATGAGGTGCCCAGGGACTGAACCCGGCCGGTCCATTATACTGACACCGACGAGTCAGGCGTAATGCTGTCCCCTTAGCCCCGAGCGTTAGGAGGGAAGCCACTACTACCAACTTTAAAGTCTTTGGTTAGACCCGGCCGGGGTTCGAACCCACGACCTCCCGATCCACAAGCCGACGCTCTAACACCTGAGCTATTGCGGCCGGGTAAGACCCTTTTCATAAAACACAGATTCGATATCATTTAAAAGCATCGAAAACAAAAAAGGGGATAAACATTCACCTTGTCATACACCAAGTAAACAGTCAAACGTATCACTTAACTTGCTATAATGCTTAACCCTAGATTTAACTGAACTATACATAGACTTTTTTATATTTAGAATATTTTCTCTTACACCAAACTTTACAAGTTTAAGCCATAAATTATCTCTTACAATATAATCGAAAGCCTTAGTAAAATCTATAACTGCACAGTATAAGAGTTGGCCTTTATTTAATACATGAGTTAGAAGACCATGTAATACAAAAACGTTATCAACAGTACTAATTTTTGCTCTAAAACCAGCTTGAGCCTCAATATAAACATTATAAGATTCGGCCCAATCCAAAAATCTTTTATTAAGTATACGCGTAAACAATTTGCCCATTGTACTTAGTAATGTAATCCCACGATAATTGTTAACATCATTAATACTGCTTTTTATGTAGCGGAATCACAAAGCCTTCTGGCCAGGCTAGTGGAAAATAACCAGATGCAGAGATTTTGTTAAACAGAGAATATAAATAAGGCAACAATACGTTTTTCATTTAACAACATATCGGGGCCAGCACTTTTACCCGTAATCAGCTCTTTTATTGCCTTTAGAATACATTCGTTAGAAATGGGAACATTTAACTCATCAAACATAACATCAAATTCGTTCCTCTCAATCCGTTCTTCAAAATAAATAACAGCTTCATCTATTATAAAAAATGAATCATCTGGGTTGTTTACACTTCTAAAATATTTCTCATATACACTTAATTTTTATATTAGATTTTTTAACACCCGCACATTTCTTAAGTAATTTCCAATATAATTTAGCATTTTTAAATCCAGCATCAATAAGCTTACTCGTTTTGAGTTTATCATATTCGTATTTACATTTTCTAATACATGCCTTATAATCAGATCTGGCTTTACACTTATGCATTCTATTTTTTTCATTTTTATCTTGTCTATACATGTTAAGGTGTTTTTTTTAAAAAAAAATGCCTTTTTTCATGACATTCTGTAGTAAACCATTTATGTTCTATATTTGTACAACGTTGTTGCCTGTCAGAGTCTGTAGTGACTCGTTTACAGATAGGAGAAACAACATCATCTTTAATGTCACTAAATTGAGTGATACATGTATCAATATTCTGACCGTTCACACAACTTTCAATACAATATTGTACATTATTTAACTTATCTTTTACAATGTCACTAGCTAAACTAGTCTGATAATTGTGTATATAATCCTTATTCCAAACATATCTAACATTTAAAGTTTGATCAAAATCATCAGTATTCGTATCCGTACATGTAACATCTTTTGTGGAAACAAAACGCAAAATCAACAACACAATGATCCGACAATAAATTTGGCTCGTGAACTTCAAAATGATTGACAAAGGGAAATAAATTCTGTGTAGCAATAACATAATCCACAACACTTGAGCCAGTTCTACCCACATAAGTAAACTTTCCGTTTAAATCCTTATCTAATCGTCCATTCATACTATGCATCCCTGTTTGCCTGCACAAATCAAGCAATTTGTTGTTATTTAATCTACCGTGATCTTGCGAACACCTTAATAAAGGAACATCAGAAATATAATCATCGGGTAAAAAATCAGTGTGCGATAACTTTTCCTGTGTAACAAAATCGGGGAGATCCGATGTGTGCGAGTTTAAATCACCGCAAACAATTAAATGTGCGTTGCCATCACATTTAGAGTCAATATCAGTAATATAGTTTAACAATCAATCATACGTGTGCGTTTCAATCATTCCTTGTCGAGTACTACCCTCAGGAACAATATATCATAAACATAAATACAAATCATGCTGAATAAAGAGCTTTGATGCCTCTATTTTAACACAAATAATATCGTCAATGCATTTAATAAAACAATGTTTTTTCACTAACGTAATCATTGCGAATGTAAATGACAATGCCTCCAGACGAACGCTTACTAGTTAGTAGGTTTTCAGTTCTATTTAAATAAAATGGTTCAAAGTTATCAATGGCTAAATTTGTATACTCATTTGCCCATGTTTCGGTCAGCAAAATAATGTCATGCGATTTAAATATGTTAATAAGTTCAACTGATTGAAGTTTATTTACACGACGAGTAACGAGTCCCTGAACATTTAGAAGGGCGCATTTTAACGTGGCCTTCTGTGCGGAGTCCTAGCTTTTGACCTCACTGCCGTCATCAGGTGTAGGCGTCTGTCCACTTGTTTCGCACGGCTGAGTGCCCGAAACAACTATGAGTATTGTAGTCATCATGCACACCTGTGCTATTTTTAGCACAAGATAAACCAGGTTCGCTATTTTTAGTAAAGGGTAAAATGTATTATTACTTGTTTGTCATATTGTTATTTATATGCACTGATTTTCCTTAGTTCTATAATTGATCTTTTAGTTCATACCACTTATCTGTTTGATTAAATAAATGCATTACTCGTGTTGTATAGGATTAATATATTAGTGTATGCAATTTCCAAGTGAACAAAACTTGTGACAACATATGACAAAAACTTGCATCCTATTGCATACAATACATACATTATTTATTGGTGGTCTGTTTTCTTCATAATCATTGTGGTGGGTATGTTCTAGTTATACATGTACCTGAAGTCTTTTCGCTTATTTTTTTTAATAATGTAAGCAATCAGCTATGATACAATAAGATGATATTAATGTCACTCATTAAATAAATATGGCAGTTCTGGTCGGCAGGTGCAGTTGGGTTAAGTTTTTTTTTTCTACAAAAAGACATACATCTTTGCAGAACTGTGCTAATAAAACAATTTGAATATGATTTTAAGGTAATCTGACCTTGAATCACAGTATCAAAACTTTTCAGGAGAACACGGTGTGCCTTTTTATAGACAGTAGCGATGAATTGTGACTTTACTGAATATCTGAATGTCTGTGACATGTTGTCAAGTCTACCTGTGACATGTTGTCAAGTCTACCTGTGACATGTTGTCATGTCTACCTGTGGCATGTTGTCATGTCTACCTGTGGCATGTTGTCAAGTCTACCTGTGACATGTTGTCAAGTCTACCTGTGACATGTTGTCATGTCTACCTGTGGCATGTTGTCATGTCTACCTGTGGCATGTTGTCAAGTCTACCTGTGACATGTTGTCATGTCTACCTGTGGCATGTTGTCAAGTCTACCTGTGACATGTTGTCATGTCTACCTGTGACATGTTGTCAAGTCTACCTGTGACATGTTGTCAAGTCTACCTGTGACATGTTGTCAAGTCTACCTGTGACATGTTGTCATGTCTACCTGTGGCATGTTGTCATGTCTACCTGTGGCATGTTGTCAAGTCTACCTGTGACATGTTGTCATGTCTACCTGTGACATGTTGTCAAGTCTACCTGTGACATGTTGTCATGTCTACCTGTGACATGTTGTCAAGTCTACCTGTGACATGTTGTCATGTCTACCTGTGACATGTTGTCAAGTCTACCTGTGACATGTTGTCATGTCTACCTGTGGCATGTTGTCAAGTCTACCTGTGACATGTTGTCATGTCTACCTGTGACATGTTGTCAAGTCTACCTGTGGCATGTTGTCAAGTCTACCTGTGACATGTTGTCATGTCTACCTATGACATGTTGTCAAGTCTACCTGTGGCATGTTGTCAAGTCTACCTGTGACATGTTGTCATGTCTACCTGTGACATGTTGTCAAGTCTACCTGTGACATGTTGTCAAGTCTACCTGTGACATGTTGTCATGTCTACCTGTGGCATGTTGTCAAGTCTACCTGTGACATGTTGTCATGTCTACCTGTGACATGTTGTCAAGTCTACCTGTGACATGTTGTCAAGTCTACCTGTGACATGTTGTCATGTCTACCTGTGGCATGTTGTCAAGTCTACCTGTGACATGTTGTCATGTCTACCTGTGGCATGTTGTCAAGTCTACCTGTGGCATGTTGTCAAGTCTACCTGTGACATGTTGTCAAGTCTACCTGTGGCATGTTGTCAAGTCTACCTGTGACATGTTGTCATGTCTACCTGTGGCATGTTGTCAAGTCTACCTGTGACATGTTGACTACCTGTGGCATGTTGTCAAGTCTACCTGTGACATGTTGTCATGTCTACCTGTGACATGTTGTCAAGTCTACCTGTGACATGTTGTCATGTCTACCTGTGACATCTTGTCATGTCTACCTGTGACATGTTGTCAAGTCTACCTGTGGCATGTTGTCATGTCTACCTGTGGCATGTTGTCAAGTCTACCTGTGACATGTTGTCATGTCTACCTGTGGCATGTTGTCATGTCTACCTGTGGCATGTTGTCAAGTCTACCTGTGACATATTACATGTCTACCTGTGGCATGTTGTCAAGTCTACCTGTGACATGTTGTCATGTCTACCTGTGGCATGTTGTCAAGTCTACCTGTGACATGTTGTCAAGTCTACCTGTGACATGTTGTCATGTCTACCCGTGGCATGTTGTCAGGTCTACGTGTGACATGTTGTCAGGTCTACGTGTGACATGTTGTCAGGTCTACGTGTGACATGTTGTCAGGTCTACCTGTGACATGTTGTCAAGTCTACTGACCTCAAATATACTTTGTTTTCATATCATATCATATACATGTCATCAGAAAATCAACAGGATGTTTACATTCTCACAAGTTATATCAAAATACACATTGTTATTATCAGATAGTTAAACATGGTATATGATTCAGTCAAAGGTTATTATTACATATATTAAAGTTGGAGATAATAAATATAGGAGGTGCATAAAATTTAAAGCCATCAAAAGTCGCATGTTAGTTGCGGAAATCGATGGTAAGATGACGTGACGTCATAAGCTTTTTGTAATTGTTTGGTTTAAACGTTATCTTGTTGCTCGCAGTCTAACGGCTTCGCAACTACACCTGTTCAAAGTACAACGTAAAAATGGCGTCTGAGGATAGGCTAAAACAGAGGGCAGTGATACAATTTTGTGTAAATCTTGGAAAGACGCCTAGTCAAACAATGGATGTAATCAAACATGCCTCTAAGAAGCCAGATGTGTGTAGATCACTAGTTTACAAAAAGCACAAGCGGTACAGTACAGTAAGGGACGGGAAATGGTAGCGGATGACGAAAGATGTGGACGGCCGGTAACAAAGACGTCACATGGTGAAGTTGAATTGGTGAAGAGCGCGCTTGATCGGGATAGGCGTATTATGATGCATGATTTGTGCAACCTATTAGATATGAGCTATGGAATTGTGGGAAGAATCATCAAGGATAAAATGCATATGGGTCGTGTGTGCCTGATCTAGCTCCGTACGTATTTTGCCTTATTTCCAAAGTTAAAGTTACAGTTAAAGGGTAAACGGTTCAATGACCTGTGCGAGCTTTAACAGGAAGCCCAGACCATACTGTACTCGTAGACATCAGTCTGGCTTCGTGATGTGTTTACGCAGTGGGTAAGACCGTCATCAACGTTGTGTTGCCGCGAACGTTGCGTATTTTGAGAAAATGTGACGTTGACGTCGTCTGTTGGTAATTAGACAGCGGAAGTACGCCGTTAGTGGTGCTCATAAAACATGTGTTATATGCAAAACGTTTTGTGTATTGTTTTGAAATTTCGTACGCTTATTGCAAATACATTATTAAGCCTGGTAATTAACTCTCACCTGGATGTGATACATAGTGTTGATGTTGTCTTACTTGTCCACGAACCTTTAGCTATCCCCTCGTAAACAGCTGGATTGTGAGTCTGCCTGAATTAGCACCTACATGTATCTCTTGTGATTAAGTCTCTTAATCTACAGACCTCTCTTTTAGCTCATTCTTCTTGTTTAAAACAACTTGTGTTTTCATTGTATTATTTTTATTGCATGAAATATATTTACGGTCATCTGACATTTCCTCTGCATGTACATGAATGGTCAAAATAATTTCTTGGTAAAACTTTTAATGAATTGAACTTACAAGCCAGTTAATTAACTGTACTATTTTATGTATTGATGAACTTATGGGTTCATTTTATTGTGTGGCCTTGTGTCGAAGCAATTCCCCCGGACCTGTTTTTATTGTTTTTGTTGTTGTTGTTTTTTTTGTTATTGATTTATGTTTACACAAGGGTATGTATTTCAAACGCGTGTGTTATTTTTCGATCTTTTTTATTTGTCTTTTGTTGTTGTTGTTTTTGTGTGTGTGGGGGGGGGGAATACATTGCAGCGACCATTTATGATCATTACAGCAACATCCAGCTTTTTGGTGGAGGGAGGTCCCAGACACATGCCTGGGTAGAACCACCGGCGCACCGCACGTCAGCTGGAAGACCTTCTCACATTAAATTTCGAACTGTAATATTTCTAAACCTTGGAACAACGAGAAATAGATGGGTTTTGTTGTAATTGGGCCTGCTTCAACATCAATAGATAATACAAGTACATTGTGTATTATTTATGTTGACTCTGTTTTATCAGGAAGACGATAATGACGTCTGAACAAGCATTACTCGTGTTTCTGGTAATTGGTATTGGCCAGCAAATCGGCGGAAACATCAAGCTGTCGCTAATTAGACACACATTTGATATCGTTGATGTTAATATAATGATAAACTTCAATTAGCATGTTGTACCTTGACATTTATTAATACTAGGAAATATAATCAAGGCCAAAAGAGGTATTGATTCACCAAGGTACCGTGGGTGGTTTTAATTTCCAACAAAGCCATGTACTCTATCCTCTGTGTAGTTAGTTTAGAGTTTTTCTTAACACCAACAACAATGGCATTATTAAATACTATAGTTACATTTTTAATAAACTTTATTTGAGAACTGAGTGAATGTTTACTTATTATATAAATTTAATCACAAGCACATATACACTATACATGAGATACAAGAGCTTTCAGTGGAACAATAATTTGGAAAAGACGTTTAGTAAATTGTTGGTTACAAAGAATTCGCTTATTCTGAAAGAGGTCAGATAAATTTAATCGAAAAACATTACATTAGAAAACACAAAAGAAGTGAGTAAACAGTTTAAATCAACGAAAGTATTAGATTATTTCGAACCTTTTTGGTTACTTTGTATGATTTTCCTAGGGTACGAAGACCAAGCGAAGCCACTTCCACATTCATTGCATGTAACGCAAAACAACTTACATTTGTTTACAAGGATAAAGATATAATTGGTATATACATATACCGAAGTGCCTCCTTTCATATCAGATTCAGCCACATAAAGAATTTGCTTCTTGCTAGCTTGTAGCGAATGCAATATATTTACATTTGCTTCACATGTTCTTATCTGTACTCATTGTTGGTTACCCAAGCTCGACTATTCCGTTTTACTACATTCGTCGACCGTGGGTTTTATTTGTCTTATCGAACTAAATAGGACAAGAATTGGCCAATCATAATACTGCTTACAAAATCCATACTCTTCAGCGTGAAGACTAGAAGTAGAACAATGATGTCGCCAGTTTGATTAGTCTTGACAAGTCTGTCGAAACAATGAAAGAACGAGATTTATAATTCGACTGAAATCTTCATCGGATTATAAAGCGACCAATGAAATATCATTACAAGAAACGGCGAAAAGCGAATTAAATATCCCACGGGCGATGAAATGGAGGGTAACAGAATGGATCGATCGTGGGTGTCCGACGATGATCGGTATTATACATCTATTTATGTACAATGAGACGCCAGGGTTTTTGTTAGCCAACCCCTTTTGACTATCTCAAGTATTTGACAACTTTCATCGAAGTTGATTAAAATTACTGCCACATTTGCACGGGGGGATTTTTTACGCTGCTAACTTTATCCATGCTTCTTGTCTTTTGCTTTGTTTAACAGCTTACGTTTGTATATTCATTCATTTTTGATGACATTAATTACTCGAAATTGTTCAAATTTAGTTCTATACACTTTTCATTGACACAATCTGTGCTTCATACTAGTTTTGAATCTAATGGTCTACCTTGTCTTGTTCGTACGGAGTTTGTTATAAGACGAATTTACTGGCAGTGCCAATGAGCTTTTTAAAAAATTCCTGTTTCTTGCATTTGATGTAGTGCAATGTCATTCCCAAATTAACATTTTATGAGGATTCAAGTTTATTTTTGAGATCAACGTTGGAAGCGTTTATTTCTTTAGAAACTTGTAATCGAAAATATTTTAGTTCTTTTTACTATAGTGACAAAATATTACTTTATAAAATTAAATCTGGTGATACAATCACATTTACTTTATCCCACGATCCATAATTGGTACTTTAACGCAATCCAATTAAAAAGCGAATGCTTGTTGTTGCTTTTATACAAAAGAAATAAGGTTTCTTGTTTAAAAACAAGGAAAATACTATAAATAAATAAGCGTAACTTAGAAATCAAAGTGACTTCGTTTTCGCTTAAGACGAATTGCAACTAATTACTTTCTTAAGTACTTTATTGAAAATAAGAAATAGAAAAAACTGTTTGAAAACTGTTTGATAACAATAAGTTAATAATTAAAAATCCTTCTTTGAACAGTTCAAATGTGGTATATTTCTAACCAGTGGGCAATGGAACTTCAACATTATATTGTGTATGCTTTCTATTTACTATCAGACACACATAAACGTGCCAGCAATAACTAACCTTAACAAGAATAACACTAGATTACCATGTTGTCAGTAATAATCGATAGAGTGCAGAATCTGGGTCTTTGATTACCATAAACTAGCGTCATTTGTAAGTCCAGGACCACCCTGATCCCTCCGGCAGTCAAAAACAAATAAACAATTATTGTATGAATGTTGTTACGAGCCCCTCTGCTTGTTTCTTTTCACCGGACAATCAGATCTTGTGATGACCATCATCAAAATTGAAAGATAAAATAAAGATTTTTTTTTTCATTTTGAGAACATTTTAATTTTCTTACCTGTGTTGCATATTGTAACCTTACTTGATTAGTCTATTGTTTCTTAATCTAGTCAAATTTACCTAGAATCATTTTTACCATATTTATTAAGTAAATCTTTAAATGTTTAAATGTGTTTCTTTACACCTACCCTGCTTGCCTTGACCCTGTTTGCCTTTGTCTAGAGGTAGGTTAAATTTAAATATCCGTGGAAATTTTGATAGGACTTTTTCTTATTTACCTATATATACTTAAATAACTGTATAAAGTTATCATTTCTTTCTTACAAACATATTATACTAACAAAAAGTACCAGCGATTTTAGCTGATCGAATGTTAATTTGAATGTCTGTGGTTCGTCTAATGAAATAATATAATGCCATTCTGCAAATGAAAATCTCTCAATAGAAAGAGCAAAGAAAACATTTTATTTCCGACCACTTTCCTGTGTAATTTATCTTACATGTAAACTTACACCATATAGTTAGCTTCACGTATTTACAATACACAAAAAGATACTTAAATACAACGAGCAGTGAAACATGGAAATGACATCTATTGCGACTAATGTGTCCTAAATTAAACTATGTCCTTGATTATATCTCAGTTAAAAGTGCAGTAATTATGGGTCTGCAGTACCGAAATCATAGACTATGTTGGTATACTTTGCCAGGTAAATGAACTCTTCTACCGACTTATGTATTTTTTATTTAACACTAGATCCGAGGAAAAGTGTGTGATGTCAAACATTAAAACAGATCTTTTTTCGTGTCGTTATATTTTAATGCGTGAAGAATAGAGATAAAAATGTTTATTGAGCTAATTGTAATTTCTATGAATTTAGTGTTTTCATTATAAACACAGCCTTGACATTCAAGTTGTATATGTTTATTGGGTTTATCGTCCCACCAACAGTATTTCAGTTATCTGGAAACGGTGTCCACTTGAAGCAGATATAGTGCTGCCTTCACTGTGTATAGCATGCAGTGAGCACCTGGCATGATACCACACCCAGTCACAATATCCTAACACTGGGCCAACCAGTCGTGGAACTACCCTTATATTTGCTTGAGCGTTAGCAAGGGAGCTGTACCACTACCATTTTTAACGACTTTGGTATGTCACGACCCGGGATCGAACCCGGGGTCTCCCGTACCTGGAGCCGACGCCAAGTTTTGTATTCCGGGCAAACAAACTTAACAATTCTGTCGTATTAATATGCGATGAACTGTCTTAGCTCGAGAATAATCTTTGACCCTCAACTACTTAATCATAGTGCGTAAGACCTTGAACATATGTGGGAATGCGTAAGAACGCATCAACAAATTTCGTCCGCACTTCTATAATACCAGTCCGTAAAAACGAACATTAAATGTTGATGTAACCGACTTTCATCAAATAACTCTTTTTGTAATAAGATTACTTTTATCAATTGTTACTTGTCTCGACAAAAGTAATGGCGCGTTTGTGGCAGTATTAATGTAATTTAATTTCAAATGTGCATTGTTATTCACTGTAAAAGCGTGTCACGGTATTGATTTGATTTTAATTTGATTTTCAGTTATTTGTGTATAGCAAAACGTTTTAAAGTGCACTCAAGTTCATACTGTGCGTAGTGGACCTTATCAGTTATTAACAACAAATGTTAAACTAAGATGATCAAAGGGGCCCATTTGCAATTTCATTTAGATCAAGAAAAACATTCAATATTACTGCAAGCACAATGCGTCAGACATGTCTGATTATGTTGTTGCTATTCTCTGACGACGACTTCGGAAATGTGTGTTTTTACACAAGATGATGATGTGTAATTTCCATGAATATCTGTTTTAAAGCAATTGGAAAAGATTTACCTTGTCTGAAATCTTATTGGAATTGCTATACACGTCGGGCAAAGCATGAAATCGTTATCTTATTTTTACCGTCTATTTTATATGAATGTAATACTATAAATGCTGTTTCATACAAAGAAGAATTTCCTTAGTATTTTAATATTGTACAATATTCAAAGATGTGTATGCATGTTGCTTCAAATAAGACCTCTAATTTTATGTTAATTGCATATAATTTTACATGAACTAGATTTTTACTATTTTTATCATCATCGTCATCATCATCATCATCATCATCATCATCAGTAGTAGTAGTAGTAGTAGTAGTAGTAGTAGTAGTAGTAGTAATAGTATAATCATCATCATCATCATCATCTTTATATTTGTTATTTTTAAGCAGCAACTGCAGCAGTGTCATCAATAAAAGTGCCATTAGTATTTTAAGACAAAAATAAAAACCAAATTTTCAAGGTACATATTTGACAGATGTGTTTTTAAGTATGTATTTCATTATTTCATCAAGCTCCGGTGACTTAAGTTTCCTTCCATGCCCATGGTACAATCTCCTATCGGCCAGAATATGCCACTTACTTGTTTCTGAAAAGTAATCCTACAAAAGCGACCTCAATGTCTACAAGGACTGACTGGTGTTGAATTCATCATTTTGCGATATAAGGAATAATTGGAGAAAGCGCGTAAAGCCTATATTATAGAAAGCTCACTGAAATTTCTCATGGAGAGACGAGTCTATTTCGTTCACGTTCAGAGCCGCATTTTGTGGTTGTTTTGTATTTGTGTGTTTATTTATTTTGTTTCTTAGTGTTGATGTTGTTGTTGTTGTTCCTGTTGCTGTTGTTGTTGTTGTTGTTTTGTTGTTGTTGTTGTTGTCGTTTCATTTCAATTTCATTCAACTTTGATGAAACAAGTGATTTTGGTTTACTTCTTTCCATATTTAGAATATTTAAAATGTCTTAACATCGATGGTATATGTACATCGATTCGCACTATTTCCTTGCATGGTCATACATGCACATACATAGCTAGGCCGGACCTGGCAGCACAATCGATAGAGCGTCGGCTCCAGGTACAGGATGCCCCGGGTTCGATACCGGGCAACAACATACCAAAGTCGTAAAAGATAGTAGTGGTATAGCTCCCTTGCTAACGCTCAAGCAAATATAAGGGTAGTTCCACGACTGGTTAGCCCAGTGTCAGGATAATGTGACAGGGTGTGGTATGTATCATGCCAGGTGTTCACGACATGCTATACGCAGTTAAGATAACACTATAACTGCTTCAAGTGGACATAGTCTCCAGATAACTGAAATACTGTTGGTGGGATGATAAACACAAACAAACACACATAGCTAGAACTGCATGTTATCGCGGTGTAAGATAGCCTTTTATCAGCATAACAGTACAATAGCCAGAATAAGCTTACTCTAAAGATGGATTTAATATGTACGACGAAGTTTGAATTAAGGTTCAAAGTTGTGCAAAAAGATATTCACAGTGTATATATGGGATGGGATTAGCCGGCATTTTTGCCAAAACTGTTCAGTGACATTTCTATCATCATAGCACAGGGGCACTTATGAGGTGCCCAGGGGCTGAACCAGGCCGGTCCATTATACTGACACAGACGAGTCAGGCGTAATGCAGTCCCCTTAGCCCCGAGCGTTAGGAGTAAAGCCACTTCTACCAACTTTAAATTCTTTGGTTTGACCCGGCCGGGTTTTGAACCCACGACCTCCCGATCCGCAAGCCGATGCTCTAGCAACTGAGATACTGCGGCCGGTATAAATATATATATGTTTACTTGTTATGTAAGTGTCCGCTTCGGTCTGTGCATATCAACATTTACTGTTCTTCAAAAAACAATATTTGAGTCTTGTAAAATCCGGGGGAAATGTAAATATTTCATTGTGATTTGTTATAAAACATTATATTTGGTCTCTATTAAATTATTTATGTGGTTTCTATATACTTTATTATACTTTTATAGATGATCATATTTTCTGAGAAACGAAACTAATCAACTGTTCTATTTTTTACACCCAGTTGGTTTGAATATGTTCACCAGGGCCATGTTTTGCGTCGTCTCTGATGCTTCAAATTATTGGCTTATTTGTATCTTTGTCTCATTCGACCTCAAACACAAATCTTCAGAGAATTGTCTTCTACAAAAAATAAGGTGACATATCTCATTGAAATAGCAACAGTTACAAGAAACCACCATAACTTTCGAGCTATGTGGTTGTGAGAACGGACGAGAATGTTAAACACACTAATTGATTTGATACTTTCATAAACTTTTAAGAATACAGGTTCATTTTTTATACACAATGTATAAAAACTCAATTTTATTGGCGCAATTTTCATTTGAAATGTTTTAAGACAACGAAAATATTGGAAGTGAGCACATAAAGCTACTACTTGTTTCTTTATAGCTGTCTTTCTAAAGAAACTTATTTTGTTGTCTCTGTGCTCATTCGCGGCGTCTATATATGTATTCTTTCTTAGAAACGTCCAGTGGACGGCACCAAATTGATCTACAGACAAATGATCGTCGGCGCTTCTGCATTGACTATCTGTTCTTATTCAACTTCGATGAATATAAAAATTAAGTTAGATTGTACTTAAAAATGACAACATTATAGTATGTCACCGGCAAATGTTGATGTTCTATATGTGAATGTATGATTTGTTTTGTTTAAACAGCATTTGATACGACGATGTACTATGTACATGTCAATTTTTATGCTCTATTTGATATTTTATAGTCGGACATTTTCCCATGCGGCCAAAGATAATTCGTTACTGCATATAATTTTAAAACATTAACTAATTGAATGCATTTTAAATCTTTTAATAACACGCTTTTGCGGTTCCTTGGTCGGTTTGTTATTAGGTAAAAATATTCCATTGTTGAACAGAACCTCGACGACAACCTTTGATGCTTGGAATCAATGCTCTCTTGTTTTATTCTATGTTCTATTTTTTATATCACAGTACAGTATTTTAAATAATTGCCTTATGAGCATAGGTCTTATCAATTTCCTTTCCATAACATTGTCTTAAGTCGAATCACAAATCTCAAAAATGTAACGACAGAAAAACAACTTTCAATGAATGGTTTTGCTTTTTTCTCATAATTTCATTTCCGGAAAGGTATGTTGGCTTAACTGGCATGCAACAACATAGCATTTTAGTCTTTACTCTCCACAATGCGGGTTTGCAAATTTCAAGAAGATGTCGTCAACTACATAATAAATTTATCAAAATGTCAACTGTTATTCTTACTCGAAGGAAACACAGTTCAAACGGATTCGTACGTAAAATTTCTCATCAATTTATAAAATTGTGTTTATACCCCAGACGCATCACTAAGGCTTTTATAGTAAACAAACAAAACGTTAAATTGTCGTTAAATTGTTCACACAAGAATAGGTTCATGGGTTTAAGTCTTTATTCTGTGTAAATTAATCACAACAATGTGGCCCCAGTAGTGTCATCCTAACATTGTGTTGTCAAATACCAGTGTACAATGACGTCCACATTGATCAATACTATGCGGGATTCTTCGGTCTTTATCCGAGCGGTCTGCAAAGCAGCTCTAAATCTTAGGGAATCTGTTGTGAATTCTTTCCGAAGACAAAAGTCAACATCATTGATGTGTTGACAACAGATTACAATAGAAGTAGCTGCAGACTTATTTGGTCTTTATCGACGGTAAGTTGTCCAAGCTTAGGCCGCGTATAATGTAATTACGTTTTAATTAGTTATGAATCCGCCGAATAATTCGGTTGGCTATGTCAAAGAAAAATGCTCATTAAATGTTGTTGTCTTATCCGCATTGTGTTGCTTGATAATAAGTTGTAGTGATTGACAATTTGGAAGTGTCAATAACCTAAAAATAAAAACTTGTGCCTGGATTTAGGATCATAGGGCCGTTTCATCCGTCGTAGAGCCAAAAATTTATAGTCAGTCTTAGAAAGGGTGCATTTCCCTGATTTGGGGGCCAACACAGAATATTATTATTATTATGGTCGCCAGTGAGATATACCCCCTTCATAATTAAACTATCGAAGGCTTGTTTATTTTTGTCAATATGTATTTGTAAATTTAGTACACATATTTGCGCATAACCCCTGAAAAAAAGCCATTAAAACAAATTATATGTTGACATACTTAAAGATGTCCATGACAAAGTATATTATTTCATAACTACTCTACTGCCAATTGATAGTTTCTTTGTATTTTCTTAAGACTCAATACCTGTTATATTTTGTTGTTATATTTTTATTACATGACGGGTTTTTAATAAGAATATATGACAAAGTCCTATGAGCATTGCAAAATATATCAAACTCTGAATAGGCAAAGGACAAAGGTATTTCACGTGCAGGCCAAGTGAAAAGTAAGAACATTTTTTATGAGTCATTTAACTAAAAGAGCAAAGCCGATAGTTACCGCCTTAGAACGGTCATTACTAAAGTAATTGATAATAAATTATAAAAGCAATAAATATACATTAAAAACCATTCTTTAAACATTTTAAATGTGATGTCTTCTAACCTGTGGATAATTGTAATGTACATTCAATATTGTATTGCATATGCTTATTATTTAATATACAAACACATGCCAACATTACGGACATTGCCAAGAATAACTCTAGATTGCCATGTTGTCAGTAAAAATCGATAGAGTGCAGAATCTGGGACTTTGATTACCATATACTAATGCCATTTGTCACTCCAGGATCGCCTTGATACCTCCGGCAGTCAGAAACAAATAAAAAATTATTGTATGAATGTTGTAACGACCAATTCTGGTTGTTTCCTTTCGACAGTCAATTAGATATTAAGACGACCATCATCAAAATTGAAAGATAACAGATTTCTTTATAAAATATTTCAGTTTATTTACCATTTTAATGTTTATCATTTTAACATTTACTTTATATGCATACTTTTTCTCACTCCATTTCGTTTCCTTTTTATCGTTTTCGCGGATTTATTACTTAAAGATATAAATTTTAAAATATTTCAATAAAGTAAAACATGCATTTCCTTCAAAAACGTAACTCTAGAACATTTTGGAGTGAAGTTTAAAAAATAAGAAAAACAAAAATGCAGGTAATGTAAGTGAAATTTATCTGACCATTTTAGAGAAATATGTTATCAAGATGGAAATTTCATGGATTATTACTACGAAAACAATGTATATAATTATTTATTATTTTCATGTAAACATCCTTGACAAAGATTTCTTTCCCATTTAAGAAACACTTACATTGATAAGCCATTGTCATGCTTCAAAAAGGTAAAATTATAGAAGATGATTATCTTACATCAGAAAATTGCTGCATGTAAAACAGAATTGGCCTTATTAATTGGATTTTTCTTTATATTTATCGAAGTGGAAAATATGCAGAGAGTTGGTCTAAAGAAATAACACTATCTGTACCAAAAAATGAGATCTAAATACTGTTAATAATGACAGAGGAAGAACAAACTACATGTAGCACAGTCTCTAAATATCCACTTCTTTCTTGTTTCCAAGTTCGCATAAGGGTTGGATCAAAACAAATTTCAATGAAGAACAATATGAAGGGTAAGAATATAATCGACAGCTTATTTGTAATGCATTCAATAGTTCGTCATATTAGAAAGCATCTAAAGAGTTTTTCTAGGCATTCATATACTTCCAAAAAGCTGTTGATACTGTCTACAGAATTAGCATTTGGTTCAAACAATCAATTTTGCAGCATCAAGTAAAATAGTTATTATGTTGGGAAGTATTACAATACCATCAAGTTCTGCCTAAGCGTTAATAATAATTTAACTGTCTACAATATTTCAATAGCAACTTAGGCGTCAGACAGAGAGAACACCTTATCCACTACTCTTTATCTTTTGCTACAATAGTGATAATACTCTTCTCATAGAAAATACCTTGGATGATTACAATAACTGTTGCCTAATAAGTTAAATGCATACTGTATTAAATGTGGTCTAACCGTAATTGTTCCTAGTGTTGCAGTTAAGAAATTCATTTACCTTGGTGTTACAAATATTTCTAGCAATCTCAGTAGTCTCTAGCAAATCAAGCAAAGAAAGCTGTTTCTCCTTTAATGTCCTTTTCACTCGAGTTTGTCTTGGCATCGCTGAAAAAATAAATTGTTTAACATTATGGTTTTACAATGTACGCATAGTATGTTATGGATCAGAAGTTTGGGATTCCATACTAGCCCTGAAATTAAAGAGGTACATTTAAGGTCCTTAAAACAGATTTTAGTGTAAGTGTCAGTGTAAGAGAACTTGGAGTTCGTCCATTAAACATAACATGAAAAAAATAGAAATTTAAACTTTTGGTACAAAATTCTGAAAAATCCAGATAACATAATAAACTTCTCTATCAGACGGATGGAACTGGTAATTTAATCAGCCCCTGGGATAGAAGGTTACATTCTATGTTAACTAAACTTGGATTTAGTCAGGTGTCGTGTTCATTACGTGTTACCCCACTACATGCTGTTTATCAAGAATTCGTCTTATCATTAAATAATTCATTAAAGTTAGAAACATACAAACGGTTCAAACATAGCTTCAATATGGAAAATATCTAAGTGGGGTGACATATAATAGACATAGGATACAGACATAGGATATAGATAGCTACAATTAGGAGCCCATCACGCAACTTAACAGTAAAGATGGGAGGATAAAATAGGTTAACACAAAGGAGAAAAGTTGCAATGAATATCCCGTTTTTACTTATATGGCCCTTTGATCAAGAGCTAAGAAGACAATTATTTTTCTGGTATTAGGAAATTTGCATCTATAGTAAGTTGTATTAAAAACAAAAAAATAGAAACATTTAGAAATCTTCGAAAATACATATTTTGCCATTTAACGCGACGTTCAGTTAATTTTTGCTGGATGGAGAACCCAGCCTTATGTCTGCATAGAACCACCGGCGCATGGCAGATTAGCTGGAAAACCTCCCCATATGAAAGTTCTCGCCCCAAGCGGAATTCAGACTCACGTGTGTGGGTGGGGGTGGGGGGGGGGGGGGGGGGGGGGGGTGGGGGGTTTGAGAAGTTACAAATCAGCACTCTATCCGCTCGGTTAAGGCAAAGGACAAGTTTTCACATGTAAGCCAAATGTAAACGTAAGAACAAATATATGAGGAGTCATTAAACAAATAAAGAAAGCAAACCCAACAGTTACCGCCTTAGAATGTTCAGTCGGCAAATCGAACCGACATGGGTGGAATTCACGCTTGGCCGGCATTGAGCCGTTACATACTGAACGCAACGTAACCACCATTTCACAAAGAAACGTAACTACTCAACACTGGTCTTAGTTCTTTACCTGAATCAGTGTTGCCATAACGCAAACCTGTTTTCTTGTAAACATCAGCAACGTGAATTTTCCATTAGTGTAGTACGCGGAGATACGTGGCAAGGGCAGACATGTATTTTTCTGCGTTTGAATTAAACGAATAAGCAGATAAATAATTTCCCTTGTCGTGAGATATATACGGTAGGTGTCGCTGTAACGCACGTGCACTTCGTGCGGTTTTTCTAGTAGATAAGTCATTCAGTCGGGCATGCGACAGTGATACACGGTTAATTTTAGTTTAAGTTTTATTGTTGTTAAGGGTATGTTTTAAACGAGAGTTTATTTTATATTATATATATAAAAACTGCAGTTTTCATGTGTTATGCATAATGCGTACTTTGTTTCAAGCAAATTGCATTGTAGGTATTGAAAGTGGTTTGTTAGATGGATTGTTTAAATATGTTGTTCTAACATATACTTCAGTTGGTTGCCCAAGTGCTACTACAATAACATATAGTAATTATATTATTTGTGTTTGTTTTCTTTGATTCAAGTATATATTGAATGATGAAGGGAAAGTTAAGTTTACTCTGTTATCAAGCTCCAATGAACGTGATTCACGTTTAACTCACTTCACATTTTGTATATTTGATTATAGATATCAGCTTAAATTTGGCGCTGAAAATGTAAATTCTTTCGCCAGTAACTTAAAAGTTGCGCTCCTGTTTGTTTGTTTGTTTGTTTGTTTGTTTGTTTGTTTGTTTGTTATTTTAGACCAATATCAGAAATGTTATACTTCGTGATTATTTTACTGAAAATTATGGACAAATGCGTTTAGAAAAACAACGGTAAAAGGTTAGTTAACACGTCCTTAATTGTTTGGTTCGATGGTTTTGTCTTCTTGAGATATGATGACACTTGTAAATGTCAACGATTTTTATGGCGGGGCCTATCCTTGAAATATAATATTTGCATGCGATAATTGCATTCAAATTACATGAATTTAATTCAGGAAAACAATCACCAGTCAGGATGTCATTTTGCACGAACAATATTCAGCTATTATTTGAAGAAAAGGAAAAAAAAACATGTCGGTTTTTGTTCAGACCTGACTTGAATTACTCTAGTCAGTTATCTAGTAAGATGGCGCACAGTAAATACACGTTTGTCTGTTCAAGGTATTTCTCTTTGGCAAAGGCAAACTCTTGATTGTATTAACTGTGTATTTCTTATTCTTTTTTCGGAATTTAATCTCTGTTTTGAGAGGAGACTATTATGTTACAGCCAACGTAAGACGGTGTTTTCATATATTAGCAGCTCAGACTGCTTGGAACAAGCTCATTTGTCTAGATTTATCCGTTGGCAGGTCGTCCATTGCTTGTCGTCTCTATTGCGTTCAGAACGTGTTGCTGTATATTATGCAGTGTAACTTTGTAAATGAATGTAATAAATGACACAATAATACTTTTCTAAGCAAGACCGTGTTGTTGTTGATGTTCTTGTTGTTAGTGGTGGTGTTATGTTATCACAATTAATTCTATTGTCTGCAGAATAATGCAGAATGCTTTTTTATGTATATTATATTTTGCATTTGCAAACTGAGTTAAATAAAGTTGTTTTGGTTATTCTGCGATGTTAGTGGTATGTCTGCTGTGATCAGACCTTTTGTTTCCACACGTATATTGTTAATATGCATCGATTTTAACGGTTTCGTAAGTTATGCGATAGACTATTTGTAATTGCTGAGTCCATATGATTCCACGTTACGTTTGAAACATACGAACAGCCAATTTGGGCCGTTGATATTTATCGAGTATCTCCTTGCAGCAAGACTCACTAATATTTTATGTTGGACTTTGACAAGCCAGTCGTAATTAAAACTGATTATATTTACATCAATTACATAACATAACAACATATAATTAGCATCACGTACTTACGTTACATAGATACATAAAAACAATGATCAATGGAAATATTGCGATTAATGTCTACTCTATTAAATTACATGTATGTCCTTGGTGTCTTAGTGTAAGTGCACATGATTACTTGTCCTGCAATATCAAAGGCTTAGAACAAGCTGATTAGCTTTGACAGATAAACAAAATCGTTTCCCGACTTATCTACTTTCCATTTAACTCAAGGTCTAGTGAAAAGTGTGTGATATCAACCTTTAGACGATTTTTTAAAATGTCAGCACCTGGACATTTTTTTATTCAAATAGATCGATTTTCTTTTCGTTGCTCGCATTTGAGAAACCTCTTTGCATTTGAGAAACTGCTCAGGAAGTGCGAGGTTAGAGCTCTGTAGAACCGGTTTAATCACGCCGACTGACCGGTAACTGTAGGGTTTGCTCCTTTGGTTAAATGACTCATCACAGATTAGGTTTAACTTTTATATTTGGCTTGCATGTGAATACGTTTGCCATGTGCCTTTTCAGATTTTGGTATATGTTGCAATGCTCCTAGAACTTTTCCATAGCCTTATTCATATTTCAATGTGTGTGTAATAGAAATCTTCGGCACCGTATGACCAGTGTGCTGTAAAACCCTAATAGAGATTAAAAAAAAAGTTCTTTATCTTTTTATGGCTATTTGTAGTTCCTGGGAATTTATTGTTTCCATTATAAACAAAACCTTGAAATTCACGTTGTGTATTCTGGACTAAAAGCGTTAACAATTCTGTCCTAGTATTAGTATACTATGTATGCTGAGATGAACTGTCTTAGCCCTAAATTATCCTGCGCAATATATCAAAAGTTCATTTCACTGGGAACTGTTCAGATGTGTCTGGCAAGGATGGGAGAAGTATTGGTTGTGTGGGAATAATTGAGGTCGTACTATTTAGAATGCAATCATTTCATCCGATGCCTTGTTGTTTTAAAGTACACGGTGATGTATGAGTTAATCCCAATTAGGCACATACATGTACAAACGCCACAACATAATTATACAACACACAACTGAACACATACACAGACATAATTTACGCGCATTAATATACAAATATTAGAATTTCGCTCTTTGCGCTTTAATCATAGAAAGTAGGTTGTATATTATTCTTGTGGTATGTATACTTTGGGTAAACATTTTACTTTATGCTAGAAGCAGATCTTAAACGGGGAATAAAAATTCATGTCTTGAAAATCTAATTAGTTGACCACTTATTTGTTACTTGACGCGTGTTTTACGAATGACATCGATAAGTTCAAAAGACAAATATTAGCCCTAAAAGTAATAATAAAATACATTGACGGTAGTTGTTCGTGGTTTTTAAAAAGTTATAACAAGAATAATTTTTAATAATTAATTTAATAATATTTTTTTATTCGTTTTAAATAACCACGAATCAATTCCCTGTATATAAATCTTCCAAAGCCAGTTTTTGTTCATCTTTTAAGTCATCTTAGTTCATGTTTCTTGTTGTGCTTTGCAAAATGGAAATACGTGTACATTGAAGCTTAAGTAAACATGTATACTACTTTATAAAATGTGTGTGAATTAATAAGAGCGTATGAATCTGTTATAGGTAGTATCCGACAGTTTGCCTATTTCAAATACGTATTTCAAACCACTGCTTTTGAGAATTTGGGATTAAGTTTTGTATAAGCCCCTACTTTAGTCTTAATAAATACGATTTTGAACAATAACTGAAATGTTAGAAAGAACTAATCGCGAAAAATCACTCCGGATGTGTATTCCTTCCAACTGTATACAAAGCTCGATAGTGGTCAGGCAACGTTGACTTATTTGGATTTTTGCGAAAATAAATTTTGGTCCAAACTGTCGGATACCATCTTTAACTATTTCTTGCATAATACCAGTATATAAATACAAGCATTAACTGCTGTAATGATGCCTGTAATAAAGTTATTTCTATCATTTATGATTTTATAAGTAGTAATTTGTTTTTGGCAAAATACTTGCCTTTTGGCAGTATTAATGTATTTCAAACTCAAAAACGCATTGTTGTTCACTATAGAAGCATGTCGCGGTATCGATTTTACATTAATTTGATTTTCAAATGTCCACGTTATCTTAAAGGTTTTTTAGGGTACTCAAGTTATTAATGGGCGTTTTTGTCTTTAGGGATTGGGATTGGGATTAGCCGGCATTTTTTGCCGATACTGTGCAACGACATTTCTATCATTATAGCACAGGGGCACTTATGAGGTGCCCAGAGACTGAACCCGGCCGGTCCATTATACTGACACCGACGAGTCAGGCGTAATTCTGTCCCCTTAGCCACGAGCGTTAGGAAGAAAGCCACTATTATCATCTTTAAAGTCTTTGGTTTGACCCGGCGGGGGTTTGAACCCACGACCTCCCGATCCGCAAGCCGACACTCTACAACCTGAGCTATTGGGGGCAGTTGTTTTTGTCTTTAATAATTATTAATGATAATGAGACAAATGTTAAACTAAACTCAAAGGGGCGCCATCTAGATTCTGTTTAAAAAAAGGAATTTTCAATATTACTGTAAGCACAATGCGTCACACAAGTCAATGACTATGTAATTGTTATTCTCTGGAGACGACTTCGCAAATTTATGTCATATAAAACACGATGTGATAATGTTTAATTTCCACGGAGATCTGTTTTAAAGCAGTAGGAAAAGATTTACTCTGTCTGAAATCTTATTGTCATTTCTATACACTTCTAGCAAAGGTTGAAATCTTTATCTTTTATTTTAGACTGGTGTTCCATTCAGTCATTTCCGATAGAAGTTATAAATGTCGAAGGCTGGAACCTGAAGCATATATTATGGAATGCTCACGGAAATTTGCAAATGTGGTTACTGAATTTATTATGTGCACATTCAGAACGCTGTAACAACGGGTTCTTACTCGATAAACAACATTTTATGGTTGTTTTTGTGTTTGTGTTGTTTTTGTTTATGTTTGTTGTTGGTGTTGTTGTTGTTGTTGTTGTTTTGTAAGGGTGGGCTTTCATTTTAATTGCATTCAGATATGACAAACAAGGGATTTCGAGTTACTTCTTTCCATATTTAGGCACTTACAATTTCAGAACCTCGATTGTATATGTACATCGATTCCCGCGACTTCCTTGCCTGTTCATAGATACGTAAGAAGAAATCGATTTCTGGCAACTTCATTCGATGTTCGAACTTACGTAGCTAGAACTGCATGTTAAATGGCAGTAAATAGTCTGTAAGCAACATAATAGTACCAGACCCTGGATAAACTCATTTTTAAACGATGCATTTAACATGCACCACGAAATCCGAATTAAGGTGCGGAATTATGCAAAACTGAAAGAAATTCGCAATATATCGATAAATAAAAATTGCCTCTAACGTCCGCGCATTTTAGCTTTGTTTCTTTCTTTTAAAATATTGGAATCTTGTAAACTCGTGGGAAAAAGTAAAGTAATTTCAGAAAATGTTGTTTTTATTGCGTTTGTGTTTGTTTTGGCTTGTTGTTGTTGTTTTGTTGTTGTTTTTAACCATTCGGTGTGATCCCTATTTAACCACTTTGTTAGGTCTTTCTATGTATTATAGATATTAATATTTACTGAAAACCATAACTTAATCAACGCTTGGACTGTTTTATTTCAAACTACTCTCTCATTTGGAATTTTTAGGAATCCGAGGCTTTAATCTACTGTAAATACTGTATCTGTCTTAACTCCCGATGCAGGTGCTTACTGTTAGTTGTTTCACTTTGACGGATTATTTTATTTACACTATTTTTTTTATAGAAAAACCTTCAGGAAGTGCGAGGTTGGCTCCAGATGTTGTTTTTTTTTCTTGTTTGTGTTATGTTATGTCTCTGTGTTTTTGTCACATTTATATTTACATTTACTCTTTTTGCCTTTGTCTAGAGGTAGATTAAATTTAAATATCTGTGAATATTTTGAAAGGACCTTTTCTTATTTACCTATTTACAATTTGTTGGGTCTCTCTTGTTTTGGTTACTAACACCCAGATGACTTGAACATGTTATTGTGCCTTGTTTTGCGTCGCTTTTGACGAACCGCTTATTTGTATGTACGCCTGACTCGATGCCAAACACAAATCTCCAGATTTGCGTACTCATATTTTTTAAGATAAAGCATCTCAGTGAAATAAAACACCAGTTACAATAAAGTGCGAAACTACTCTAACTTTTAAACCAAGTGGTTGTGAGGACGGGCTTGAATGTTGATCGCACTTATTAATTTCATACTTTAACAAACTTTAAAGGATACAGGCGCCTATTCGGTTCATTGCAGTATCTAAAATATAAAACTCAAATATAATGGTTTAAAAATTAATTATATTTTTTTAAAAAGACGCAATTGATTGTGATTGGGTTATTTAACAATGCAATCGTCCGTGTTTATATTTGTAACATGAACAACATTTGCGATATTGTTTACAGTTAATTTATTGTCGCAATTTATTATATAAAATGTTTTATGTCAACGAAAATATTGGGAGTGAACACAACAGTCTATTACTTGTTTCTTTATAGCTGCCCTTCTAGTGAAGCTTAATTTTGTTTATTTAAAGTTGATATTTAGTTTATCACAGTAGAGTATATTAAATGACTGCTTATCAGCATTTATCACTTTCCTTTTCATAACATTGTCTTAAGTCGAATCACAAATCTAAAATATTTTTTTTTAAAAATAAGTGAATGTTGTAACATTTTTCTCTACATGTTGTTTCCGGAAAGGTGTTTTGACTAAACTGACATGTGACAAGTTGATATTATTGTAGTCTTTACTGTCCACAATTGACAATGGATAACATGTAACTGATCACATAAACTTTCTTTACAGTTCACGTTCTAATGAAACTTATTTTTTTTAATTAAAAAGGTTGCTATTTAGAAATATCAATGTACAATATTTCAAAAAGGTCTTAACACTACCATTCCTCTAAGATTATGTTAAGTCGAACCACAAATCTAAAATATTTTGCGAAATAAAAACAACTCTTCAAGGTGGTATCTTGAAGTTTGCCTACATCTTATATATGTAACACCGGACCTGGTAGCGCTGTCAAAGGTAAAGGCCAACCAATGATGGTTGTAAAACCATTTACCTATAAAAAATATGTCTCATTTTAACATTGAATTTTAAAAGATGTTTCTATCAGAAATAGCTACAGATCAGAAACTTTGGTGCATTTTATGTAATTGCGTTCCTTGTTATTTCTTACATTGTAACACGATGCCAGACACCGAGTGGATCAAGAATTTTCATTCATGAGGTCTTCCAGTGAACATGGAGAGCACCGATGGCGTCTATCGTCTGTCACACCAAGCAATTAAAGGCGGAGGTCGCTAATATAATCTTAATTACGTCTGTGATGTACATGTAAATCAATACAAAATACATGTACAACGAAGCGAAATCTTATAAATTTATTTGGTTTGTTTAACCATCCCCGTCACTGGACCTGGTGGCGCAGTCGGTAGAGCGTCGGCTCCAGGTACGGGAGGCCAAGGGTTCGATCCCGGGCCGCGACATACCAAAGTCGTAAAAATAGTAGTGGTATAGCCCCCTTTGCTAACGCTCAAGCAAATATAAGGGTATTCCACGACTGGTTGGCACAGTGTCAGGATAATGTGACTGGGTGTGGTATCATGCCAGGTGTTCACTGCATGCTATGCACAGTGAAGGCAGCACTATATCTGCTTCAAGTGGACACCGTCTCTAGATAACTGAAATACGATAAACCCAATAAATAAATAAATATATATATGTGACAATATCTGTAAATAAGAACGATTGGAATTCCTGCTAAAAATAGACATCGACGGCACAGCGGATGACGTGGATGAACTAAAACATTAGTGGTCACATGGTTTCCTTGGTTTAAAAATAGCTAACTGTGCAGCGTGGCTCAGATAGGAAATTCATGTTTGTAATGGCGACTTGTGGCGTTATGGTTCACTTTTCCGGCAAGTGTATGACAGCAATAAACAACATTTTACGAGATCTGTTCAGGGGTAGCAATGGTTTATTACGATGTAAAATAAAACTATTTTTGGTCCAAACTATTGGATACCATCTTTAATGAATGTTGTTACTTCCTTCTCTCAGTTTTATTTCCGGAATGCTATTTTGGCTTAACTGGCATGCAACAATTTGATATTTTAATCTTTACTTTTCATATTGACGGATTTCAAATTTCAAGAAATTGCCGTCAACTAAATTATCAACTTATCAAAGTGTTAAATCTTATTCCAGCACGAAGCAATCACATTTTAAATGGTCTCTTACCGTAACGTTTCACATCAATTTATAAATGATGTTTAAATCCCAATTGCATTTCAAAAGCTTTTAAAGAAAACAAACAAAACGTTTCGTCAAATGTCGTAAAATTGTTCACACAAGAATAGGTTTGTGGCTTTATGTCTTTATTTCGTGTAAATTAATCACGACAATGAGTCCCCGACAGTCATCCTAACAGTATTTTGTATAACATCAGCGTACTATGGAATCCTTAATCAATACTTTGCGGGATTCTTCGGTCTTTTTTCCGAGCGGTGTACAAAGCAGCTCAGAATCCTTTGGAATCTTTTGTGAATGGTTTCAGAAGACAAATGGCAACATCATTGATATGTTGACAACCGTTTACAACAGAAGTAGCAGCAGTATTATTTGCTCGTCATCGACGGTCACTTGTCCGAGATTAGACCGCGTAATTGCGTTTTAATTAGTTCTGAATTCGTTTAATCCCTCGATTGTAGATCTATGTGCCAAAGAAAAATGTCAAACTTTGATGCTGTTGGTTACAGGGACGGATCCAGGATTTTCTTTGGTGTTCCAAATTGAGCCAGCCGTGCCAAACTGGGGCTTCTAGAGGGGGTAGGGGCGAGGCGTGCGTCCCTAGAAAACTTTTGAAATGTAAGAGCCAAAATAGAGCCAATTTCATGCATATCAGAAGTCGAAGAAAACTCGTTCCACGAGTTCAAACTGTTTGTTTTCTTGGCGACAAAGATAATCTAATGTTGTTGTGTGTTGTTGTTTTTATGTAATAAGGGGAGAGTTCAGTTTGAACAAGAACCATGGGTTCAAGTAGTGTTAAAAATCAGATTTAAGTTGGGACTTCTAGAAACTAAAAAGTCCTTTTCTGCATTTCAGATGCTTCACAGACATTCATAGAAAGTGAGTTTTTTACACAAATAGTTAAAAATCATTGCGGTTTTTCAAGACCTTTCAGGTGAAAATGCATGCTTACTTGTCTTATCTGCAGCACTACAGACACGTTTGTGACAGTTATAATATTAGTGCCACACAAAGATGTAGCAAACCCTGACCTGTTAAAAATACCTTCGTAGAAGGTATTTTGACATTTCAGGGTGCGTCTGGACTCCTAAACCAACCCACCTACTGCTCGTAGGTCCCGCTAGATCCGCCCATGGGTTATGGCCTAATGTTGTTCTATGCGCGTTGTGTTCCTTGATAATACGTTGCACTGATTGGCAATATATATAAAGTGGCAATTTTCTAATGAAAAAACGTGTATATGGGAATCAAAAAACCGTTTTATCCAAAACGTAAATTGATAATCCGTCCTAAGAAGGGTCTATTTCCCTTTATATGTAGAAAGTTTAAGGCTAAATATAATTGTACATCGTTGTCCCAAGTGTCATATAGATTGTTGTTTTTTTAAGTTTAAACCTTTTTATTTATAGTCGATTGGGAACCAAGTTTTTTAACCCGAGACCCTCCGATCCGGAGTCCAACGTCTTAACCACTAGACCACGAACGCCCACAAGTTTCATATAACCCCTCATAGTAGATCTAACATGAAAGGGGGCTAGGGCACAGTTAGGTTTAATTTTTATTTTATTAAGTTTTATTTATTTCAATTTAGTACATACCTTTGCGTATGGCCCTGACAAAAGACATTGAAACAGAAATTCCAATTATGTCCCCACATACTATTGATAAGGCCGTCTCCAGATAACTGAAATACTGTTGGTGGGACGATAAACCCAATAAACAAACAAACTATTGATAAGGCACATCACAAAACTCTCTAACATTTCAAAGTACATGGTGTCGCTTTTCCTTTTGGTTTCCACGTTTACTTTTCAGTAATGTTATAAAACTTTCCAAATTTCTTGAATTAAAAGAACGACCCAGACAGCAAGCTGCACATAAAGTCGTGCATGTATATGTATGTTGGCGTTGGTATTGGTGTTGTTGGTGGTGGTGCTGCTGCTGCTGGTGGTGGTGGAGGTGTTGGTGTTATTGTTGTTGTTGTTATTTTTTTTAACTTGATCTTTTAGCTTAACTGGCACAAATTATCCTTTAAAGTTTTATGATTTAAATAAAAGAACTCTTTATGATCCAAGAGAGAGAACTTCAATGAGTCATAAAAGTTACTGCAAGGATGCTGCAGTTGTTTCCCTTGCTGAATAACTCTCCCTGCGATTTAAGGTTAGACAGGTACGCATGTTTTTTTAAATAGTCGAAACTTTTAACTTAAAAAAGCGATAGATGTATAGAATTATTTCATTTATCAATTTAATTGTCCACATTTCATTAGAGACACTACAGTTAGATGAGTCTTTATTTATCAGAGACGCTCCGATTGACCTCTTATTGTATCGGAAAACCCCGAGTATAAAGGCGAACATTGACGGAAATTTATAATTCAGGTGAGTCTTGATTACCTATAGGTCTCTTGTCGGTTATCACTCTACAGTGTTCTAGGAACACCCTATGTTGTTCTATGTTTCATGTTCTATAATCGCATCACTGTCAGGCTATCGCGACAGCTTGACATATTGATAAGTAGGGAATACTGGGTTCGTTAAACAAAGAAAATGTTGAGAAAGAGAAGGTAAGAACGCCATGAAAAGCGAAGCCTGTCGAGTGACTTAGATTATCGAGTGACTTAGATTATCGAGCGACTTAGATTATCGAGTGACTTAGATTATCGAGCGACTTAGATTATCGAGTGACTTAGATTATCGAGCGACTTAGATATTCGAGTGACTTAGATTATCGAGTGACTTAGATTAGTTTTGAGCTTGAGAACATTTTGTTTTCAACACCAACTTAGTATTTTATTTATCCTGCCATTTACTTCATTACAAAATTCAGTGATCTCATGTTTATTTGCCTTTATTTTGTCATATTCTGGTTCGTTTTGTCTTTTGTATATGTTTATGAAATACATTACAGCGACCAATTATGATGATTATAGCAATGTCCAGTTTTTGGGTGGAGGAAGACTCCAGACAAGTGTCTGGGTAAAACCACCGATGCAGCGCAGATCAGCCGGAAGATCTTCCCGCATTAAGTTCTTTGCCCCGAACGGGACTCGAGCCCATACGTTGAGAGGCTAAGCAGTCAGAGGAGTTACAAATCGGCGACTCTACCAGTAGCCACGGGCGCCCGATACACATTCTGAAAAATATTACTAGATGCAGAGTATTCTTATTTCATCTTGGCTCTGACATGTCGAATCGCGTCGTCTTCATAGGAACATACAAAGTGGAATTAGGTCAACGCGTTTTCTGTAAAACCAAATAAATAAGATTTAACTTACTTTTATCCAAAGACACTTCCATTATACATGTACTCAAAACTTCAGGTGCTTCAATCTATTATTAAATTTAAGCTGTGTAATGTGGTACGGAGTTACAAGAAAAAGGCCAGTATTCGCCAACTTTTCTAAATCCCAAGTCATGACTTAAGCCCAAGTCACAATTTTCATACCAATAAAAGTAAGCTTGTTAATGAAGTTTCAATCTGACTCTAAGCTCAATTTAGCAAAGTTAAAGTGTCGTGCAAAAAAAAAACCAGACATGTAGCTAAATACATAATGACAATATTGTGGATTGAAATCCATGACTTTAGCCATTCTTACTTAAGAATGGTTGGTGAATACTGACCTTAGTGTCTAAGAATCTCCGGATTGGCTCTCATTTCCTGCTGTTCTGCAACTTACATCGACAGGAAATACGTACCAGGGGAATTTCCAAAGGTCACACTATCTAAAGTTCATACTGACCATACGTTTGGCCCTTTGGTACCAATATTTTGGTCGCTTCTAAGCCATAGTGTGTTTATAAGCTGACGGATAAATGAGGTAGTATTTAAATAAGTATACATCACCACATGTGATGTTATTATTTGATAAAACAAAATTGGCTTTTATCTTTCATCCTTGGATGATTTTTATGCATTTCTGTCATTATTTTTTATCAAATTAATCAACCGAGAAACATTCAAGGATTTAATTACTGAAATAGTAAAAACGACTTGTCCATTTTCAAAGGTTTATTGTTCGAAAGCATGTTACATTAAAGATCAATGAGGACACTTGATTCTTTTTGCTAAAATTGATTTTAAAAACGGTCGTTGTCTCTCTGGAAAAGACATTTCCTTTGAAGTAAATTGATGATACGTTATCTGTACTTGCCTGTTCGATCCAACATTGATGTAATATTGCAGTTATTCCCTTCCTTTATACAAGATAAGTATTATAGAGACGGAACACCTCTGATATATTCGGTGCTATGATTTCATTACAATGGTACATTAAAGACATGGATGGATCCGGGAGGTGGGGTGAGGGAAGCTACCCCCCACCGAACCAGGTGAAAGAGTAGAGTTATGAAAACACACATATATAAGCTTAAACAATACTAAGCTTTTAAAGTATTTTTTTTCTTTTGACTGCTTAGATCGAAATAAGGGTCCATTACTGTGTATATATATATCTAGTTTTAACTGCGAAATCCCCCCTCCCCCACCACCATCACCACCACCACCACCAACAAAATTTTCTGGATCCGCCCTTGATTAAAGACTTCACAGTTGGTACTGTAGCTGACAGTAACATATACTAACTAGGCCTTAAACATGGCAGAGCTTGAGTGATTCAGGCTTATATTTCTGAATATAGCAAAAATGATACATATTCGTCAGACATGTTGCCCTTCTGTTTTTCACTTAGTGTGACTCTTTTGCACGAATGGATGTGTGACATATACATATACATTTTTGTGACGTAATTTTGTTATTGTTCAATCAGCTTCACTGCTTATATATATAAACTTAATAATATATACGACTTAAAAATACGTTACACTGTTTTATGAATTCAAAAAGCGGTAGGACAATACGAGGGAAATCGAATTTTACACATTTCTATCAGAATGTTTAATTAAATAGATACACCGTTTAACATTAAACTATTCAATTGTTGATCAATGCGTGTCTGTTTATTTGCATGTTCCAGTCAAGGACTCGAGGGGCGTGAAGGTTGCATTGCTAAAAAATGGATTTTTATTCTTTTCGACGTCTCAATAGACAAGATATTTCTTTTGAAGTAAATTCATGAGGCATTTATGGTTGCGTGTTTAGTCCTCAACAAGGATAATGGATTGTGGTAGTTCCTATACAGTGTTAACCAAAGATGCCGTATTGATAAAAGAAATTTTCCTGAAGTTCAGAGGGTTTCTCAGAGTGTAACGTAATATAGAACTGCAACAAATAGTGGCAACAAACCGTTGCCAAGCTATAAATATTCATACTACACGACGCTCAAAGAGCCTTTTGAAAAGCTGCAAGTGCAAGGTATTATTATTTTTGTACAATGGCGCTTGAAAGTTATAAGTAGAATTAAGTATAGGATAGAGTCTATTAATAAAGACGTTTCTATGTATAGGATAGAGTCGATTAAGACGTTTCTATGTATAGGATAGAGTCGATTAAGACGTTTCTATGTAAAGGATAGAGTCGATTAAGACGTTTCTATTGGAAAGAGTATGTTAAGACGTTTCTATCTATAGGATAGAGTCTATTAAGACGTTTCTATGTATATGATAGAGTCTATTAAGACGTTTCTATGTAAAGATAGAGTCTATTAAGACGTTTCTATGTAAAGGATAGAGTCTATTAAGACGTTTCTATCTATAGGATAGAGTCTGTTAAGACGTTCCTATCTATAGGATAGAGTCTATTAAGACGTTTCTATGTATATGATAGAGTCTATTAAGACGTTTATGTGTATAGGATATAGTCTATTAAGACGTTACTATGCATAGGATAGAGTCTGTTAAGACGTTTCTATGTATAGGATAGAGTCCATTAAGACGTTTCTATATATAGGATAGAGTCTATTAAGACGTTTCTATGTATAGGATAGAGTCTGTTAAGACGTTTCTATATATAGGATAGAGTCTATTAAGACGTTTATGTGTATAGGATAGAGTTTATTAAGACGTTTCTATGCATAGAATAGAGTCTGTTAAGACGTTTCTATGTATAGGATAGAGTCCATTAAGACGTTTCTATATAAAGGATAGAGTCTATTAAGACGTTACTATGCACAGGATAGAGCCGGTCAAGACGTTTCTATCTATAGAATAGAGACTGTTAAGACGTTTCTATGTATAGGATAGAGTCTGTTAGGACGTTTCTCTCTGTAGGAAAGAGTCTATCAAGTGTTTACTTAAGGCGATCACTTTATAAATGAGCATATTGTTACATGTATTTGATTTAGGAAAACTTTCCAGGGGCGGCCGTAGCGCAGTGGTAGAGTATCCGATTTGTAACTCCTCTGACTGCTTAGCCTCTCACTGCGTGGGTTCGAGTCCCATTCAGGGCGAAGGACTTAATGTGGGAAGGTCTTCCAGCTGACCTGCGGTGCGCCGGTGATTCTTCCCAGACGTTTTGGTGGGCTCTCCCTCAACCAAAGAGCTATAATGATCATAATTGGTCGATGCGATGTATTTAAATAAACAATAACAAAACAAACAACAATAACAACAAAAAGAAAAACAGGAAAAGGTCAAATGCCTTCAAAACAACGTGTACTATATAAAGATTTTAAGAAAAAAAAAACATCATAGAGCATGCGATCAATACGTGATTCACTTGAATGTAATTGCTAAATGCCTTTGTCTAGAGGTAGATTAGATAAATATCTGAGAAAATTTTGATAGGACCTTTTCTTAATTACCTATTGTAGGTGGTCAAGATTAGTGTAAGAGACTGCCATGTAAAATCCCAAATACCATTTCAATGTGGTGAATCGTATCTCGACAAACGCTTTATTGTTAGAACCATATACACGAATTATGGCATGGACTGCCCACAGACGGTTTGGTGATTAATTAATCATACCTTCAATGTTTGTGGAACTCACAACGGGGCCCAATGCACTATTTGGACGGACAAAATAATGGACATTAAAATGCGTTAATATGTCACTTAAGCATTGTAGGTGAAGCATCGACGGCATGAAGTCGCCATCTTGTATCTCCCCGGCCCCTCACAGCCTGGATTCGAGACCCGATCGAGACGAAACATATCATGAGTTTTCCAGCTGACCTGCGGTGCGCCGGTGGTTTTACACAAACATTTGTTTCGGAGGGCGTGGGGCGAGGTTCCTCCATCAGTAAAAGGTGGAAAATGTTAATATTACAGTGAAAGTGCCTATATTAAACAATATGTATGCACGTATGACGATATTGACTGAATTTTGTGATGGCGAGCTCACCCAAAGTTTTTACCCAGTTCGTGAATTTTATAATTAAAATTGTTTAAGCTCCACATTGACAGAATATATCCTATGTATGATTTTATGCACAGCCGCGGATCCATACCAGTTCACACGGTTTCACGTGAAACGGTAAAATTTCTGAAGCTAATTTTCCAAAGACCTCAAATAATTGGTTTCACGCCCTGACCACAACCACTGCTAAGCATATTAGCTATACACATGTCAATTGGAAAAGTAGTTGTGTTATTTTTATAATGAAACATGTTTTATACTTGAATGTGACCTAGGACTGGCTACATGATTCTCCTCTGTAACTGTGAATAGGTTAAATTTAGGGTCTGGATCCGCCCCTGCCGCAGGTACTTCGCTGACATCTATGTTACTGTCAGCATCCGCATCCCAGATCTCCGGAGTGAGATTTGCTTCTCCCCATGCACAGCGTGTTACCTTCATCTGCCCCACATGTGTCTATCCTACATTGAAGGGACATGTGTTATCAGTGTACATGTTGGCTACTGATGCTGCCGGTGTGTTATGTGTAAGCAAAGAATGGATAAGTGTCTAACCTAGATTGACATATGTATGCGTGTGTTAGGTAGATGTGTGCCATAGCATTACTGAACTAGCATAGGTAGGTCTATGTGAGAGTTCTGTAGGGGTAGTGTGTGTAGAGACCATAGGCTGAATGCAGTGCTTTGGTAACAGAAACCTCATTGAGTGATGACGGTTGTAATGGTGATAGAGCCTGTAACTGTAGCGCCACTGTGCAACAGTTAACTCAATATATACCTATATTCACGCTGCCAATAAAAAACGTTTTATAGATTTATTCGAATTTTACCGCCATCTTAAAAGGAATTCCGATATAAACAAACGGTATCGGAAACACGGGAATTGTTAGTGTGTGATTGGATCTCTTGATACTTGTTAGTGGGCGTACTTTGAATGTGGACTTGGAGTGTTTAACAATATCCGTTGTTACAAAGTGATCGATTCCTTTTGTTTCTAGTCACCTGTCCAAATTGATTTTACGGTAAAAAGAATAATCCACTACTTCTTTTTTAGATAGTGGGATATCGTAGTTTTCTTAAATTCAAAAAAATAGAAGCAATTAGGGGACTGAAAATTTATTTAATATCCATGTGATCGCATCATATAGAAGTGTCATATTTCAAAGAGGATTTTATTTCACATTTAGCCAATTGAAAGTGTGTGTCTTTTATTTTATTATTCGGACTACCCTCGTGCAGGATTATAAAGATGAGTACAGAAGATATGGAGAAAATGGCTCCGAGGATGTCATTCGAAACCCTCGTGGTTGTTCGACCAATAAAGGTAACAGCAGTTATCTAACTTTAGTTTTACCTTTAATTAGAGCTTTTTTTAATTTTATTTCAGTTCAAACTCCTGAATATCCTTAATTCTTGCCTAAAATAACGTGGTAAAAAGTTATCTTTACGCCCCTGTGATAGCAGGGTGTACTTCTACCTGTATTCATTGAACCTTCTACACATGTTCGGAACAATCTTTGTTAACAATAATGAAAGGAAAGAATTTCATTTTGTCTTAAATTGTGACAACAAAGTTCTTTTTATGATCATGATGTTTCATTAATGCTTATATATATTTATGTGTGTGTGTATATGTATATTTATTACTATCTACATGTATACATGTGATTTTATACCCGGATTTCGGGAAAACAGAATACTAAAATATTGTTCCAATATATGTGCATGTCTTCTGAAAATGCGTGTGTGTTTCTATATATGTTTATATATTTTGAAAATGTCTTGTACCTATATATGATGATGTATGCTAATAATTCTGGCTTGTTCCTTTATATGATAGCGTAAAATGTCAATGATGGCGTGTCTTTAATATGGCGTGTTCCTTTAAAAGTGCACTTCTGCTGAAAATGCTGGCTGTTCATGTACAAGTGCACGTCTGCTGAAAAATGCTGGCGTGTTCATGTACAAGTGCACGTCTGCTGAAAATGCTGGCGTGTTCATGTACAAGTGCACGTCTACTGAAAATGCTGGCGTGTTCATGTACAAGTGCACGTCTGCTGAAAATGCTGGCGTGTTCATGTACAAGTGACTTGTCTGCTGAAAATGCTGGCGTGTTCCTTTAAACGTGCACGTCTGCTGAAAATGATGGCGTGTTATTGAACAACTGCATGACTGCTGAAAATGCTGGCGTGTTCCTGTACAAGTGCACGTCTGCTGAAAATGATGGCGTGTTCCTTTAAACGTGCACGTCTGCTGAAAATAATGGTGTGTTCCTGAACAACTGCATGACTGCTGAAAATGATGGCGTGTTCCTGTACAACTGCACGTCTGCTGAAAATGCTGGCGTGTTCCTTTAAACGTGCACGTCTGTTGAAAATGATGGCGTGTTATTGAACAACTGCATGACTGCTGAAAATGATGGCGTGTTCCTGTACGAGTGCACGTCTGCTGAAAATGCAAGCGTGTTTCTTTACAAGTGCACGTCTGCTGAAAATGCTAGCGTGTTCCTTTACAAACGCACGTCTGCTGAAAAGGCTGGCGTGTTCCTTTACAAGTGCACGTCTGCTGAAAATGATGGCGTGTTCCTGTACAAGCGCACGTCTGCTGAAAATGCTGGCTTGTTCCTGTACAAGTGCACGTCTGCTGAAAATGATGGCGTGTTCCTGTACAAGCGCACGTCTGCTGAAAATGCTCCATCAATTCATAAATCACTGGCGTGTATGTTTATATATTACTCAGTACAGAACATACTGACGTGATTCTATATACATGTAAGGCCATGAACTGTGTTTCTATGAAGGTTCTGAAAAACGAAAACGCTGGGTGCTTCTGTTGTATGTTGTGCTCGTGAACAGACAATGTTGGATTTTTTCTTTAGACCCGTGCATATTGTTCCTAAATCGTTGTATGTATGCCGAACAATGTTAGTGTGATTACAGTACAAAAGAAATTATAAAGTGTTTGTGTTCCTATATTAATGTTATTTGAAAGATAAAATGGCATTTGTGTATTTCTATGAAAGTGTTATGTATATTTAAGTGCTGGCGTGGTTCTATTTAAGCGTTATGCAATGAAAATGATCGCGTGTTTCTATATATAAGTATTATAAAATGACACAGTTGTCGGTTCTCTGTGTAGTTTAAGCACAATATATAGTCCCAAAGTCCTATCATTTTATATAGGATCATGTGTAATAAAGGATTAACGTGTGTCCATATTACATAATGTATACTGTAAGATGTTGCTGTGTTATAACCCCATGGACAGTAACGCTGTTCTAGTCTTGATATTTGATATTCAATGATATACGCGTGATGTGTTCGTATATACAACAGATTCAGCACATGTTACCACATTCCAACCATGCGAACATTACACTATATACATGTACTTAATTATCTTGATATAGAGACTACACGCAATTAACCGCAACACGCAAATTATCACTGTACGCTTCAGCAATTGTCTAATGTAAGATCTAGCATTATATTATGGCTTAAATCGCATCACATGTCCGACTCATTTAATTAGTGCATTGATATAGCAATCTGTTCCTAAAGGTCGCTGTTATTAAATAGCTTTTCATTATACGCGATTAAGTGAATTTGCAGCTAAAAACGCAAGAGCCATTTGTTGAATGCTATGTTTTGTTATTTTAATGTCTAACTTCGCTCATGAGATAGTATGTATGTTAGTACGATGTAACATTAATTGCAATGTTTCCACTGAGAGACGGTCATAAAACGATTTGTAAAAACATCCTATAAATGAATACACGCATCTACTTAATCAGGCAAATAACAAAGAATTGTGTAGTAAATACGGCCTTACATTATCCTGTTAGATGTAAACATGGGTTACTTAAGCTTTTGCAAATAGTGTATATAATGATCAGTCAACTCTCGCTGGGAAGTTTCTGATCAGCATCCACACTAGTTGCTGAGGAGTCTCTAGCAACATAATTTAATATTGCTGCCTGTAGTTGTTAGCCAGTTATTTAGATTTTGGATTGCTCAACGATAAATGTAGGAAATGTTTTTTTTTACATAAATGTGTGTCCGAATTCTATTAAAATGCTTATAGGACGCAAACACTATTAAATTATATTGCTATACATATTTTTATCTAAACAAGAAAATTGACATATTTGATAGTGATGCTTGGTCCCTATATCACAATGCAAACCTGAAAGTCATTATACACTCCAGACATTACAAGGAAAACAACCATCCAAATAAAAAAGACATACTTGCATTAAGAGAGTATTCATGGGAGACTACTCACTAATGTTTCTTATTGGAACAATGGCTTTTGTAATTCTGACCATTTGGTATCTATTAGGTCCTGACATACGATGTATGTTGATAGCTATACACACCTACACGTACAAGATCACCTGAACGATGACACATGTTGTAATATACAGCTAGATGATTCACAGTATATAATGGCTAGGATGGATCCAGTTGGGGGGGGGGGGGGGGGGGGGGGGCGGGATGCATCCCCACCCCCCCCCCACCCCCCCCCCCCCACGGACCAGGTAAAAGAATAGAGTTGTGAAAACGCATACATGTAAGCTTAAAAAATACTAAGCTTTTAAAGTAAATTGTGTCTATTGACTGCTTATATCGAAGTTAGGATCCCTTACTCTGTATGTATATCTAGTATTTACAGCGATAAATGAATGTATCTTGATTTATACCCCCCCACACACACACACACACACACACAAACACACCCCCACCAGAATTTTCTGGATCCGCCTCTTCTGATATTGTAACAAAACTTAGGACTGCTGCTACCAATTATTAACTCTTTAGTTGCTAAACACTAATTGATTATACTGAAGCAAATAGTGATGAGCCGGGGGTGATGTCTGAACTTGATCTGCGGTATTTGCGGAAAGTTCTCTAACAATCCGTCTTATTATACTTTCGTGTAGTTGTTAGGAATGGGGATGGGATGGGATTATCCGGCATTTTTGTCGATACTGTGCAGCGACATTTTTATCATTATAGCACAGGGGCACTTATGAGGTGCCCAAGGACTGAACCCGGCCGGTCCATTATACTGACACCGACGAGTAAGGCGTAATGCTGTCCCCTTAGCCCCGAGCGTTAGGAGGAATGCCACTATTACCAACTTTAAAGTCTTTAGTTTGACCCGGCCGGGGTTTGAGGAAATAATGAATACAATCCAAATGGAACAATGTATTCCGACATGTAACAGATGAAGACTTCAGAAAGATGGTCAGTCAATAAGCAACAGGGTTTATCGTCATTCCATAACAATGTTGGAGGTTCCTATCTTTTTCCCCAAAATACTATTAATTTAATTATCTATTTAATATAAGGCCGCATTATGCCATGTATTGTTAATCTTCATAAAACAAATACATGTATGACGGAGCACTGCCTAGTGTTAGAAGCGACTTGGTCACAGTTCAGTAAAGACAAGAGACACAAAGGTCTACACTATCCACAATTCAATTGTATTCAAATTATTGCGTCACAGCCGAGCCAATCAGCGTATTTTATGTGACGTATACAGATGACGCATGCGCATTTTAAAGACATTTTATGTTGTTAAGCTTAAATAAATGAAAAGCGTCCCAACGTTTTTAATTCTCTAAACCTATTGACAACACAATTGGTTGAAGAACGTCATATTCGGATATAATACTAAAACGCTGATTCTTTTGCGCTTACAGAACAGGTTATTTTAGAAATAAATTGAATGCTATAAATCGTAGGATAATTGGTTGTTCTGACATTATTTTTATTCTTCGAAAATCGCTCCTTATTCTTCAGGCAGATTACATACCTAGGAAGACAATGATTTACAAAAATGAATTATGTTTGATGGCATAATAGTACACATATCGCCGGATAAAACTAAAAACCACTCCGATACCAGACTGTTGTTCCATATAAAATGGCCAGTTATAAAATGTTGAATGAAATATAAAAAGACATCAAAAGTATGAATCAGAACATTCCTTTGCAAAATCTAACGGCTTCTCTTCCTGGGCGAATTTTTCAAGAGAGCGCGACATTGACAATCTAATGTAAAATTGTAAGGTTCTCTTATTTCATGGCATTAAAGGTCCAACGTTTTTAAGAGCTTTTGTGGGAATTTCATTTAAAATGCGAATCGGATATTATTCTAGGGCGAATTCAAATAATCAACTTCCTTTCATTGTGTATTGTCATGTATATGAATATAGTATTAACTTGATTGAATTCAATTAGTTCGTCTTGCATGTATGTAAATAAAATTTCGAACGAGTTTTAAAAAAGGTTTTAAAACACAGTGTTATTTACAAAAGGAAAGGAATTATGGACAATTCTGGTGTGTTAAACTTTAACCATGCGGATTTATTTAAACATATAAAAATTCCCTGTTTTAAAATACTGATGGAAAAAAACAGTTCGTATAATTCCTATCAACTAGAAAGAATAGACATTTTTGTCCATCATAATTGCTTTAGACTACACATCATACTACTGCAATGAGGGTTCGGTTCCTAATGAGGACTAAATGGAAATAGCATTATGGCACAAGATATACCAAAACAAAATCATTAGAGTTCATTATGGCACAAGAAACACCAAAACAAATTCATTAAAGTTCATTATGGCACAAGAAACACCAAAACAACAACATTATGTTCATTATGGCACAAGAAACGCCTAAGCAACATCATTAGAGTTCATTATGGCACAATAAACACCAAAAACAACATCATTATAGTTCATTATGGCACAAGAAACACCAAAACAACGTCATTAGAGTTCTTTATGGCACAATAAACACCAAAAACAGCACCAAAAGAGTTCATTATGGCACAAGAAACACCAAAACAACATCATTAGAGTTCATTATGGCACAAGAAACACCAAAACAACATCATTAGAGTTCATTATGACACAAGAAACACCAAAACAAATTCATTAAAGTTCATTATGGCACAAGAAACACCAAAACAACAACATTATGTTCATTATGGCACAAGAAACGCCAAAACAACATCATTAGAGTTCATTATGGCACAATAAACACCAAAAACAACATCATTATAGTTCAGTATGGCACAAGAAACACCAAAACAACGTCATTCGAGTTCTTTATGGCACAATAAACACCAAAAACAGCACCATAAGAGTTCATTATGGCACAAGAAACACCAAAACAACATCATTAGAGTTCATTATGGCACAAGAAACACCAAAACAACATCATTAGAGTTCATTATGGCACAAAAAACACCAAAACAACATCATTAGAGTTCATTATGGCACAAGAAACACCAAAACAACACCATTAGAGTTCATTATGGCACAAGAAACACCAAAACAACATCATTATTGTTCATTATGGCACAAGAAAGACCAAAACAACATCATTAGTGTTCATTATGGCACAATAAACACCAAAACAACATCATTAGAGTTCATTATGGCACAAGGAACACCAAAACAACATCATAAGAGTTCATTATGGCACAATAAACACCAAAACAACATCATTAGAGTTCATTACGGCACAAGAAACACCAAAAACAACATCATTAGAGTTCATGATGGCACAAGAAACACCAAAAACAACATCATTATAGTTCATTATGGCACAAAAAAAAACAACACAAAAACAACATCATTAGAGTTATATGTGTTTTATATACGCTTTTTCTAATATTTGTCTCAGACGAAACAAATCATGTTTACAGCTAAAAATAACTACATTTCTTCAGCAGTTGTCAGTGGTACTTTGACAATCTGTGCAAATACTCGCCATTGTTCTAGTCAGTATGTATACCAATTTGTGCTACCTCCAATCCTTGCGATGACAAACACCTTGAGTATACATGTAACAATTGTTGGAAATTGATCTCTGAGAATTCAATACGAGGGCAAACATTCATTTACTCTCCTGGTGACAAATTTTGTCAATCAATCTAGATAACCGATACATGACCTGTTGCATTTCTAAGGTCAACAATTACATTGAATCCGATGAGTCCCGGGTCATTCCGTCAACTTCCGTCATCATAAATAAATCAATAACTACCGACAACATCCGATCGCAAGAACAACTTCCCGGACATGATCGATAAAGTCCGTCATACATCGTCATCAGTCATGAAAGCTTCATTACAAACAATTTCTGCATTGCAGGTACATGTTTATAAATAACAATGTCAAAGTGACATAATTGGATGCGGATTCACAATTGGATGTCCGCGAGGTTGTAATTGTGTCATTTAGAGGGTCATTGATCTTTACTACGAGTAGAATGTAATTGCTGACTTGATTGTTGCTCGTCATTGGGTGGCTTCGTAGTTGCTGTGTGACTAGATACAGGTATATTGATACATATAGGAAGACGTAAGTTTATTTATAGCCTCAAACAATGTACGTTTCTTTGTCTATTGGGTTTATCGTTCCAGTAACAGTATTTCAGTTATCTAAAGATGGTGTCCACCTGGCATGATACCACACCTAGTCACATTATCCTGACACCGGGCCAACCAGGAACTTCCCTTATATTTACTTGAGTGTTATCAAGGGAGCTATACCACTACCATTTTTAACAACTTTGGTATGTCAGGGCCCGGTATCGCACCCGGGTCCTCCCGTACCTGGAGCCGACGCTCTACCGATTGCGCTCATAGGTCCGGTCAATAATTTTTGGTGAGTTGTTATGTTTTGTGTGACTTTTGTTCACAGTGTATGTTTCATGTGCGAAGATAACAATAGTGTTTATACGAGAAATGAATACCCCAAAGCAATTGTTTGATAGTCTGAACCCAGTGTTGTTGTTTTTATTTGTTTTTGTTTTTGTTTGGCTTTTCTTTTTTCTTTTTTTTTCTCTATCGACAGCCTCATTGATATAACGGACCAACGATTTAGGATTTTTAATGCAGGAAATCTCCCTGCCTCCTCATCACAAACTTCATCATCTCCACAACAATCCTTATACCCACTGCCGTCGTCGGTATTGTCGGGTATTTTCAATTATGTTTAACTTAACATTATTGCAACAAATTGAAGAACTGCTGTAAACAGGACGAAGACTGACAGTGTGAGTCTACAAAATGATAATAAAATGCTGCTGCTGATGATGATGATATTGTTGTTGTTGATGTTGTTCTTGATCATGATGTTTATGATGATGATGACGGATGATGATGATGATGATGGTGATGATGATGAAGACGATGATGATGATGAAAACGATGACGACGACGACGGAGGTGATCGTGATGATGATGATGATGATGATGATATGATGTTGATGATTATGATGATGATAATGCTGCTGCTGCTGATGCTGATGATGATGATGATGGTGATGACGACGACGACGATGATGATGATGATGATGATGATGATGATGATGATGACGAAGATGATGATGAGATGATGATGATGATGATGTTGATGATGATGATGATGATGATGAAGACGACGAAGTTTATGGTGATGATGATGATGGGGAGGAATAGATGATGATGATGATAATTAAAATGATGATGATAATGTTGATGATGATGATGTTGATGATGATGATGATGATGATGATGATGATGGTGATATTGGTGGCGCCAATCCTTAGCACTTGTACATCTAGACGCACAAGAAGAGCACACTTTTATCCTACTTTTAGCTGCAGCAAGCTTCGGTTACGATTGTTTGGCAACACGTGGTCTTGTACCACAAAACGATCGTTCATACTTTTGTTTGTAACTGCAGGCTATCGTTATATTAGTTTTGTTTCTGTCCAAGCGATTTCCAGAACATTACTGCACCTGATACCGAGGGTACACAATACAAAACCCCATTGGCTGGGTTCCACGCACGTGCCCCTCCATCATCCACAATACTGCTACAAGACAGCGCATCTCAGAGCACAAGTGCTTACTTTATTACATTCTACTCCTAATTGTAAATAATGTAGGTTTGTGTACCTGGATACAGGGCGTGGAGATTGAAGTCATTTCGATGATGAGAGATGTGTACTGATGTTTAGTCTTGCTCACAAATTGTAAAAAAGATACAACAGTTAGAAGGTGAATTAAAGTAACAAAGGACATCAAAATTCTAATACGGCTTTAATATCAAAGTGTTGTTGTGGTGTTGTTTTTGAGGGTTTTTTTATGAGTGAAGTCGAGTATTATATAATTATTCGTATAATGTTTGTTTGTTTCTTTGTTCGTTTATCAAATCTGAAACGTATCGGTATCTAAAGGACAAAAAGACTTCGTCAAAAGATTTATGCTCATGGGGTATGTTTATGACTCTGTCCCTTGAGTACACCTTTAGTAATTGTTATTTGATACCTAATTGCAATGAGTTGACAGATAGCAATAACGTATCACTGTATCTTAGAAAAGTCGATTCTCCAGATCAGAAATAACAAAAACTAACCAGCATTTTATAATTAACATTTCTCTCAAACTTTTCATCAGCTATCTCCTTGTTCGCCATACAGATCGTGCCGATTAGTAGATTTTTTTGTCATTCATTAGTGGAACACATTAGCAATGCTTGTAATAGAAACTCGGTCAATTTCTGCATTTAAACGCATACATTTTGCAGACAAGATTCCCACAGAACAAAGTACCTCAGCATTTTGCCAAGAATAAAGATTTGTCTCAGTAAACCATACCAGACAACGTATTAAGTGAATTTGCAGCGACCGCAAGAACGATAAATCTACGAACCACATTTTAGATCATAATCTGTGTACACACTCAAATTTCAATGGCTATCGCACATTACTTCTATTACTGTACATTTGATGCCGATCAAAGAATTCAATTACTATGAGGCAAACGCAAATTTCGTCCGCCAAACTTCAATTTATTAGATAGCGATAATCTTTCTCTCTCACCCTCACGTAGTACTATTATTATTGCTGTGCAAACATTTATAAAGACTTCTAAATGTTTCAGAAAACCTTAAAACAGTTTCCAACCAACCAACTGCCATGTTACCTTTTCTTTTTTTCTTCTTCTTCTTCTTCTTCTTCTTCTTCTTCTTCTTCTTCTTTAAATTTTATGTTATATCAAAATATTTCATTTTCATTATTTCGCTAGGCGAATTTTTTTATCTCACATTAGCATTTTTGTGACCACTGTCTCAAACTAACGCAAAAACAATAAAAAAATGCCAAAAGTCTACACCCGTCTCTTTCAATTTGTGCAAGTCCCATCTCGCCATCTTAACAATTTTTATTATATCCCACGAGGAAAGTTTAACCAAAATTTTAAAAACTTCTTACTCAAACTATTTGTTTGTGCTTCTTGCAACTGTACATGGTCAGTTGAGAAAATAAATGGCAATGAAATATGCTTCAGAAGAAAACGAATGATGTTCCATTGTTTCAGGTGCACAGATTTCAGCGCTGAGACAGATTAGGGAGTTATTACTTATAATTTTTCACCAAAGAAAAAAACTTCTATTTTTACGTCGGTACACTTCACCGTCCTTGGATATATAGAACATTATTTAATGGCTTAACTTATTGTGTTTTTCGCTTTTGAGTGAAAACGATTCAACATATATGTCCGCGTCCTAGCTGTTTTGTTTAATTAAACAACGTTTAATTATGCATTTGTTCATAGCGCTTGTTATTTCGTATGTTTGTGGTTTTTGTTACATCGCACCGACACAATTATGGCCATATTGGTGACAACCAGCCAATTATTGGTAGAGGAAGATCCCAGACTTAAGGCTGGGTAGAACCACTGGCGCACCGAAGGCTAGCTGGAAAACCTCCCCACATAAAAGTTCTCGCCCCGACCGGGGCTCGAACCAACGCGTTGAGGTGCTAAGCAGTTTCAAGTCAGCGACTTTAACCGCTCAGTCACTGGCGTCCACGCTTGTCATTTTATCTCCTTAAGGTGGGTTCCCACTGCCGATCAGATCAACTCGATCATCCCGATCACCCAAATTCCCCGATCAGGCCCGACCAAGCTCGACTAAAGGCGTATACACGACTTCTTCTCGACCTCTTGTCGATCACACACGATTCCCACACGATTATTCACGACTCCTTCACGACGTCAACCCGACCACCTTTCCGATTTCCGCTCGATCATCCCGACCTTTACACGATCCCTACACGATCTCAACTCGACCTACTGGATCTCTGCTCGATCGGTGTCAGATCTTTCCCCGACCAGATCGTCATGGTCGTACTCGAGTCGTAGAAGGTTGTGAACAGTCGTGTACCAAAACTTTTAGAATAAAAACTTCAAACAGTGTTGATCATTATCACTTCATCTTGAAACTTCATAGTATATGTTGTGTCCAGCATAGTATAAATATTTATGGAGATTGAGCAGTTGCAGTTGTGGGCCAGATGGTTAGAGCTCCAGAGAGACAGGGCCATTGCTGTGCTAGAGTTGGAACAAGAGGAAGAGGCTGAGGGTCGTAGGCATAGACGTAGGCGACAAATGCGCAGGAAAATATGGATGAAGCAGTGGCTTGCGCGACGACCACTGTATGGGCATTATGAGCAACTGCTACAGGAGCTAAACAGGGAGGACCCAAAAGGATACAAAAATTTCCTAAGGGTAGACGCTGATATGTTTGGGGAGCTTGTTGTGGGTTCCACGATTTCAGGCTGAGGCGCAGCAACTGCACATTTACTCGCATTTGTACTGCCTATCGGCCTTTTGCCTTTTCTCGGCATCTTTAGTTTGTAGTAGAAATGGCTTGGCTGAAGATGTTTTAACAGATATTGGTTTGCTAAAGATGTTATATCTTCAGCGTCCAAACAACTTATGAGACACTGGTCAGCACGCTTTTCTTGCTTTAGTCACGTGAGCTCGTGTATGGTCGAACAGTGATCGGGGTTTGATCGTGTGCGGTCGTGTGTGGTCGTGGAGTAGTCGGGTAGCAGTCTAAATAATCTGGACAAGAGATCGAACAGAGATCTACTTAATCGGGATGCGATCGTATATTACTCGAGTAGAAGTCGAGATGATCGGGTACAGATCGGGTTAAAGATGCCAATCCGACCAAACAAGATCGCTACACGATTGTTTCTCGATCAACTCGATCTTCAACTCGATCAATACACGATCGCTTCCCGAGCTCTTCTCGACCGCTTGGCTACACGATCGCTACACGAATTTTTTTGACATGTCAAAAAAATTCGGGTAGAAAGCCCGAGCGATGCCGACCAAGGTAGACCTCCCCGACCACTCCCGATCAATCATGCCGACCGACCAAGACCAGTACCCGATCGCTTGATCGGGCTTGATCGAGTTGATCTGATCGGCAGTGGGAGCCCAGCTTAAAGAAACAAAAAGTCATAAACCTGTCGTATATGCGTACATTTACAATTCAATTTACACGATGTTCTGGATTTATATGTTACTGTTGGTGCATCTATTCTGGCAGCAAAACTGAACTTCTTTTACCTTGTAAAAAGACGCAGTTTTGTAGTTTAAATACTTGTTCAAATTTTAATGCTTATCAATCGTTTAAAAATCAGTTTATCTTGAAGAAAAACAATCGGGATTTTTATCATTGGTCTGTTTTACTCCTATATAATGTATCTAGTGAAGCCAAACCAATGTCCAAGTTCATGTCTTAATCCTCTAAATGACTGACACTTTTGATATTCGTTTACGTGGCTCATCTGTTACGAAAAGTTTGTTACAAATACGAATGTGAAAAAACTTAATAAAAAAAAGGTAAATGCATAAAAGTTAATAAAAAGTAAATACAAAATTGGTATGTGTGCTTATCAGTCTATAAGTTTGTGTTTAAAGCGTATCCGGAAGTTTGTCTTCATCAAATACACGTGTATCTTGTTTCTGGAAATTGATTGGACAACTATCTCGTACCTTTAAGCTTCACTTTGTACTCGCACTGTATTACCAGTAGACATTTCACTGGGTAACCTGAATCTAGAAGGTGAAGTCTACCAGCTCCTGTCTGCGACAACTGTGTACATCATCTTGTGATAGAATGCACTCACCAGGTGAAGACGATTGCTGAAAATATACCCCATACAAATAATTATAGGTGAAGATTACCACGAAATATAGACCTGCCTCGGTACCAAGGAGGTTTCTGTGAGGAAAGAAGGATCATGCCTTGTCATAATAACAGATGTGGACTGTCGGTTAACAATGAGGCGCCCCAGGGCCGGACTACACAAGTTTTGGATTGGACATTTTGTGGCAGTTCGCAACACAAGAATTTATCATTGTCTTTATTGCCTGTAAAGTTCTATTAAACGAAAACGTGCGCCTTCACGGTACTGATGTGTTGATTCGCCTTACAACAAAGATGGCAGACAAACAGGTGCGCGCCCATCCTGGGGAAAAGTCGATAACCAAGACTACCACGTCATGAGCTAATATGGTCATCCAGCTGACCAGTGGTGCGTCAGCGGCATTTACATGAGAACATTCTATATCATTGTTTTGTTGTTCGGTGCAAATTGCAGCGTTATTATTATCTCAATTATAGCGACTCCTCTATTTCATTGCTTGAGAAATACACTAGACTAGTGCCCGTGTAAAACCGAAGGCCCAACGCATGTCAGCGGAAACATCTTTTTACACGAAATGTTTACCCTTGACTAGAAACCACTCCATGATTGGGGCCGAGAAGTTGGGTTACATGTCGGTGACGTTGCCCACTCGACCACATACGCCTCGCCACATGTATAAATATGGATTCAATTGACTTCAAAGCAATCATGTTATGTCAATGAGAGACATTAGTAAATAGTCTCCCCTGAATAATCCCGCAATACAAGTAGGTCCTTTCAATGTTTTACTCGGTTTTTATCCTTGTGCTGTTTGGAGTGTATGATGACTTATCTGCCTTTCTTGTGATACGCAGGTTACTAATCATCAACAAACACTTCCATTTTCTTTTTTAAATAACAAATCTCTCTAAGTATGAAATGAATTTTAAGCTTATATTTATGCAAGAGTAAGAAATTTCACTGTTTGTTATTGCGATGTCTTAAAAAAAAACAGGCGATAAAGTCCAAGAATTTCAACTAAAAGGACCTACCTACTGTTTGGAATTTCTCGGATATTATCTATCAAGGGAGACAATTTCCATTTCACCAATGTACCCCATTGTCTGAATAAATCGCGGCGGCCTCAACGCACTTCTATGTGTAATGAGCCTAGTGTATGTCTTAGACACGCATGAAGTAGTTTTGAGCGCTAAATTACAAGCATTTAACAACCATCTCTTGTTGTTTTTTTCATATTATGAACCGATTTTAAGCAGAATGAACTCAAACACAAATATTTTATATAGTTGTTCTGCTCATTTCACATAAGTACTGTCTTACGAACGTTGAAGAATGATACGGTAGCAGACAGTGTAACTTTGTAATTTTCGATAAAAAAACGAGTGTATTGTATTGCATTGTAGTGTTTTACATTGTAGTGTTATTGCTGTTGTTTTTGTTGTTGTTATTGTTGTTGTTGATGATGTTGTTGTTGTTTGTACTGTGTCGTATTGCATGGTATCTGTTACTTGTCTTGACAGTCACTTGAAGAATTCGAACTGAGAAAGTAAACTTTGAGAAGGACTCCAAAATCATTCTGTGTGTTCTGTGTTTTCCTTTTGTCTTTGTTCTCTTTGATCATTTGTCGTCTCCGTGTTTTATCAACATTATCTGGTATGAATAGACCAGTGTCAAATATATTGTCAGTTTACAAGGTACGTAACAATACTCACTGGACATTGCATAACAACGAAAAACGAATATTGATAGAAAACTTGAAACGATGGAAAACTAACAATGACAGAAAACGAATAAAGATAGAAAACTTAAAACGACGGAAAACTTACAATGACAGAAAACGAATAATGATAGAAAACTTATAAAGGAAACCGTATAAGGACTGAAAACGTATATCGACGGAAGATTTATAGCGATGGAAATCGATCTTATAGGAGGTATCCAGCAGTTTGAACCAGGGGTTTATCTATCACAATTAACCAACTAAACGATTGTACAGAAAAGTTCCCGCGAAATATTGTTTTGTTTATTTGGAATTGGCATTTTTGCCGATACTTGTGCAGCGACATTTCTATCATTATAGCACAGGGGCTCTTATGAGGTGTCCAGGGACTGAACCCGGCCGGTCCATTATACTGACACCGACGAGCCAGGCGTAATGCTGTCCCCTTAGCCCCGAGCGTAAGGAGGGAAGCCACTACTGCCAACTTTAAAGTCTTTGGTTTGACCCAGCCGGGGTTTGAACCCGCGACCTCCCGATCCGCAAGCCGACGGTGGAATTTTATTCTACAACCTTTCACTTTTGCCACGCTGTTTGGCTCGAGTACAAAAAACATAAGTACTTCATTAACCAGATAAATTGTAAATAACTGCCTTACTGTATGTGTTGTTTTATAAATTAACACGGTGTTTATTTAATATTCATACTATCAATCGTTAATCTTCATGAGTTTTAAAAAAAACAGATGCATGTCTTTTCACGATTGTGATCCGCCGTTGAAACTCTTGCTTTTCGTTTCGGCAAGATTTTCAAACAGACATAACTTTATTCATATCAACATATATTTTAGTATGTTTGTATGCCTGTCTGTATGACAGACTGTAGTATTTCTCTCCTTGTGAAAGGCATTTGTCTGCACACCTATGTGGATATTCGAATGTTTTGAAAGAGTGCATCAACAAATGAATGGATATAGCAATTATTCTTTTCTCGGGTGTTACTTATTTATTTATTTGTTTATTTATCGATACGGCCGTTGAAACTCTTGCTTTTCGTTTCGGTAAGACTTTCAAACACCGCAAAAATTCTATTCACAACAACATATATTTTAGTATGTCTAATTAATACTCATCATTAATATTCTCTTTGTTGCATGTGCACTTGTGCATTTGTTAACTTGATTTCCATCTGATTTAATATGAGTCACTATCATCTCCTTGTAACAGTTCTTTTTTAGAATGGCTGTGTGGGCATTTTAATGTTTTGTAAGAGTGTATCTGCGAATGAATGGATAAAGAGTTTTTTTTGTCATGTTTCCTCGTGATATTATTTCTTCTCGATAAAACTCATCACTATTGTTACTTAAAATATGAATACACTTCAAAGTGATGATTTATATATTTGTGTAAAATCTATCAATCTATGTAAAACTATTGATATGATAATGTCTTGTCTGTATATATGTTTATCGCTCTTTGTATTCTTCCTTTTTGAAATTGCTCATTTTGAACATCTTTGTGAATCTTCATCATTGGAGGAAATTAAGATTATATCTGAGCCACGCTGCACAGTTAGATATATTTAAACTATGAAAACCACGTGACCACTTACTTTTGAGATACATTCTTTCATTATTGCTCTGACGTCGATATCTGTTTTTGCAGAAATCCATATTGTTTTCATTGGCAGATTTGGAAAGAATTAACATTTTGAATATTGTAAGCAAATTGTTTTACGGTTTAAACTGTCTTGCAACTGGGGTTGTGTAAAAATCGTCTTAACGTATGCGAATGTATAAGTTTATGAAGAAATTATGCCGTGAGATATTGTTATACTGTTACATGACTTTGATAAAGGCAAACTGTCAGATACCACCTGTAATACATGTCCTTTGTTGTTGTTGATTTGTTGTTCTTATTGTTGTTTGTTTTTTGTTGTTGTTTTGTGTTTGTTTTTGTTGTTGTTTTGGGTGTGTGTTGTTGTGTTGTTTTTCTTGTTGTTGTTTTTTATCAAATCAGCATTGTTTTCTCATATAACAAAGACAGAAAAAGCAACAACAGAAAGACAGACGTGCAGATGGGCATTGTATGACATTTCACTATAACCCGTGCGATTGTTGAGCTAAGGTTGAAGAAACATCGGAGATTGGTTCATAAAATCCATTCTATTCCTTGTATCTATGACATTTCATCGAAACCCCCTGGGTTGATCTCAGATGTGATGAATTACTGATAATGCAATATTTAATTACCTATACACGTGCCCTGGGGTCACGTGGCTCCCACGTGCCGGGTCCCTGGAGGGTATTATGCATCTTTGAATAGAGTGTGGCTGCATGTCTTATGAACGGGCTTCTATTATGTGCCGTCGGAACTCCGCGGGATACGGAATTGAAGAGGCTTAAAGAGAAAGCGTATAACAGTAAACACACGTATGTTCAGGGATAGCTGCTGTGCTAACTGATGCTTTGTGGCGAGACCAGTAAATATATAGCAGACCAGAAACTTATGTCTTCGCGCGTACATGTTGCATCTGTACATGAAAGTGGGTGGAGGGTAAACAATGTAGGAAAAGTACTGGAAATTGTTCCAGGTAAATATCAATTGGGACACTTTTAAAAAATATTGTTTTTACAATTTTTTTAATATGGCTTTATATCAGCTTGATATCACCGGCTTACAACAAAGCAATCCGGAGCTACGACCCTCCTCCCCACCCCACAAGTTACACTTGACCATTCAAGCTAGAAGAACACGTGGAACTATACACTTAAGGTGACACTTTAAAGGTGGTCTCAGACAGTTTGCCTGTATTTAATATATGCAACAATATCAGACCTCTCGTTGTGGTATTTGTACATAATTTCTGCAGAAAAAATAAAACTTAAGTCTATACTTTGACGATTTTTAACTATATCTAAATTTTAGAGCAGCAAAACTCGTTAATCAGCACTTATATGTTCATTCTTTTCAAATCTGTAAATAGGATCGATTGAGATTTCTGCTAAATTTTCGGACTGCTCAATGCAATCTGGTGTATCTTGGCGCTTCATACCTAAAATCTCTTAATTGGCATGTATTGACCATTTGTTATGGCTGATTGACGTGGCACAGGGACCTAGAAACTTGAACAACACCCAGAAACTTGGGACTTCGACATTTAAAGGTTGCTAATATATTTAGCTCCCATGTGCTTGGTTGAATCCAACAATACAGCTGATTACGCTAAACCATTGCAACTCGACGCTTTAAATTTGAAACGACTTTGTCACAGATTTGACACTACAGTAAATACACCGACCCATACGATCCACACTTCCCACGTGTGCACTGTTTAGGTCGCTTTCTAGCCAACCATTGTATTATAAATGACCGACTTCAACACAAGCAGTATTTTATCACATTGTCGTTCCTCAAAGCTTTACTCAAACTGTAACCACATTGCTTTTAAACCTTGACTTAGCCAATGTTTCTCGAATTCACCAGGTGATGGCGCTATGACGGGTCAAGGAAGTTTAAACTGATGGCACTTGGTCTTTGATACCTTATAAAACATAAAATAAAACAGACAAACGTCAAAGCCTGAAACTTTCCCATATTTGAAACCTGAAACGATTTGATTCTATAAATAGCAATTTTTAACATTAGATACAGCATCAATTATTATTCAAACTTCTAGCTTCCAATTTTAGATTTGTGTTCTCTACACAATGCTTTATTAACAAACAAATCCATCGACAAAAGCAAAATTAGTTAATAATATTACCCTTATAATAACGTATTAACGTTTCATGATTTAATCATCAATCCTATCTTTGTTGCACATTTTGTCCTGAATCTAAAAAAGGTTACATCTACAACACATCAATCGCAATGCTTTAAATATTTCGAACCACCTTCATTCTTAAAACAAATGTCAATAAACGGGGTTTACATATTGCTCAAAAACATGTTAAATTCAACTATGATCATGAGACGCTTTGTTTACACGTTACGTCATAGATGTTATAGTCTTTTTCATTGATTTCCCGTGTTTTTGTACATGTATTGTATGCTCAATTGCTCATTGACCGCTTAAAGCGGAAACGAGTTCAATAAAGTTGAGTTGAGTTGAGTTGAGTTGAGTTGAGTTTTCAAGTTGTATCCGACAGTTTGCATACATGTAAATACTTGTTACAATAGATAACGCCTGGTTTGGGGAATTTGGACATACTGTCTTCATAAATTCGTACTTAAGACTAATAAGAATGACTTTAAACACAACAACAGTTGTTAGACGGTACAAATAAATCGTTTAAGATACATTAACCTAAATCTGTAAGTAGGCACGATGGACTTCTGCTAAAAAAGACATCGACATCATGGCGAATTTGCTAGATTATCATATAACGCGACCTTGAAGGTAAGCGGTCACGTGGCTTTGTTTGTTTAAAAAATAGCTTATCGTGCAACGTGGCACGGATAGGATTTGCATGCTTGAAATGACGAGTGGGGTGTTATGCTATCCTTTGAACTTATATATAGGGCATCGCAGAGTTTCGAGAGGTCTTTTCAGTTAACAATAATATATTGGTTATTTGAGGAACCAAATTGGGTCCAAACTGTCAGATACCAATTTTAAAGGTGATGACGTTATAGTTTATACATGTGCCACTTTAAATTATTTTAGCTCGATTATAATGAAAGCTCCTATTTCCAGGTGATGGCCTTAGTGTTTGGACTGGTCAATATTATCTTGTTGGTGATGTCTATAGGCGCCTCGGCCTGGGTGGGTGTGGAAGGGGCCAGCAGGGAGGGGCTGTGGGAGACTTGTTACGTCGTGGGGCCAGACAGAGTCAACTGTATAGAGGAGGAGATCACAGGTAAAAAGAAACTTAAATAAAAAAAATGTAATAGATAGTTTCCATGTGAGTTCATAGGCACTGCTAAGACAGTTTAAGGCAGCCATCTTTGAAGGCAGAAGCTAATGCAGTCCAAAATCTGGAAATATGTGCTGTATTAAACTCACCACTGTGTTATTATTTTATATCATATTTATCAGCTTTTATAAAGTATTTTAAATATCAAAACTATATTTTGATTGTTTAAAAGGTAAAAATACAACCAAAAAAGATACACTGTTCATTTTGTTTAAGGATGAGTCAATAATTTTATTTACTTCTGTGTATTTATTCTTTATGCATTTGTAAATTTTAAAAATATTGCATTTTAAAATAATATGAACTTCAAGAGCTTTCCAATGGTGTATAGCTATTATTAATTTTTGGCCCACCATGTAGAAATTACAAGAAAATAAAATTTGCGCTTCTTTACAATTCATCTGAAAATCCAATGAAGTTGCCATCAAAGATGGCTGCCTAGATAAGGGATCTTCATTGGGACTTTCTATACCTGGACGGTAATCTTTTATTTTTAAAAGCCGATTTCATATATTATGTTAATATAAACTACTTGCAGCATCCCATAGATATCTATTTTAAAGATTAATTATTGTATTTTTTAAATACCTCAACAACACGCAGTCATTTCTAATTGAAATGCTCTCAGTTTTCTTGTCGCATACACAATTCATTAGAAGAATTGTTGTATATCGAATCAAACACATTTATTCACATGCCATTTCATAGATTTCGCTAGTAAAACAATATTAGCATCATATACATATATCAATGATAAAACCAATGGAAACGGTTTCAAAAACTAATATCCCCAAGGGATTTTGTGAGTAAATGTCACGAACATTTCCCCTTTAATGACATTTTTTTCCAGATTTTTTCCTCTGAGTTATGATACATACCCACAACAAGAGAAATAAAATGTTCACTAAGTTGGCTTTTATGCGATTGAATTGTTGTGCATAATGTCTTTATATTTTGTTAATATAAAATAAGCAAAATGTGTAATCAGTCACTAAAATCCACAGTATTTAATGACCTTACTCTTGATGCTAGATTTATATCACCTTATATAAAACAATCATAACATCATTCTTCAAAGTTATGTAATGCCGTTATGGAGGCTCAAAGGTGGCCCGGTAAGCTCAGAAGTTAGAGATCCGGGGGTCGTGGATTCGATCCCCACATCGGGCACTCACTTTTCCATATATTAACTTTTTAAACGTTCTACAATAACACCATTTTTGTTGTTTTCAGTATGGGTGACTGCGTGTCGAGCGCTCTGTATCCTGGCAATGGTTATGTTGCTGCTGGCCAATTTAATACTGGCCAAGGGCCTCAGCGCATCGTTCTTTAGCGCCAGATACCGCTTCTACTATATTGCCATGCTCATATACTTCCTAGCAGGTTCGTTCCATCTTATAATCTACTAATTTGTTTACTAACTGATAAACGGACTAGAGTCACGAAGTGTAGAATTTTGCACTCATAAATTTACGATATTTCTATGTTTCTACCACGAACTATTTATGTGATAAAGAATGTGTCAATGTTTTTGACTTCTTACCTTCACAATATTCAACGCTTGTGAAGTGTTTTAAAATCCACATTTCTTGAATATAGAAGGCAAATTCAACCCCTCTGGTCATGTCACTATTATGTTACTCTACTAAACATTGTAACTTTGTCCTGCCTTTCCACTAGTTGACTAATGTGTCAACACCAGATTAGATGACACGTCTGTGTTAAAGCACTCAACGGATTATCGGCACGGATTTCTTGAAAACACTGATGACAATACAACATCCTACACAAAGATGGCGAGGCCTGTGTGTGTATGAGGCACTTAACATGCTCTCTAAAATGTTTGTCTGCTTAAATAGTAAAAATAGCAAATAAATTATATTTGTGTTTTTATCTATACATGGAGTTATTTTACAACGCGGAGGCATAAAAACCACCACCAACAACAACAACAACTTCTACAACAAATCCCATAATAGAATAGTATTGAAGCAGATTGTATAGAGGTGACAAAAATCTAATGACGTCACGGTCATGTATAAAATTCCAGTAGACACTTTACGATAATTTCCAAGACTAACTTAGCCGGTATCAAAAATATTTAAAATGCTTATACGACTGACAGCTTTGCGAAACACAGCATAGTTTAAAAGTCTTTTCACACAGCAGGATTCGAACCCGAGACGATGGAATGAGTCGCCAATTCCGTACTTACATGTACTGAGCTAAATGGGTTTCCCTTATGCACATGTTAGATAAAGGTAACATACACAGAGAAACGGGAACTATGCACATTAAGGGTTGAGCAATTCCCTTTAAGGGTGGTATCCGAAAGTTTGGACCAAATATATTTCCGCAAATATCCCAATAAGTCATTGTTACCGGAAAACGTCATGTAAATGCTGTCCTTTGATGCCCCAGATCTGTGTTAACAGTGACGCATAAATCCCCACTCGTCATTGCAAACAGATGTTTTCTATCTTTGTCACGCAGCAGAGACAGCTATTTTTAAACTAAGAAAAACCACATGATATGTTACTTTTGAGATCGCGTTATAAGGCCTCTTGCAGAGATCGCTTTCGTGCTTATTTATTGATTTGGAAAGTTTAGAATAAACATTTAGAGTGATTTATTTTTTGCATTGAGTACTGTCTTACACTATAGGTAGTGGTCATTATCGACTACTTTGACTAAATTATTAGTTTATGCAGAAATTATGCTAAAATGTCAAGAAACCATGGAAAAATATTGTTACGTGCTTTTGATATGGGTAAACTGTCGGATAGCACATTTAACAATGTTAGTTACTTGACATCACTGTAAGGGCAGCACTTGAGGTATAGTATCTGTTAAATTGTAGTTTGTGTGACGCTGAACTCCAACGCCATCTCTTCTCTTTAATGTTCACCGTAAAATCATTTTATTCTTTGATTTCTTTTTTAAAAAAAGTAGGACTGTTTTGTTGTTGCTTTTTCAGACAGTTTTAGGATTGGCTTTTACTCAGTACGTGCACAAACTTCGCCATAGTTGTAACAGTGATGTTTAACACGTACCATCACTACAGTCAACGCCCATTAATTTCTCCAGAGAAACGCACTATTGCATTTTGTACGAAGCACATGTAGGCTTTACGGAATTTGTATGGTAAACACGATTATATGCAGTCACACTTCCTGCACGTGACTCTCCATGACAATCTGTGCCAGACAAATAAACACTGTTCGGAAATAAAGGAGGAAAATGTATTCACAGGTAGTTTAAAGGGCGTTAACGATAAAATTTCATGACAAAACAAGATAATACAAATGCATTTTGTTGTCTGATTGTCTCATAAAAATGTAATCATAGTTTCAAATAATGTAGATAGGACGAGGCATTTGTATTAAAGCGTCATGCTTATGTTCAAATGTCAAAGTGGTCTTGCATTGATCATAGGCTTTATGTTACCACCCCCCGTATAAATATGACAGACGGAAATTGAGCAGTTGAAAAATAAAATAAATGCAATTTGGTCAATATCATGCCTAAAAGAAGTACTTTTATGTCCTTATCTAACTCCGCAATGTCAATTACAACCCCTTTTAATTATTTTTTTCTCATTTTCAGTTTTGTTCGAAACTACGGCTCTCATTATATTCCCAGTGAAATATTCGCAGACGTTCTCCTCTGTAGCAGACCACGACTGGTCGTTTGGCTGGGGATACATTATGGGATGGGTTGTAGTGGCCATTCTGTTGCTCAGCTGTCTGCTGTTGTGTATCGACAAAGACGCAGACGAGGTCATATACAGAGAGAAGGAGGAAGTCGACGACAACGGTATCGAGGAGGAGGTGATTATTTGAGCACGTGACAATTACGCGTGGCTTTTCGCGAGAGTTGGACGAGATTTGACGAGATTTGCTGATTTTTTGTAATAAAACAGGCGAAATTGTTGCAGTTTATGAAGATAATATATGACAGGAAAAGCAGGGTACTGAGTTGAGTGTGTGGTTTTAACCCACGTTAGAGTTTAACCTTTATGAGTTTGTATAACCGAGTTTTGATTATGCAAGCCTTATGAAAGAGACCAAACAAGATGCTCCCCTTTGAAATTGTGTTTCTTTAAATAAAGGGAAACAGGCCTACAACTCGGCTGACAAATCAATGACATTATTGACCCAATGGATTCTCCACGAGCTTGTGTTCTCTTAATGTTAATCCATATTAGATAAACTCCTCGTTGCCTTATATGTAATATTGTGTCAACTAGAGAATATGTTTTAATTTATTATTTTGAATATCACATTCGGGTCCATGTTTTCTCATATAGTCATGTTTTTTTTCTTGACAGTACCATCCTTAACATTTTCTGTCCATTATTAAAGATCAATCATTAAATACCATTTGTGCAAGTACGTTCTCTCGAGAAAATGACAAACTATTGTGATTATCCTTATACAGAAATGAAGCATTATGTTATGGACCCTTCTCCCATTTTTATCACACACATTTACAAAGTGTTTACGACATTTTATAAACACACACACGCACGCACGCACGCACGCACACACACACATGTACGTTTTGGCACTTAACTTATATATACGAGTTTGCACTGTTTTCTTTTCCTAATAAAACATACATTTGTGGGGTCGGGGGAATCCTCCATCTCTCCACCTCTTAAAAAGTTGTTCCGGCCGTTCGTGTAGAAGATTCAAAAAAAGCTCGGGAAAGCAATATTTAACACAAGATGTTTACAGATACAATAACCTCATTGACAGTGATGTCCGGGGTCAGTTCTTTCATATTCGTGTCATTAAAATGTTATCCAACAGAGCTGTATACACCCCCTTTACCTTATACATTTAACTACGGGTCTGTCATTAAGTGCCATTAAACTCCGCCCCGTTTTCCAAGTTTATACAGTAAATCTCTTCTACGTGCAAATTATTTTTAGGTCAAAATTATGTGTTTAATTTATAAATCATAACTTATGCATACTACGTCTTTGAACATTATTTTAATATTTTGGTTTCATCCTTCAAAATGACTCTAACATAACATACAAGTTCTTTTGCATTTTCTTACTTAGTCCATTAGTACTAAAATGTTGTTAAGGATTTTGTCTATTCCCAAATATTAACACTGTGAAATGCAACTAATTAAATATACAACCCGATAATTGTAGTTACCGTTTGTTACCATACGACGTTGGATAGTTTATAAATGAACCAAACAAATGTAACATAATTTATGTAAATAATTGCAAATGAAGATGACAGAGTTGTATCGGGGATGACAAAACGTAAAAAACTAAAGAATAATATTTAACTCTAATCTGGTGCAATTGATCGTCTGTCATATAGCAAGCAAGTTGTTGTCTAATATTCCTTTTGCGGATTAGTTAATCAATGATAAAAAATGTTAAGAGCCTAAATGTGAAAGACCAACAGCATAAGTAGAAGCGGCATCTGCGAGCAAAATTGATGTTACTTTTCCGAAACATTTGATCTTATCCGTAGAAACAAAGTCGAGCTTTATCTTTATGATCACTGTGAGAAGTGTTACATGAATTAATTACTGGCACGTGCTGAAACGTTACCACTAAGCACACAGGTAAGATATGATCAACAATGGAGTGTGCTGTATCTAATCTACGATAGAAAATAAATTTTCATTAAGCAATTAAGATAGCCGACGATAACGGTAGATTCTTGGAACAACATTAACGGCACATATTTTTCAATAATATAAATTCGTAAGAAAATTTGCATTTTCCACTTAACTGCATAATCCCATATGATGAATTCCAGACAATTGTGCGAGGAATAAACATAAACAAAATGTGCATATCCAAAAACTGTAAATGTAACGGGTCTTTTTTTATTATTCACAAAGCCGTCTAGAATAAGCAAAGCAATGAAGCGTTGGAAAGGTCGCTTGTTATCAATTACTAAAACCGACTTCATGTCGCTCTTTGAACCATTTAAGTTGAATGTAACGCCAATGTTTTAAGAGATAAGAATTATAAACCTGTAACAAAAACATTGCATAAATCAGCATAAAAAGTCATGTGTAGAACAGGGCGAAACTTAAGACGTTTTCACATTTTATTTGTATGAATCAGTAAATGGTCTTGCTTGTAGGTAGTGCCGATCGTTTGCTCAAGTTTTTACTTTTGCGATGTTATCCATTCCTTGTATAACGGCGCCATATCTTATGCAACATTCGTGCGCTTTACTTAAGAAAATTTGTCTTGTCTCAATATTTCGCCTTTTCTACTGTTGCTTTAAATTCATTGATAAACACGTATCAATTGATGTATTTTGAATTAACGGTGTATGAACAATGTAAACTTTTGGAGCCTTTAGAATTTGGAGTTTAATACTGCATTTGTGTGGGTGAAATTGATGGGTTTAAAATGTTGATAAATGATTGCTGGTACACATTAATTAAGACTTAAAGTGTTGTTTAAATGTTTAAATATACTCGCGTTGGTAAACGAAGACGTCATTGTAGGAACCATTACCGCATAAGCAAAGTCCACTCTGTTTTATTTAATGCTATGCAAATATTCTTGAATCAGTCAACTAGATCTGCAATGCCTGTTTTCTTCCTTGATAAATGATTTAAGCCATCCTATTGCTGTGAAGGCAACATTGATATAAGGCGATGTTTAAACTTACATAAAGCTCATGTGCGAAGCCTTTTTAATTTTCATCTTTGCTTTACAAAATCTTGACATTGGACAAATTGTTAAATCTTCATCTTTATCGCTTCATTTTTCGGCATATTTTCACATCCTAATGGACTCGTTTTGTCTAACTTCAGAAATTGATCTTGGTCGAGGATTCGGACAAATCTGACACAGAGTCGGACATTGCTTATGCAGACGAATACCTAAAATGAGGCAATAGCAGGGTCTGGTGTTCAGAACGAGACTGCACTCCCAAAACGAGGCCCTATTGCCCTAACTTACCCCAGCGTCCGGAATTGTGTCCAAGAAGTTACGCGTGTAACCTGGTCAATGTCGATACATCTTTCAAGATAATATTGATGTGTTAAATACACGCGCCAGCTCAAAGACACAAAAAGTGCGTTTGTGTTTGAAAGACAATCGTCTTTATGTTACGCAAAACAAAATTAATGCAAGTTATTTTCTGGTTAGTTACACATTTTTGCCAGTTTAGCAACAAGGAAGATAAGACTTTATGCGCTTTTCATTTGTTTTCTTTACTTCTCACACAAACCCAGATGGCGACCGAGCTTTAACCTATTCCATGTGTATTTATTCAGTTTTTTTATTCGATATATGTTTGTGATTTTTTATTCTTTTTAGAGCGTGCGCCCTAATATGTGATATATGTTTACTGAAATGATGATGGCATACTGTTTAAGAAGTGTGGCATTGGATGTGGCTGAAGCAGTTAATCATTATAAACACATTTCCTAGAACTCATACATAAACGAAAGTTGAAAAGAAGACTATTCTACGTTGTTTTAATCATTAGTATGCCCAACGGCAAGTTTGCATGTATTTTAGTTTTAGTTTTTTGTTACATCGCACCAAAACAATTATAAAAATCACATTGCCGACGTCCAGTTAATTATTGGTGGAAGAAGACCCCAGACTGGAAAACCTCCCTACATGAAAGTTCTTGCCCCGACCGCGACTCGAACCCACGCTGTGAGCGCCTGAAGAGTTTCAAGTCAGCGACTCTAACCGCTCGGCCACGAGCGCCCATTTTGCATTTGACACATCTTAACTGTTCGTTTGTAATCAATGCTGATTTCCTAGGAAGAATAATTTAAAACTATTTTAGTTTATTTATTGCAATAATAATTTATGTTATGATTAATGATTCTGATACTAGTTTTGAATTTCACCTTCAATGTCTAACATTTTTTCTCCGTGTATGTTACACTTCCGACTAATAATACCGTACAGCAATCACTTATGAACTTTGTATTACAAGTGTTTTAATAAAAGGGCTGTTTTACCCCTATATTTGTTTTTCTTTATTGTCCACAATCTTTACTAGTTTTTTTTTACAATACATGTGTAAATGTTCTCATTCAAAAGCGTTTTACAACAACTCTGAAATATATGACGATACGTATATGGTGAACATAATAAAGTGACCACACATTTTAAATAAGTGCTTCTCAAACTTACGTTGGGTATCAGATTCCTATCATGAAATTAACCTGTATCGGAGAAATCGGTTTGCATAATCTTTAAAACTATTCAATGCTGTTTTATTGTTGTTTTTTGTTTCGCTGTTGTTTTTTGTTGTTGTTGTTTTTTGTGTGTTTGTTTTTTAAAGAATTCCTCGACTGTATAAGTCAATATAGACAGTTAAAATGTGTATCGGAGGTTTTTCGAAAATAGCATTAAAAAAAAAACTTTTTTTATTCATATTTATATAATTTTATTCACAAATACAAATAACGGTTACAAGATACAACATGTTGAATACAGTGGAGCATATATGGAAATATTAGATGATGCGTAGACGAAAAAAAACTAATTTGGGTTTAGAAATTATAGTTTTAACCCAACCGAGATTACATACATTAAAATAAAATAAAAATGTAACAAGTGCTAATCCGAATAAAAGAGCTTTATATTTAATACACCTGAAATTTATTTCACTGATAATATGCAGATTTAAAATTCTTCTTTGTTTTCTTGTAAGTCAAGTATACCGCATACCTCCCCCAATAGTCCGCCATCTTAAGACATACAGACATTTGTTCATTACTATCAAATGATAACATGGCAGATTCGAATTCAAAGTATTTCCAAACCTCAAGACAAAATTAAATGGGAAATAATGTCATCAATTAATGAAACACTGTGGATCGCAAGATGAGCAATACGTTCATAAAGAATAATGATTATAAGTAAGAAACTGGTATATGGTGTAAAAATATGGCGGCACGACTTCCAAAGTTGTAAAACGCATTATCCAGCTAAGTAGACAAACTGTGTCCATAATATAACCTACACATTATAATTATTGAATTTTTCTTGGCTCACTGGACTTTTTACTTCTGAGACGAAATTCACAAGTTTGTTACAAAAAAGTGAATAAATGAGACATTACGATTATGGAACTTTGAAGTCCTATCCTGCTAGTGTTTGTTCTTTTTTGTTCTTTTTTAGCAAGTATAAATTTCTGATATCTGGTCCATATAATCTTACACATATTCTTTCTGTCTGTCTAAGTCTCTCTCTATATATATCTATCCCTCTTTCCTCTCGTTCTTTTTCTTTTTCCCATTCCTTTCTTTTTAAGGTGGTGACCGACAGGAAATCCGCTCTGACATCGATGTCTATTTCTAGCAGAAATCACAAGCATGCGTATTTATAATTTAAAAAAAAAATGGGTATGTACAGTGATTTATTTCACGACTTCTACTGTTTTACAATTAAGACAGTGTTACAAATCGTCCTTTGTAAGACTTAAGTTTGACTTTTTCCAAGATTTATGCCCCAATTCCCAAATTCAGGTTAACGTGTATTTGATAAAAACAAACTGTCGGATATACCACCTTTAAGCCGACCTCTATCCTTCATATTTACACACCACCTCCCACCCCCGTAAGGCGCGTAGCTGCCTGTATGCGGAATACGCAGCTGCGTACACATTGTCTCCAAAGATTAAAAAGAAAAATAAACCTATTAAATCTGCAATAAACATCTTACGCTAGAATGGGGATGTGTATATTGGTTGCCATCAAATAGTAGCGCTATTTGTACTGTGAAAAATATTTAATATTTCTAAATCGGCTTAATAACTTGTCTGAAGCTCCCGGTACGGGACACATTTCGTACTCCTACATTTCAAATCAGAACTTCTCAGATAACTGCGTCCTAAAGACGATCAGACATTATATTTATTTAAATAAAATGCCTAGCTACGCCCCTGTTCGCTTGCATGTAGCATTCTGACGAATTCAACGCGTCTTCATCGCCCACATGCAGTCCTGCCGTAGGAATTATGTTTCCATGTTAATATTAGAATAATGACATTTAATGATCTAGATCAGCTTTGCATTCGTTCTCTTATTCGTTCTACTTTAAACAGTTTTCTTCTTGCTCTTTCCATCTAGATACACCCCCCATTTACAATCTCCCACGGAGCCACACGGCCACAACCGCCACCAACCAGATAAACAATGACCCGGATACCGCTGGTACCGAGTTCGCGACTCTGCTACCATCCCCGCGGTCACATTTGCCGAAGTAATCGCCGATACAGGCGGCGTATGCCATCACGTGACCGATGTAATTCTGCTCGTGTACCCCGTAGAAGAGGTGGGCCATTGGTCCAGTGGCGTAGATGGCCACATCTTCTCCGCCGTGGGTGTCCCAGGGCATCGGCACGGCGCTCGGGAACATATAGTTATTGTTATCTGTCAAATGAGTATTAGCACTTTAATGGACTTGATATCAAACAAGACTATTAAATGTAAGTAAAACATGAAACTGTTAGAGTGTGCAATATAATACATGCAGTGAGTATAAAAGCAAACTAAAATTAGATAACACGAACAAAAATGTACTCTCGTAGGGTATTTATTCAAGGATGTCAATTATGAAAACGTCTTGCGCGTATGAAGACCTGTGTATTATTAAATAGAAGACACTTACAAATATTAAAATAGTTGGTGTCTTTTTAGTTTTTTATGAAGACTGACTTATAATGCCAGATGGAGATCTAAAACATTTATCAGTATATTTGTTTGAATATTGACGTAAAAAACGTTTTGTTTCTCGGCAAAGTTCAACGTTTTCGAACTTACAACATCAGTTAACTCTGAAAGACATACCTATACTAAAGTCAAGACCCCCAAAGCAATATGGTCGCGGTTTAATGTCCGTACATGACATTATCAAGAACTATTTTTTGAATTATTAGCTCTCTCTACCCTGTTTTATCTAAGAACGGCTGACAATAGGTGAAAACCGTCACAATGTTTTATATCCTTTTCATTGTTACTACCAAAAGCAATACAAAATTTTAATTGGTATCAAAATCTAGTAACAACTGAATCCACTGTTTATATGATGTATTTTCTTTTTTTAATAAAAATATAAAAAACATGTTCATGTGACCAACTGACAAAGTCGCTTAACAATATAATCTTAGACACATAAGCAATATATATATAAGTCGAGTTATTTCGGTTTGATTTAAGCGGTTTACGATTTGAACTTACCAGCGTTATGTGTTCAGCGTTAGCGTAATGGACACTACAGTATTGTACTTACGTCGGTCTTCATTTGTTAGATTCTTTCTAGGCTCAGAGAAGCCAGGCCCGTTCCCATAGATGAGCACACTGTATGGTTTGTCGTCTGTCGTGGCCTCCTCGGGGTCTACCGGCTCTACTAGGCCTGAAACAGGACAGAACATAGTGGATGTATTGCAGATGTGATGTACACATTTATAGGCATTTTGTTTTAGTGATTGTTGAAATGGTTTAAGGGATTCTTTAAATGTTTATACTATTTTTCGAATTTTGCAATGATGCTCACCAAAGATATCTGTCCCTCTCCAAGAATATCCTGCAATATCAAAAGGATGGGAGTGGTCAGCTGTGACAATGACCAATGTCTCCTCAAGGTCTACGAGGTCAAGAGCATCCCTGACGGCGTCTTCCATGCCCAGTGCCTCGTGCAGCGCCTTCTTGGCTAAGTTGTCATGATGGCCGTGGTCAATACGAGCACCTGGAAAATAAACAGTCAATGAGACACATTAGTGAATAGTCTCCCCTGAATAATCCCTCAATGAAAGTAGGTCTTTTCATTTGTTTCACACGGTTTTATGCTTGTGCTGTTTGGAGTGTTTGATAACTTTTCTGCCTTTCTTGTGATACGCAGGTTACCAATAATCAACAAACACTTCCATTTTCTATTTTAAATATTAAATCTCTATAAGTATGTAAATGGATTTTAACTTAGATTTATGCAAAAATAAGAATTTTCACTGTCTACAAAAGAACAGGCGATAAAGTCCAAGAACTTCAACTAAAAGGACCTACCTACTGTTTGGAATACCTCGGATATTATCTAACAAGGGAACCAATGTCCATTTCATCAATGTACCACATTATGATGGGAAAATTGGACACAGATATCACAATACTACTTTAAAATCGAAAGTTGCCGGTTTCCAACTCAGGCCTACTTTCGACATTAAATTTTTTGGCACAATGTATAATTAAGGAAGATTGTTTGCGATCACCTTTATTATTTTTGGTTATATATCAGCGACTTCTCGTATAATCCGAAAGGTTCAAATCCAGATTTAGTTATATTCTGGAACAATGTTGACGTACATTATTATTATTATTATTATTATTATTATTATTATTATTATTATTATTATTATTATTATTATTGTTATTATTATTATTATTATTATTATTATTATTATATGGAATCGATAGTTCCGTCCTTCAATGGTCAACAAAAAGTCACCATTTAAGGTTACGAGAATAAGTGTATTAATACAATTTAACAATGTGAGATTATTAGATTGCTTTCATATTTTTATGTTAATTAGATTTATCGCCAACGTATTTCAGGGACACAGTGTCCCCTTGAAGCAGATATAGTGCTGTCTTCACTGTGTATAGCATGCCGCGAACACCTGACATGACACCACCCCCAGTCACATTATCCTGACACCGGGCCAACCAGTCATGGAACGACCATTATATTTGCTTGAGCCTTAGCAAGGGAGCTATACCACTACCATTTTAAACGACTTTGTCGATCGAACCCGGGACCTCACAGTTTTAATGTTGTGATTGGATTGATTGATTCGAACCAGCTTAAACTTAGGTATTATACATTGATATCCCAGCACGTCGTTTGATACATATAACAGTATTGTACGTGCAATTTGCATAATGATACATTTATTTTTTCGTGCATTTAAAGCATATTGCTGTTTGCGCTTTCTTTTGTAACCTTTGTCCGTAAAATGATAAACTGGAACGATTATTGTAAAAGTAACAAAATAAAAAAAAAAACGTTACAATAAATGCAATTTACAATCGAAAGGCAAAAGTAGTTGTTACCACTAACCACTAACCACAAACTAACCACTTGGCTGAAGTTTGATAGATATCAGTCAATTTCGATACACACCTTCGACCAGTAAGAAGTAGCCCTTGTCGTCTTTTTGTAGAATCTGAATAGCCTTCCGTGTCATTTCGGCTAGGGATGGTTCGCCCTTACTTCCCGATTTGTTCCGCTCAAGTTCGTACTGCATGTGGTTGGGCTCAAACAATCCTGAAACCAAATATAATTGTAATTACTTAAATTTCTAATGTTTGAAACAAACTATTGCTAAAAGTTTTACACATTTCACACATTAGCATATATGGTAATATTGGAACAACCAGCTTTTATAACACTTTGAAGCTTATATCGGCTTTTTAAGATATTCATTAAAAAACGTTGATATAAACCAATGGTGGTTCCTAAAGTCAGTCTATAATAATAATAATAATAATAATAATAATAATAATAATAATAATAATAATAATAATAATAATAATAATAATAGTAATAATAATAATAATAATGATAATAATATCTTGATTTTACGAAGTTAACTCATAAGCTATATACATACACACACAGTACATAATAAGCATCTTTTCTAACAGAGGCCTTCGACTAATAATAGAAATAAAATAAATGTGCAATGTAACAATTGAAATACTAACAAAAATTATAATGAATACGGCTATGAAGGTTTTTAAATGGGCAATCGTGAAATACTTGACACAGTTTGCTACAATTCTTATTTTAAAAACACATCACCAGAAATAACATTAATTCCTTCATAATGATCATTTTCACAGTCCCCTTCATTAGTGCTATAGCTTACGTGCAGTAACATTTTTTTTTTTGTATTCTTCTTGCTTTTCCTTAGAATTTGGTCTTTTCATTTCATGCAAATAATGCACCACAATAGCCTGACCGCAAATGACATTGTTAATTTGCTTGTAATATAGTAAAATGGAGAGCAATTTACATAAGTTTCTAAAAATACTTATTTTTTCAATCCAGCAACTATCTTTATGTACTTCTTTCGTTTGTCACAATGCTATGCGTGATTGAATAAATAAAGTTTAAACTAAAAGTCCTTAGAAATAGCCAAAGTTCCTGTTCATACTCGGTATCCGTGTTGGATCGAAATAGGTAAAGGCAGAATAACGTACCCATTAGATAGTCGGTGTATCTGGGGTCTACTGAGTCAAAGCCATCTTTGTTCCACACGTACTTGTATGTCTCGCCTCTGTCTTTCCTGTCATTCTCCCATTCCTGGTAGCAGAATACACGCCAAGTAACAATATAAAATATAATATAAAGAAGGTCAAAAAGCACTTTTAAATATGACTTCTGTATATCCAACTGTTGCTCAGTGAATACAATGCATCGAAATATCGTAGAAGTTACAAGAATAAATCTTATAATTTCGTCGGATACCCACGCACGAATATTCCGTTTTACTACATTCGTCGACCGTGGGTTTATTGGTAAAAGAATTGGGATGGGATGGGATTAGCCGGCATTTTTGCCGATACTGCGCAGCGACATTTCTATCATAATAGCACAGGGGCACTTATGAGGTGCCCAGGGACTGAACCCGGCCGGTCCATTATACTGACACCGACGAGTCAGGCGTAATGCTGTCCCCTTAGCCCCGAGCGTTGGGAGGGAAGCCACTACTACCAACTTTAAAGTCTTTGGTTTGACCCGGCCGGGGTTCGAACCCACGACCTCCCGATCCGCAAGCCGACGCTCTAAAAGAATTGGCCAATCATTATAATGCTTACAAAATCCATACTCTTCAGCGTGGAGACTAGAAGTATAACAATGACGTCGCCATTTTGACAATTCTGTCAAAACAATGAAAGAAGTAATTTTGAAACATACAGACACACAAAAATACACTTAAATAAAATAATAAGAACGCTTTTTACCAAATTTTTAGCCGTATTTTATCAGGTAAGGTTCGCAAAGCAAACTTCTCCCCACGTGCAAATTTCAGTGAGCATTCCATAAATATAGGCGTCGCGCTCCAGCGCGTCGCCAATAATTGACAACATCAATGAGCTCTATGCATCAGTTTTTACGCTAAGATTATTAAGTGTTGATGTTTTAAGATTTAAACCACTTCGTTACTTGAAACATTACTGCTTCGTATGGTTGATTATAGTTCATACCATGAAACCTGAAAGTCAGTGTTTGCATAAGTTTAAGGTTTTCTTTTATTCAAGATCTTCTAATTTAAGCACCACTGGTAAGTCTACCTTGATGAGGTCCCGACCGTCCTGTCGTTGTTTGCTGTCCACAGTGCCGTACTCGGGATCGGCAGTCGTGTTGGGCAAGAAGAATCGTCGTCCACCTCCAAGAATGACCTGCAGCGTTACCATAGGGATGAAGTTAATATCGAGGTAAATAGTTTCTTATAAAAGATCGTTATTATGGTAAATATATAGATACACATTTACTTATCAAGAAGCATTGCCAAGGTTACATAGTTTTTTAACATTGTATTTTTCTTGTTGTTTAGGGTCGTTACCATGGTAGAACAGCTTGTAACAATGTATACCTTTTGTTGCCTTATAGCGTTATCATGGTAACATAGTTCAAAACAAGGTATACCCGTTGTTGTCAAAGCGAAGGAGCGTTATCATAGTAACTTAGTTTATAACAAAGTTTTCCACTTTTGAAATAATTTGCAATAAACTTTATAAAGGTTACAGCGTTTTAACTGAATAATTGAATACATGTGAAAATTATTCTTAGACGTAATATGGACTTCCGCCGCAAAGACAACTCCAAGACACCGCCACGGAATGAACAATCTACTTTTAGCAGAACCTTAATGCCTTTGATGACACTTTATATCTGTTAAACGTGTTCGGTACCACATTTGAATTATATAAAGAATTTATTTTTACTTATTGTCGTAAATTAAATAGCGAACCGCGCTATGTACCCACGTTATATATAACCGCGTTATACAACGCCACGGCATGACTCACATTGATAAATGCATTGTCCTCGACGAGTTGTCTGGCGATGTCCTTACAGTTGCCTGGGATGCCTTTCAGATCCACGTCTCCTTCCCAGTAACGGTCCGCCGAATGGGCATATGCTGCAGCAGGCGTGGCGTGGGTAATACGGGCCGTGGACACAACACCGGTCTTCTTGCCTACAAACAGAAGAACCTTCAGTCAAAAATAGCTTTTTTTATTTTAATTGTTATATTAATTCTGGTCACCATGGCGACTTTTGAGGTATGTGTCGTAAATTGAAAACACCAAGAAAGTATATGAGAAGCGTCACCCACGTACAATAGAGTTAGACCCATCGGCAAAATAACAGAAAAAACAACTAGTTATACGTATACAGTACTTCATTCTATACAACCCGTAGTAGGGCCCGTGGCGTAGTGGTAGAGTCGCAGATTTCTAACTACTCTGTCCGTTAAGCCTCCTACCGCGTGGGTTCGAGTCTCGTTCGGGGCAAAGGAATGGATGTGGGAAAGACTTCAAGCTGGTCTGCGGTGCGCTAGTGGTTCTATCCAGGCATTTGTTTTGGGTCTTCCTCCACCAAAATAACTGGACGTTGCTATAATGATCATAATTGGTCGCTGCGATGTATTGCAAAAACAAAAACAAAACAAAAAAACAAAACAAAAAAAAAACGTAGTAAATTATTACCTGCTCACTGACAGGTGCTTGTACAGACAACAGAAGGTACCGTACCGATAAAGATAACCAAACATTTCCCTTGTTTTTAAGCTTCAACAATTTATGCTTAGCAGAATAAAAGTAAAAACCCTATTAGCTTTACTTCAAGAAATATGGATAATCTACTGCATAAAATATTGAAACTAGCTGACATGTGTTGTGATACTGGGTCTGGAAGGGGTCAGAGGCGGATCCAGGGGGGGGGGGAGGTATGAATCAAGATCCATTAAACTTTATCGCAGTAGGGGGATGCATCCCCGATCACGTCCCCTGGATCCATCACTGGAAGGGGTATTTTTTTCCACTAGGCCGAGATTTTGCAGATCGTATCTTGTACCTGTACAGGTTTAAACAACGTCAAAACTTCAATAAAGAAGTCTTACCGGCTTCGTGTGCCCAGTCTAATATAGTGGTGAGGTGTTTGCCCGCGGATCCCGGGCAATCAGCGGCCTGAGCCCGGGCGTCCAGACCGATCAGGAAATAGTTGGTCTTTACCCCGGACAAGATAGCAGAGGCAGTACCGGCCGAGTCAGGCGTCTGACGGTCTACGTTGTACGTCTATAGAGATTGCAGATCAAATGTTTGGTAAACATATACTATATTTTCCTTGCTCGACATAGAAAATATTTACTCATTTTCACTTAGAGGGGAAACGTGGCTGTGAACAGGGTACCTTTATTCTTATACACCGTTATGTATACTAAGCTGTCAAATTGCGACTTGGTATCCAACAATTTGGAACGAAAGAATTATTATTACCCCAAAAAGTACATCTTTATCTTTGTAAGATGTGAAGCATAGCATCCAACTCGTCGTTATAAATGTGTTGTATCTTCTATCTGAGCCAAGCTGCACAGTTAGTTACTTTTATTTTTAAACTAAGAAAACCACGCGGCCACTAAAAACTGAGGTAGTTTCAAAATCGTTTTTACTTAGAAGGGGTTAATGACTAAATTATGCCGTAAATTAGTGATACATGTTTGCGTTATATTGTTGTTGTTGTTGTTGTTGTTGTTGTTGTTGTTGTTGTTGTTGTTGTTATTGTTGTTGTTGTTTTGGCAAACTGTTGGATACCAACTTTAAAAACTAGCCTACTTGCTCTCAGTTGGTCAAATTTGCAATTAAAAGGTATTGTTCAAAGAACAACACTTTATTGACACACAATATATTATGGAATAGAATACGACAGCTGATCAATTTATTATATGTGAACACACTGTCCTTTAAAGGTGGTATACGACTGTTAGAATCAAAGACTTTTTTCAAGTAACCAAATCGAGTATGTCATTGTTACGCGAAAAGGTCTTGCAAACTGTTGTTCATTGATGCCCTGGATCTGTGTGAACAGTCAAGCATAAATTATTGCAAACAGGTGTTTTCTATCTGAGCCACGCTGCATAGATAGCTTTTTTTCAAACAAAAACAAACCACGTGACAACTGACGTTATACCGTCATCCGGGTAGTCCTTTCTGGCTTAGATATCTATCTTAGCAGCGATCACTCTTGTGCTTATTTATAGCTTTGGAAAGAACTTACATTTAGGGTGATTTTTATTGCAATATGTACTGTCTTACAATAAAGATAGCGTTGAAATTGTCATTAATTAGACTTAAGATTATTTTTTTTACAAAAACTTCGCATAAATTATTTAAAACAGCGAAAAATTATTGTTACATGCATTTGCAAAAGGCAAAGTGTAGAATACCACCTCTAAAATACTGTATCGTCTTTAGGTTGGGAGAATCAAACACGTTGCGACGATTTTTAACTATTCGAAGCATTTAAACTTAACACTCTAAGGAGTTTGCATGTTATACAGATATATGTCATACGTCAGTAATAAACACTTTGCTTATTGGCCGATAGAGGCGCAATAATATAGTTTGCGGATTCCCTTGGCTATACGCAAAACTGTGACCATTTTAACAAAATATCGGTTGATAAAATGCCCGTTTCCTTTCAAAAATAATCTAGTAGAGTTAAAGGTATTATCTGACTGTTTGCCATACCTTATACGTGTGAGATCATCTTACCACTGTTTTGGGGGGATTAGTGCATAATTTCTGCATAAGTTTATACTTAAGTTTAAGTATAGTCTGTATATAACATAACCTTACTTGTTAGGCAGTACGAATCGTGAAATACATCGCTTTAAATGTCTTTTTTTTAACTAAAAATAGGTACGACGTGAATTTCAGGTAAAAATTGATATGTACGTCAGGGATGGGGTGGGATTAGCCGGCATTTTTGCCGATACTGTGCAGTGACATTTCAATCATTATAGCACAGTGGCAATTATGAGGTGCCCAGGGACTGAACCCGGCCGGTCCATTTACAGACACCGTAGAGTCAGGCGTAATTTTGTCCCATTAGCCCCGAGCGTTAGGAGGGAAGCCACTACTACCAACTTGAGCTATTATGTACGTCAGAGCTGATTACTCGGATGATCATGTCACGATTCAAAGTTTAAAATAGCTAAGTATGCAGCGTGACCCGGATAGGAAATTTATTTTTGTAATGACAAGGGGTTGTTATACTTTAATTTTCACGTGACTGTAGGGCACAAATAACAAGCATTTCGCGGGATCTTTTCAGGCAACAATAATTTATTTGGTTTCATGACACAGACAAGTTGGTCAAAACTGTCGGATACCACCTTTACAAAATGATTTTAAGTTACAAAGTTAACAAAGAGCGGGAAATTCTGAACCATCCTTTGTATAGGTTTGTTACTGTACACAGTAAAGGTTCAGGGATTAGGGATTAGCCGGCATTTTTGCCGATACTGCGTAGCGACATTTCTATCATTATAGCACAGGGCACTTATGAGGTGCCCAGGGACTGAACCCGGTCGGTCCATTATACTGACACCGACGAGTCAGGCGTAATGCTGTCCCATTAGCCCCGAGCGTTAGGAGGGAAGCCACTACTACCAACTGTAAAGTCTTTGGTTTGACCCGGCCGAAGTTCGAACCCACGACCTCTCGATCCGCAAGCCGACGCTCTACCACCTGAGCTATTGCGGCCAGTCAAGGTTCAATCTATTTAAAATAATGTATTGTATAAAAACGTGCAAATTTGTGTCTGGTTTGGTTTAATTGATATTTCAAAAATTAAAACAAGGCCACCACCGCCCGCCCCACCCCCTACCCCACCCAACACCCCTCACCCTCCCACTCGGGTGAACGAGAACTCAGTACTCATACAGTTCTGGTTTCTTGCGTGAGTTCATGTCTTTTATATAAGATCATTGACATGTACCGGTTGGAAAATGAACAACTCATATAAAATGACAATTAAAGAGCTTTTCCACTTGCCTTACGTTTAAAGAAAATTCACGCTCCGCCTCCTCATCATAAAGTAAAATACTTGCCTTTGTTCAGCAAATAATAACGTAACCTAAGTAACTAAAGGTATATAACCGTGTTTACCACTTGTAAAGTTATTTATTAAGAGTTATCTTTCTTGGAGTGACAGCTTTTTACAAGGATATTTGTTAATCGGTATGTAAGCGCTTATGACGGTTCAATAATAGTCAAGGCTACTGAGCCTCAAAACAGGCTGAACCCGGACAAAATTGATACAGAAATGAAAGTTGTGTTTTCTGAAAGTTCAATGTCTGTAGTTTCCATAAACACAAAGTTCCCAAAAGTTCCAGACTGGGAAACTCTATAATTCAAGATGGCCGCCAAGATGGCCGCCATCATTTTGAAAAATACCAGGTATCATATTACTGCTTCAATGAATTACATTTTCTGGCTTTGAATGTTAAAAAATCTTATTTATTGTCATTATTATATCAATATTCATAGGAAGAAGTCTTGTAATTGCATAGTTTCTATTTTTATGAACATATTTAAAAAAATATACATAATATATATATATATATATATATATATATATATATATATATATATATATATATATATATATATATATATATATATATATATATATATATATATATATATTTATATATATACGTATTTTGTTATCAAACTATTTGTTTTCTGTTTTGTTTCATTTAATTATTTATAGCAAAAATGACTAATAAAGCCTTTCATGTGCTCAACCAATTCAATATATGTAAATTTTGATATTTTTTTTAACAGGTCTGACAAAAAAACAACTGTGTATGGTGGGTGGTCGGGGAAGTGTTACGTGTATTTTAACTATTTTACCTCATCTTAATCTATTGCACAACTTTTGATCATTTTCTTCAATTAACATAATTGTGATTTATAAGTTACTTTTTAATAACGATTTGCTATATTTGGAGAAGTAAATGTCCAATTTCAATGCATGCAAAGACTGTCTCGGACATAACCAGATGAGTTTTCTTGGTACCATTGGAAAAATTATGACTGATTCGGTTAGAAACTGTTTACGCAGAAAATGTAGTTCCACATATGCTCAGTGGAAAAGCAATCAGTAGAGCCATAAGAGGGCATTTACTAGCAGAGAGAGTATTATGTTCACTACTAGCAATGAAGGCTTTCCGGATTAATAGTCCTGATAATCTGGGTAAAAATGAAGAAGATGTAACAGCTAGTGAAAACGAAAATCTACATTGCAATAAACAAGGTGTGAATGTTGTTAAAGAAAATGGTGGCACAGTTGATGAGGTGAATACTGAAGACATGACCAAATATTCAAGTGAGTGTGGTTTAATGAAAAATAGCCTAATGCACAGTGATGGAATTAGCGCTCCCATTGAAAACCCAGATATTGCAGACATTAAATCAGACAAGAATATTGGAATTGAAAGCAGTGATAACTACCAAATTTTACAAGCAGCAATGAAAGAATTTGACAGCTTGTTAAGTGCAGAAGTAGACTTAGAATCTGTAGTAAAGTCACCAAGAGTTAATGAAGTTAAAATGACAATGCATAATGCGGAAATAAACATGAGTGGAAGTAGAACTGCAAAGCTATGGTTGAGTTATCTGGAAATGCTAGACATTTTGAAAAAAAATCATTAAAGGCGAACGTACTGGTGACTGGCTGCTTCACTTACAGTCCTTATTAGAAATGCTTCCATTCTTTGCAGCGACTGGGCACAATGCATATGTAAAATCGACTTACATATACCTGAATAAGATGCTCGATTTACCGAAAACACATCCTCAAGTTCATAGGAGTTTCATGGAAGGCATGCATGTTGTTCGGCGATCTGACAGGTACTGGGCTGGGTTATCTACGGACCTCATCATAGAACAGATGTTGATGCGCAGTGTTAAAACAGTCGGTGGCTTGACAAGAGGAAGTGGGATGGATGAAGTTCAGAGGGCACAGTGGATCTTGTCTCGGCCAGCATGTTCAGAAATCAATTACAAAATGCAGGAATTAACAGGTCAGAAATGTGAGTCAAGCGAACAACACAAAGAAAGCGGCGAGTCAAGGAAGAGTATAGATAATGATGATATTCAAAAGATGTTTGCATTTCTCGTGGATAGAAACCCATTTATGGCAGAAGGGTCATTAAGAAGTATTGCTAGTGGTGTAGTAGCTGGCGAGAGAGTAAATGTGAACAGAGCGCATGAAGTTGGAATGAAAATTGTTAGAGATATGGAAGGAAAGAATGTAGAAGATTTCAAGTTTAGCAAGAAAGCTCAGGTTATAACTATGAACGACAGCGCCAGTGTACAGGTGGGTGGTGATGAGTTGCAGATTGATCCACAGCTTCTTTTCCAGAGATTAATTGTGGCTGCCCAAGGAGCTGTACCTGTAGATGACTTGCAGAATTTCTTCGCATATGAGCTCTGCACCTACCCCCCAGCACTGTTTGAAAGTGCACAATTACTACGACAAGCCAATAAATCAGTACTCGCAAAGGACATAACCAACTCTATTCCGAACGATGACAGTAGATTTCACCCATTTGAAACAAAATATGTATTTGACGGGGGTTGGCTCATCCAAAAGCTTAATTGGCCAAGAGGCAGAACATACAAGGAGTTGTGTGAAATGTATGTATTGTATGTAACCGATAACTACCCAAACAGTCACGTTGTGTTTGATGGATACAGGGCTGGACCGTCAACAAAGGACAACACGCACAAAAGGCGAACTGGGGGACGCATTGGAGCAGAGGTCAGAGTACAGGATGACCTACTTATGAATTCGAAGAAACATAATTTCCTACTGAATAGCTCAAACAAACAAAACTTTATAGACATGCTGGCAGTGAAACTGGAAGATGCAGGAGTGAATGTCACAAAAGCTGTGGGGGATGCAGATTTTGATATAGTCATGACTGCTGTGAACTATTCAAAGTCAATAAACACTGTTGTTGTTGGTGAAGACACTGATTTGTTAGTGTTACTTTGCTATTATTTTGAAGATTATGGTTTCTCAGTATATCTCAATAGTGAAGGCAGGAAAAAGAAATCAACAAACATTAAAGCTGTTAAAGAACACCTTGGTATTGATGTTTGTAAACTTATTCTGTTTATCCATGCAATACTTGGGTGTGATGCTGTTTCTAAACCAAGTGGAATAGGCAAAACTGCTTCATTGAAGTTATTTAACAAGTCTTTGGATTTCCAGGAATGTGCTAAAAAGTTCGAAAAACTTCCACATGAAATATCAAAAGAAGAGATTGAACAACATGGTGAGCGTGCACTGATTCTCCTATACACGGACAGGCAAATAGACAGCATAAATGATCTGAGAGTCAGGTTTTTCATTGAGAAAACTTCAAGTAACTCTTTATCTATTGATCCAAAAACATTACCGCCAACGTCCAGTGCAACAAAATACCATTCACTCCGAACATACTATCAAATATTGCAATGGAAAGGTTTGGACGAAAATCCCTGTGACTATGGTTGGATGCTCTCAAACGGCTTACTTGTACCAAAGCTCACTGATATGGTACCAGCTCCAGTCATCATCCTTAAAGTAATTCGATGTTCATGTAAAACTGGGTGTAGAAGTATGTCGTGTGGCTGCAGGAAACTAGGCCTAAATTGTTAAACAGTGTGCCGTAACTGCGACGAAGCTTGCTGCAACCAACTGCAGTTATATAATATTGAGTAGATCGATAAAGTAACCTTATTCAAACATTAAATGTGTGACAATATTATAAGCATTTTCTGTAAATGTAACTATCATATAGTCGGAACAGTTGTCTGAGAAAAAACTTTTGAGAAATGTATTGTTCATTCATATGTGACAAATTTACAAGACTTATCCTATGAAATATTTAAATGTGAAAATTCATGACTCAAATGTATTATTGATTTTGATTCCTTTCATTTATCAAATTTGACCTTTAAATGTGACCTTTACCTCAATTATAATGATTTGATTCTGATATACATAACAAAACTTTGTAATGGTGAACATTTATAAATAGTTGGATATCTATCAGACGCTATTTGTGTGTTTGACTTCTAATGGATTTTTTTTTCTAATTTTTGACCTTTGACCTCTAAAATTTGCCATTGACCTTGGATTTTAAGACACCATTAATATGTAAATTAATTTATCTATCAATGTTAGACCTGTATGTAAAATGATTTTAATATTGATTGAATGGTTGCAGAGTTATGCATGGATTCCAGAAATCCTCAAAAGAAATATCGAAAAAAGCAGAAAATGCCCCAAAAATAATTTTCCCAACAAGAAATTTTTGGGAACTTTATGATTCATGGTATAATGCACCATTTCCAACCAATATGCTTAATATCGTTTCTGTATCAATTTTGTCCGAGTCAAAAGCTGAATAGCCTGGACTATAACGCCAAGAAATCTTTGGACTGCATAAGGTGGAGGTAAATAAATTGTTCAAATACGCCAATGATTCACTAGCTAGATGTGTGTACACAGTTTAAATTGTAATCGAAAAGTAAAATTATTTCGCATGACTTTAAGTGGTGTGTGTCCGCCTTTGTATGATTTTAATAATTATAAGTTTTTGTATAATCACTTCGTTAGGAATGACTAAATTGTTACTATCAACTCATTTAAAATATTGAACGAATAACCTAAAACCCTCGTACAGCACGGTTAACAGGTAAGAGTAAAACCTGCTTAATGTGGTTCGAAGTTGCCAAGATCGGTAAGTAGTACACATCTGTAAACTCTGGCAACTCCTCAGCCATTTTTACGTTAAATGCCGGCATACTGTGCAGCGACATTTCTATCATTATGGCACAGGGGCACTTATGAGGTACCCGGCCGGTCCATTATACTGACACCGACGAGTCAGGCGTAATGCTGTCCCCTCAGCCCCGAGCATTAGGAGGGAAGCCAATACTACCAATTTTAAAGTCTTTGGTTTGACCCGGCCGGGGTTTGAACCCACGACCTCCCGATCCGACGAAAGGCATGACAATTATATCAACAGCCCATTCCCAAATTTCTCACGCATTTCATAAACGGCGACGCGCTTTAGCGTGGAGGCATAAGAAATAGATAAAGAGAATCGAATTTATGAATAAGCTGAACTCTAGAATTAAACAAAAAACATTTAGTGAAACGTGGTACGTGTGATCAAACAAGTGACCACCTCTGTGGCCCCACTGCTCACACCAGTTACGTTTTGTTGTACTATTGGGATCTGGCCATTAACTTTCTGTACATATCCACAACATTGAAGTGGGAGTTGTCTATTTTAAGAATGGATGATTATTTTGCATAAAATAATATAAAGCAGTTTCTCTACATCGGGTTTTTATTGTCTCAAAACGTGACAACATTTCTGAAGCAATGAATAAATACCACAGTGTTTGAAGCGCTTTCATTTAGGTTTTGATTGTCATTTTGGAGGACAGGGATGGTTTGTTTATTGGGTTTATCGTCCCACCAACAGTATTTCAGTTATCTGGAGACAGTGTCCACTTGAAGCCGATATAGCGCTGCCTTCACTGTGTATAGCATGCCGTGAACACCTGGCATGATACCACACCCACTTACATTATCCTGACACTGGGCCAACTAGTTGTGGAATACCCTTATATTCGCTTGAGCGTTAGCAAAGGGAGCTATACCACTACCATTTTTACGACTTTGCTATGTCGCGACCCGGGATCGAACCCGGGGCCTCCCGTACATGAAGCCGACGCTCTACCGACTGCGCCACTAGGTCCAGTGACGGGGATGGTTAAACAAACCAAATAAATTTATAAGATTTCGCTTCACTGTACATGTATTTTGTATTGATTTACATGTACATCACAGACGTAATTAAGATTATATTAGCGACCTCCGCCTTTAATTGCTTGGTGTGACAGACGAAAGACGCCATCGGTGCTCTCCATGTTCACTGGAGACATATATATATAGGTAAATGGTTTTACAACCATCATTGGTTGGCCTTTACCTTTGACAGCGCGACGTTCGGGAACTCCTCAAAAGCCAGCACAGTTTCCTCCCCTGGCTGATTGTTGAGCTGACCCCGCAGGATTCGAGCCGCGGTCACGGTCGTGGGACCCATACCGTCACCTAAGAACAGAATCACGTTCTTGGCGATGTTGTGGTTTAGTTTATGGTACGAGGCGATGCGCTTCTTTATCTCGTCCATGCCCTTCGTCTTCCAGAACTGAGGGTCTGTTTCAGATAAAAAATAAAGAATAAGGTCTTGCAAAAATTATCATTGATATACATATAGAGGTGTGCAGGTTTTACTTTTGTCAGAACAAATTACCAACTTGCATTTGACATGTCCAAATGAACATTAATCCGGACATTACTAGTTCAAACGCAAATCTGTGCATTTCTTCCCAGCTGCAACTGGAATCCACCGTTTGTCATTAACGCGAAGATCAGGGTTCCTTCTTAACGTCAAGAATCGGATATATCAGTAGCTATTTTTGTACGCAGAGAAAGGAACGCAAACATACGTTTTGTCCTAGTTTTGTCCTAAACATAAAGAAACAGGTCTTGTCGTCAAGGCAAAGGAACAATTTTGTCAAAATGGTGAGCAAACGCACCTGTCCTTAATGCAAAAATCTCATGTGCTCTGTAACAAAAAGGTCCTTGCGTCAAACCCTGAAGGAGATTATATTGTCATCATCTCAAAGAAAAGAGGAAACTGCTATTCCAATGAAAGGAGCCGACATTCGTGCATTTTGCAAGACTTGACACCAAGCCTTCAACAAACCGCGAAAAAAGCGATAAAGATACAAAGAGCCAGCGAGATCAGCGTTTAGCAAACGACGAGATACGCCATAACATGGTCCAATACATGTAGCCAGTGAGACAGGCGGTCAACGCACTGAAAAGTAAGGCAGCGAAGTGATCGTTTATAGCATCGTTAAAAAGTGCGTTTCTTTTTAAGATAGTCAGTGAGACAATCGTTTAACACACTGTTAAGTAAGAATTACATATACGTAAGGATAACGAAGGCACGATTAAAGAACAATGACATTAAGCGTTAAAGCAAGACGTATCTCCAACTTATAAGCCAATAGATAGTTCAAATGTGAAGTCATAGGCACTGATAAGACAGTTTAGGGCAGCCATCTTTGAAGGCAGAAGCTAATGGAGGCCGAAATCTGGAAATATGTGCTGTATTAAACTCACCACTGTATTTTTATTCTTCAGTCTGTTTTACTTAATTTATCTGAAATTAAACAGCTTGAAAGAAGTATTTTTAATGTCAAAACTATATGTAGATTGTTTAAAAGGTAAAGAAAATGCATAGCAAATAAGAAACACTGTTCAGTTTGTTTAAGGATGAGCCAATAAGTTTTATTTATTAATGTGTACTAATTCTTTGTGCATTTAACAATTTTAAAATATTGAGTTCTAAAAATATGAATTTCAACAGCTATCGAATGGTGTACAGCTTTTAATTTTTGAACTACAAATGAAGAAATTACAAGAAAATATAATTTACGCTTCTGTACAATTCATCTGAAAATCCCTCGAAGTTACCATCAAAGATGGCTGCCAAGATAAGGGATATTTATTAATGTGGAAACTATTGCGTAACAAATAGAACATGCATTATATGTTCGAATAAACATGTATCGCTTTAAGCATATTACACTGTAAATAATATTTAGGTGAGCGCAATGAAATCTCGTAGAACACCATTTTACCTGCGTAAACGAAATATAGCATACTTGATAAAAACATTTATAACAGGGACAGATTCAGAAAATGTTTGTATGTATGTATGTATATATATATATATATATATATATATATATATATATATATATATATATATATATACACACACACACACACACACACACACACACACACACACACACACAGAGAGAGAGAGAGAGAGAGAGACACACACACACACACACACACACACACACACACACACACACACACACACACACACACACACACACACACACACACACACACACACACACACACACACACACACACACAATGTAAGGGAACCTTACTTCGACCTAAGCAGTCAACAGACAGAAATTTACTTTAAAGGCTGGGTATTTTTTAAGCTGACATGTATGTGTTTTCACAACTCTGCTCTTTTACCTGGTTGGTGGAGGGATGCAATCCCACCCCGCGCACCCCACCCCCACCCGAGCCCCACCCCCTGGATCCATCCCTTGTCTATAATATCCATACTTTACAAAAACTGATTAAGAAATCGGTTTCTGTCTTGATACAGTGTTTATCTTCAGGACAAAATGCTGATAATAATGGCAGGTTTGAGATTTATCTTTTAAAGAATTCTACAATAAGGGTTTCATAGCTGATTCTGCAGTGTGGTTGCGAGTGAACTTGTGGACCAGGAAAAGGATTTGTGTACATAAAGTTTAAAAGTAATTTTCATCATTAGCTTTAAATCTATGCACACACACACGCACGCGCACGCATAGACACACGCACGCACGCACACACACACAAACTTGCGCAGGTACACACATGCACGCACACTTGCGCGCGCACGCGTGTAAACACATGCACAAACACACACCTGCGCACGCACACATGTACACACACGTGCACACACGAACACACACATACCTGCGCACTGACGCACACACACATGCACACACGCACGCATACCTGCGCACGCACGAACGCACGCGGGCACACGCACACATTTGTGTTGCTTTGGAGTAAATGATATTGGTAAATACATGAAATTCATTATACTTCAAATGATGCAGAATGTATCAAATCATTGTTTCGCATTTCCAGTAGCAAACATGTAACTAGATGACGATATTATTATACCGAAATTAACACGTAAGATTTTAACGATTTGAGAGGCATCTTCATGATGAAATAGCCTACCAATAAAAATACTTGCGAATGATCTGGTCCCTAATTGAATGGAACAATTTTAATCAGTTCCCTATCTCAAATGTTTTAAGCGGATCAAAATTTTAGGATAAAAAGGAGGATATTACAAATATGCTTCAACGTGTATGTTATTATCCAGTACGCCAGTTCTATAAATTAAAATTTATTCTTCTCTCGATTGTCAACTTTCTGAGTAGAACCAAACCTCAGGTATATGCAGAGTGCGCTATAAACTGTTGTTCCAATCTCATTAAAGTCAGATCTTACAAAATGTAAGAACTGATGACGGCCCGCAAATACCGTCTATAAACAAGTATGGTTTTCCCCGATTACTATTTTTAACAGCCAATCAGAGAGCGTAATGCATAACGCTTTCTGTTAAGAGGCGCAAAATGACCACTATCGATGATGCAAAGTGTCTCTCGTCATTCAGTTTAGGTTTGTTCTGCAACTGCTTGTTAGTTAACTTTCGACCTGAAGATGTTATTGATGTTGAAACAAATGTGATACCTCAAACAACGCACCTGTCTTCAGTGACATAAGTCTTGCACGGAGTGTCCATGTTAACATTTCTTTGTAAATGGGCGCAGCCATCAAAATGATACTTTCGGAACGCTTCGGATCATCATTTACTTTTACGATTTTGTAGGCGACAATCTGATTGGTTGGGAAGGTTTTATTGACTCGTCGTCAGAGCCTGATAGCAGCGCGGGTTTCAGGATATGATTTTAATCAAACTGCTCTTGTTCAATAACTCACAACTCTTCATCGGCCGGGAGTTCTAAACAGGGACAGTCCAAGTCCAAAGTCCAACGAACCATTAAGGAACGGACACTCAAAGGACAAAAGACTTATTAAAAACGAAGTAAGGGAAGATTTAGTACATACCAAATAGCGAGAAATAGGCTATAAAAATAAGTTCACAAGATAAGAGGGCATTGCGAGTTGTAAGATGAAATGGTCGTAAATTGTAATAATAAATCCTCGTTTATACGTATATACGATCGTTTATACGTGACCAGACCAATTTAGACTCAAGAGCATCTGACTAAGTGTGTCCGGTGGCGTGTTGTAACCGATTCGCGTTAATTCTAGCATTTGTTATAAAAATACATGAGATACACGCATAAAGCTGAGCTTAAAAGAGTCGTGCAATAAAACATTGAAAATAATTTCTAACTACTAAAATATTGAAATAGTGAATACACGGAGTAACACAGTACTTGTCGTATGAAAGGTAGAAGTTGTTTTGAGAAATAAGGTCAGTGAAAGAGTTAAAAGAAAAAATACGCACTCTTTTCATCCGGAGGTATTTTTGGTCCAGTGGCTGCCATGACGACCGCCAGGTGGAATGTACATAACGTCAGCACTAACCCGACCTGCATCCTGTGTGGGACAAATAATAAATACTGTAATTTTATAATATGTTTATAACAGTTACTATTGTTTATATATTTCTATCCACGAAATTATACATCAACGAAAGTATACATCTACGAAATCATCCATCCACGAAAAACTTCCATTTCTTTTGCTACCAATTTATCACTAACTTCCTTAACCGTATATAGATTTGAGTTGTTTTTAATCATCACACAGACCCAGTTATTTTCAAACAAGCAACGTCGAACTTTTTAATTTTTCACAACTGAAATGCGACAATTTTTTTCAATTTTCAAAATCCCCCTTATACTGCGACGTTCCGCTTCGGACGCCATTAAATAATCTGAAAAAAAGTCCAATCCAAAAGGCGCCCCATAGGAAAAGAAATGTTCAGTGGAATGGTACTTATAAACTAAGAAGTTGTTTTATTTTATTGCTTTCAGGAGTATTTTGTAACAATTACTATCAGGGGCGTGCCTGGGCTTACGCACTTACGCACGTGCGTACAGTTGCTTCCAAAAATTGAAAAAATAAAAACGCCTAAAAGCGAATTTAAATCGTCGCCTAAGCCAGGTTAGGCACTACCAGTTAATTGTCTGTATTATTTAAATCCATGTAATTTAAACATTTTTCTAATTCTACACAATCTTCAACAATCCAGCTTGACGTATTTCTGTCTCTTCCTGCTTCTAAGACAATTCTTTGTTCTAGACAGTGAGAGTACCCGCCACTCCCACCCCACCTCCCGAATGCATCTATGGCGTTCTGTGGAATGAATCCGGATTGGGGGGGGGGGCACGCCCCCGGACTCCCTAGGAATAGTGCGTATACTCAAAAGTCGCCAAGGCACGCCCCTGACTATTGTTTATTATATGTCGTTTTGAATAAATATTTTTCATCATTATACTCAGTCATAGAAAGACCATATGTCCGCTTGCTCGATATTTTATGGTATGTAATTTAATTATTTTTTTTTAAAAATCATAGTATTTTATTGAATATGCAACCTTACAACCATCGCTTGTATATCAATTTGAATAATATGCTTTTTAATGTCTTGTTTTATCGATGAATGGAAACCATGTAGCTTATATAACTCTTAAACCAGCAAGGCTGCAAGAATATGTATATTGGTCCTAAAGTAGTATTGATTGTAAGAGATATATCGCAATAGAAAACAAAACACGTTTTAATACTCTAAAGACTTGCGAAATCGAACACAACTGTTTGCATTGTCATGAAAAAATACTATATTCCGTTGAAGAGGTAGTGTTTTAAGGACCGTATTTATGGCCTTGACATTGCATCCCCCAAACTTGTCAACATGCAGCATTCAGGGTTGAATTTATAAATACATTGCATCTAGGTCGGTAATAAAACTAAACATTTGATGACTTTTTCAGATACGGGCTGATAACTCTCAGACTGCCTTTTGTTATGTATTAAATCACTGAAACACGAAGAACTTTTATTACTTTTATTGTTTCGCTGGAGATAGGAGTTCTATTTATTCCTAAGAGCGGCAGTTTTTGTGAGGAACAGTGTCTGTATTCGCTGCTACTGCATTCAATACACAAAAAGCGCACAAATCAGGCATGATGACACTTACTTCTACATCCTTCTCCACCTAGTTATCGTTCGTCACTCTCACAGTACCGCAGCATCTGGCTCATTGCCAGCTATGTCAAGATACTTGACGTATCAAAGATAAAAAAGGTTTATTTTATTTTTGGAGGTTTCGTTTTTTTATACTTGATGTTCAAATGAAAAAAAAACTTGAGCTGGTCTAAAAGAATAAATTAAATTAGCTATAACTAAAAAGCTACTATTTTCTGCACTTTTACTCGAGGCAGATAAGTACACGGATTTAGAATGAACCAGAAAAAATGAGCTTTAACTGAATTTAACAATTTAAAAAAATGTTAAAATAGTTAATCTTAATTCCCTCTTCATGTTACAGGCTAAGTATTTATCCGAATAGAAACTTCTAATTTCAATTTCTTAAGCGACATTTAACCAGACGTCATACTGAGTCACGTGGCCTAAAGTATCCTGAGCCTGTGACAGAGGTAGATTTATATAACCTACAGTGTAAGAGGGTGATACTTCTTTTTATTACATAAATCTATTTAAAATTCCCAGCGGAACCATAACTGGCATTACATAAAATAGTTCGTTGATAGTAAGACTGTTAATTAGACAGAAAAGGTATGTTGGTTAATTCGCCAGTTAGTCAGCAAGTTCTACAGTTAGTCAATGAACCCTTAACTTTATCTTAATTCGCCAAAAACGTCAATAAAAACAACAACAATGAATTGCATAGCTGGTGATATAAATTAGTCTTGAAGGGAAATACACAGGGTCAATTAAACTCAATCCGAATGTCTCTTTATACAGAAAGTGTCTTGTTTCAGAAAGTGACCCTTTTAAAATTAGCATCGTCACGAATTTACGCAGTTTCTTTCATTTCTTGCAGTCCATGAAATTCAAACAAATAGAAAACATCATGAAGAATAAAGGAAACAAACAACGTTAGCCATATCAAGAATCAGGAAATAGTGTGTTTGTCTATTTAGTTATTTATATTATAATGTAAAATGCTTTGGTGCTGTGTTATTTGCGGGGTGGAGGTGCTGTTGTTGTTTTTGTCGGTTTAAAATCATGTTATTATAAGCACGTTGTCCAGAAAGCTAAGATATTGTGGATTAATCCTTAGTCCTGCTTTGTTTGTTTTCATGTTGGTTGTAAGTTACCCACTTTGCGCGACATCTGCTGAGTAAATTCCTAATTTATACCCATATAGCTTTTGATGTCCTGCTTATTTCTACTGCATGCAGACAGACATTCAAGACTTGAAAAATACGAGAAGAACAAAGTAGGATGTGCATTGACACGATGTGCCAAAAAGTACAGACATTAATCCTAGCGCAAACATCAGTGACTTATTCGAGTGTATTTCATAATTAAGAGCAGAACAAAACAGAACATTGTGTCTATTTTAAGATTTGAGCGTAAGAGTTTATCGTCACATAAACAAAATATATACAATGCATGCAAACATGGTGATTGTATCAGTAAATAATAGAGTAAATCAAAATAAATATAGCTGAGAGTGGCATACACGTGGTAATCGAATAGTGGCAGACACGTGGTAATCGAATAGGTTGACATGTAAATGTATGTTAAGTAGAACATTTTTACCTATGTAATGAAACAACATTTTAACTATTTAAAGAACTTCTATATATAAATGCGTGTTTACAGTAAAAAGCTAGCCGTTTTAACAACAAGGTTTTCGTGTTAAGTAGTTCAATAAATTTATACAAAAAATATATGTATGGTCTATTATAAACATATTTTGGGATTTATTTAAATCTAATTTCTACATAATAAGGGCATATCAAAACGAAATGAAATTCATTTTCGATATCATTTTTTGTTACAAAATATTCATTTTCTTTCATGCTTAACAATATAATCGTGTCCTCTTTCGTCTATGAATAGATCGTGCGATGACAGCCTAAGTGTTGCAATAATGTTTCTTAGTTTAATATTTTCTCACAGTAAGAAATAGGATGACTTTTCAATTTTTGTTTTTATGTCCTTAAATAAACACAATGATGTGCTACTTCTTACACCATTTTCCCATTGAATGAATTATATATCGTTTAATCTTTTTATAAGTATCCGAGCGAAGATGTTAAGACTCTGGGTATAGCCATACATCGTTAAACCAGGCTCCTTGTAAGATGTCTCTTATTCTCGAGCACCAGTTAATAGCACAATAGTATTTAATATCACATTCTCACTTAAGATACCAAATAACTTAAACCAATACTAAATAATTCTTACATAACGCGATATAGAGAGAGGATATCTTCCAAGTTCTGAATAAATGAAAAGAGTCGTTGTTGATTATTTAACTTTTAATATCCATTTGCAAAATTTCTTAGACACTATTTCGTGACAATCCACTTTTAGATAGCCCCAAATCTCGCTTCCATAGTTGAGGATAGATAAAACGTACGAATCAAATAAATTGAATAAAATATTAACTGGTATTTCATGGCCCCTTATGACACTGAACAATGAATTCATCGCTCTTATGGCTTTAGAAGTAAGGGTTCTTGTAGCCGGCGCAAATGATTCTCACTAGATAGCACCAGTCCTAGATAATTAAATTGCATAACAACCTCAATATCCGCGCCATCATATGTCTACTATAGGTTTTGACTTAAAGGCATCTCAAAACCCTTATAACCCCACACACACACACACACACACACACACACACACACACACACACACACACACACACACACACACACACACACACACCACCCCACCCCAACAAAATCAACCAACAAAGTAAGAAAGAAAATAAAGATTTATATTTAATTAAATAAAAAAGAATAAAAAAGAACTGATAAAATAATTTCTTGTATTTAGGATTGCTTTACAAACTGTGAATGACTATGTTCAACCCCCAAATATAGCATATATATACTTGGACCTTGAACAATACCTGTGTGACAGACACAGCGTGACAGACTGTGGCAGCCTGGCTTATCAGAAAACAGATGCCCCACACATGCTGGGAGGGTGAATAAATGGGGGGGGGGGGGGGGGGGGACTTATATAAGGGTTTTGAGATGCCTTTAGGCAGCCACTTTTTCTAAATAAAATCAATAGTGTGTGAGTTTGCGTGCGTGCGTGCGTGCGTGTGAGTGTGTGCGTGCGTGCGTGTGTTTGAACTTTCACTTTGAACAATATTCTTTTAGTCCGTTTAGTAAGGCTTACAACTCCTCGGCAGTCTCCGAACACAATACCGCGTCATCGGCAAATAACAGCATGCATACAGATATCTCATCCAACGTTAAACCCGCGTCATTGTTCTTACGTTAACGTGTTTCTATATCGTCAAGGTGAAGTGAACAAAATATCGGCGAGGTTATTTCCCCTTGAAATAGACAGACCTCGAATAATAGACTGAAACAACTCCGCCAATGTTTCTACATGTATCACGGCTAATTTTACCTCTCCATGCATCACCCTAATAACTGACAGTTATTTACCCAGGATACCGTATTATATTAACCTAAATCCTAGAGACAATACGTCAATATAGACGTGAGTCTTAAATAGGGTCCACACCATGTAAATAATTTGTATTTGTTGTGTAATTGTCGTTTCATGGGTGAATTTAAAACGAAAAATCTTACTACTGTACTAAAATTTTGCTTGATCCCATATTGTGAATCTGTAAAAACAATCCATTCCTTAAGCCTTTTCTTTTTAACAACAGTGAAAAGCTTACAAAAACAGATTGTTATTGTAATACCGCGATCATTATTTGGATCGGAGGCGTCACTTTTTTCATATAAAGGTAAAATAATACTGGCCGACCAACTCTATCTAAGGGAACCTCACACTCTTAAAAATATAATTATACAAAACTTCTAGTGGACTAGCAAGTTTATCAATACATTCTTCAAAATATTCATAGATTATCATAGATTATACAATCTGTAGAACAAATCTTACCACTTGCCAGTCGCTGATATTATTTCGTCTATAGTATTCTCTGAATTATTCCGCATATCAAAGTTGTTTAAGAATTCATTTTACCTCGTATGAATCGTGATCATCAACCTCAACGTTCGTAGCTGGGTCTTTAAAATGGTCGTAAAGGGTTTTATTCGCTATTTTTTCGCTGGACGTATGAGCTTTATTGCCTTTGAACTGTTTCCAAAAAACGTGGTCCATTTTTCGTCATTTTGTACATTTTTAAGCAATTAAGACTTACATAAAAACTAGTTGTGTTATAATTTACTCAAGGTCGGGTTCAATGTGCGAATTGTACTATTCTGCATTTATCGTCTCTTCAAAACTTTTACAATTCACCAATTACACGACGGAAAAGAATACAACGACTAGTATAAAATTGTAAATACATTCACTGTTCAATGTTATCTTTCAAACCAATCTTCTAAATGCGTTACAGCATAGAGAGCCGCTTAAAATAGCTCAAATTTATGGAGTGTGTCAACTATAAAAGATTTCGAAACTGCAAATTTAAATATTAATAGCATTTTAAATATCGCATTATCGTAATGTAATTTTACAAGGCATTTGTCTAATGTAAATGATTCCTTATATAGTACTGTTTGTGTGTTTTATTTTCCAAATCATGTTTATTATTAAGTAAACAGAGATCAGACACATTAAGTGAAAAAAGTTAAAACCGCACTATTTTTATCCGGGTACCCACAAATACGCGTAGGGCGATTACACTTTATGATGTTTCCAACGCCCCATGCCCCCCCCCCCACCCCACCAACCCCCTCCATCCCCGATGACGACTGATGGTATCCTCAACTGTTTGCACATAACTGTGTGTGTGTGTGTGTGTGTGTGTGTGTGTGTGTGTGTGTGTGTGTGTGTGTGTGTGTGTGTGTGTGTGTGTGTGTGTGTGTGTGTGTGTGTGTGTGTGTGTGTGTGTGTGTGTGTGTGTGTGTGTGTGTGTGTGTGTGTGTGTGTGTGTGTGTGTGTGTGTGTGTGTGTGTTTGTGTGTGTGTAGATGTTACAATTACAACCATTGAAATTTCTTCTTTATCAATATAAGCTTTTAATCCATTTAAATACTTATTGAGATTTGTTATTTAATAAAGAAAATGGAGGTGTTTGTTGGTGATGGTTAACCTGTGTAAAAAAGAAAGGCAGAAAAGTCAACATACACTCCAAAGAACACAAGGATAAAAATCGAGTAAATCAAATGAAAGGACATTTTTGCATTTAGCCTTTTAGGGAATATTCAGGGGAGACTATTTATCAATGTCTCTCATTATTTAATTAAGCACGATGGGGCTCTCGGCCAGAATACCGACATCGACAACAGAGCGGATTATCCAGATGAAGATGTGATTATAAAAGTAATTAGTCACGTGATTTTAAAATTAATAAATTTAAATATGTGCAGTGGGGCTCAGATAGGAAGGAGGATATCATTGAATAGCTTTCTGCGGGTTGTTTTCATGAACAATATGTTTGACCCAAACAGTCGGATACTAACTTGAAGATCTTTAACCTGATATTGTATGTTTTATGATAAATCATGGTTTATATTTTAATGTATTTCTGCATTTTCTTTTACAGCTATTCTTTCATTTTTGTTAGTAAAAGTGTAGGAATAAATAAACAACAGATAAGTGTTAATTATCCCCCACGAACACTGAGCATTTTAGACACCCTGTAAATAGACGTGTTCGTTGCAATTATAAGCCTAGACTAAATCGTTACGGACATTGATTATATGAAATATGTTTTATGTTATACATGTATCTGCAGGAAGTACCTTGTTTGCCTTGTACCTTGACGAGTGGGGATTGGTGATACACTATTTACATAGATCTAGGACACCAATGCTCAGTAATTTGCAGGACCATTTCAGGTTACAATGACCTTTTTTGGTTATTTGAGAGAGAAAACGATCCAAACTCCTCGACATCACCTTTAAAGGTGGAATCCGATATTTTGCCATCATCAAATACACGTTACAACATATTACCCGTATTCTGGGGATTTTGTGCAGAATTGATGTATACTTATACTTAAGTTTGCGTAAAGGCTGTTTATAACATTATCCCAATTATAAGAAAATACAAATCGTGCAATATGTAGCTCTAAATGTTAATTAGTTCCAAATCTATAAATAAGTGTAAAAAGATATGGACGTCAGAGCTGATTAGCAGGATGATCACGCAACGTGATCTTCAAAGTAAATTGTCACGTGGTTTTATTTCTAAGATTAAAAAAAGCTAACGGCACAGCGTGGCTCAGATAGGAAATAAGTAATTGATGGATAGTTTATTTCTCGGTATATAGTATGTATTTCTCGGTAACTAATTTCCGAATTATAACAAAAACAGGAAAGGAATATGAGTTTGTAAATGGCTGTGAAAGAATTTTTGGAAACGGATTAAGCAATAAGAACCGAGGGTTCCAATTATTTTGCTGTAGAATAATTAGGACAAAAAATTGGGCTTATATATATATATATATATATATATATATATATATATATATATATATATATATATATATATATATATATATATATATATATATATTGTAAGGTAGCCATTATTATTGCAAGCTACATTGTTAACAGCAGAATACTCGAGTTTTTTTCTCTGAAAAAGATCTCGCAGTACAGCCGCGATTTCCTGTTATTGCCTGCTACTTTAATGTCCCCATAAAATGCATTTCATAAGAAGCAACGAAGGGCGGATCGCGATGTTCTCTGTGTCATGTACATACGATAAAAGGTGACTAATACTAGACAGCTTGTAAAAACATAACTTCAACCGAAAGCACATAAACGACTCTAATCTTTTCATGCATATGTTAAAATATAAATAGAAATTTTTTTTTGATATTCTATTCAATGGCTAATAAATTGAGTTTGCCGTTTTCTAAGGGTGTATTCAAACTGATAACGTAGATCGACATTAACACGTCGTGAATCTTTTTTCATTAAAGTGGAGTAAGTGCATTGCAGCGCATTTAATGAAAGGAGACTCAACAAAGTATTCTTAAAGGTAGCATCCGACAGTTTGTGCCATTCTTTTCTCTCAAACAATCCAAACAAGAGAATTTGTAGAACCGAAGGATGCTCTCCGAATAAACGCTAGTTCCAAATTTGGTTTTTATTATTCAAGTATGTGTGTTTAACCTATGAAGTTTCGTGTTTATCCCTCTTCAAGTTTTAATGTAATACTCGCAACAAAATTAAAATGTGAAAAATAACAATGGAAAAATAAATCATAAACTATGCAAAAGAGTTATGGTTCTTATACATTGCACTTCTCCTCATTGATATCTATCTACCTTTGTAGTTTCATGTTGATAATTCTTACAGTTTGTGTGTTATGCTCCGGACAAAATTTAAGTATCAAAAACAACAAAGGCCAATAACTCACAAATTATGCAATCCAGAGTGCACTTCTCCTCATTACAATTTAAGCTAGTATTAAGTTTCATACTGTCATCTCTTACAGTTAATGTCCAGACAACATTATGATGGACAGACAGACGAACGAAAAACGGACGAACGGACGTACGAACGAATGAACGGGATGCGACGGACGAACGGACGGACGGAGAGACAACGCGACGACTAGATATTCGCCCTTCGGTGAGCATAATAAATTATTGCTGCGTGATGTGACGAAATGCCCTTTATTCATGTCCTATATGTATGTGAAAAGTAAAACGTAACTGCTGCACCGTTATTTATAAACAAAAAACCCGCGTGGACTGTTAATTTTTAGACCACTTTATATCACCATTCGGGATATCCGCTCTGACGTAGAAGTCTATTTTAAGCATACACCGCCATCGTGCTTATTTATAGAGCTTGAAAGATTGGACAATTAGAGCGATTTATTTCACGATTTGTTCTGTATTTAAAATAGTGTGATGTTCAAAATCGTATTTTCGTAGACTTAAGTTTTAGTTATTTGCAGAAATTATGCTCAGGTTTCCACAAACAACGGTAAGATATCGTTACATGTATGTTTATGTAGGAAAACTGTCGAATATTACCTTTAACATCTGGTAAATACTTAAAAACTTGGGGTTGTGGATGCGAATCCCCGACTGCTTTTTTTTTTTAATTTTACATAGCGTTAAATTAGACTACATGTATATTAAAGGCAGAGACACTGTCTCTTCTTTAATTGCTACGTATATCTTCTGATGAATGTATCATTGACACACTAGGACTTATCAAATAGTTCACGTGGATGGTACTTTGTTTTTATCAGGCAGTTAGTCGTAAAATGTACCATAAGTATAAGTCAGTCATAGAAACAATCGGAACTCCTCGGGTAATTCCGTACCCGGGACAATCATCCCTCGGATGTATCTGATGCAATGATACTTACTGAAATCATTTGTTCGCCGGATATCGGAAGAAAAATATGCCGAAAATGTAGTTCGAACAAAAGATAAATAATGCCATGTTTGACAGCAGTGTGTCTGCTGCCCTGGGTAAATTTAAACTGGATGATTTAAATTTGAAGCCGCCACAAAGTGGAGTTTTACAGGCATCGTACTGTCGTGAGCTGTCATCTGAGCTGCCATCTTTGTTTTTACGTCTGTCTCTATAGAAGTCCCATTTAGGGAATTGGCCGAGGTGATCCGACTACCTACATACATCCGAGAGATGATTCGTGAATTATCCGAGGTGTTTCAATTGTCATACAAATACCCTGATTCGATTTATAGTGGCGCAATAATTGAATACACTTGAAGCGCGGGCCTTGTGGCGGTGCGTGCCAGGGGCATACGTTTACATTTGGCCAAGTACTTTACATACAAAAGAAAATATCCTCCAAAAAATATACAATGCTTTACAGGTTTTACTCTAATTTGTACAAAACATTTCAAAACGAGACTATCTGGCACAGACTGAATAAATTTTAGCAAATGGGTTAACTTCTCAATGGGTCTGACATTATGCCAAAAAAGCTGAAGCTATCTAAAACATAACATAGATTATGTTGACATTTTATCTTTTATGAAGATATTCTGTAGGGAAAATTATACAGGAAACAGTATTTAACTATTGGTGATTTCTTTTGTGACAGTAAGAAAGATACATCTTCAAAATATTTTATCAAATATTTTATCAGTGTTAACTTTTAATATGTTAACGTAGCTCCTGTCGCAATGTTTAATAAAAAAAATCATACAACAACTAGGATGTAGCACGACATCAGTAGTTCTCGCCATGTACCATCAGGTAAAAAAGGCGAGGGTAAATAAAACCAATTGTTCGTTCGATTAGTACCACGGGAAGTTTAGCTCCGGAATGTCACTCAAGGGTTTCCGGGTATGAACCCTACAAACAGCAATCATTTTGCTTAATTTCACTTATTACCTTTTTATTCCCGATTATCTCATATTTACAATATTTTAGCGATTAATTATTTTTAGTTGTTGTTGTTTTTTTAAACCATATACATTTTGCGGATAGGACACAACTACGCGCATGCGATAGATGTCATGGTCACGGCAGATATACATGAATTTAATAACGCCTAACATCTTTGTTTTTCAGTTCTCGGATTTCAAAAATTTTAAAAAGAAGAGCAAAGTACACAAAGCTTATACATGTTGTTATTTACAGTAGTAAACTAGCGTTTGAGGTTACGCTAGTCAGGTTAATCTGAGGTTGTTTATCGTTGTAGTAGGCTATCAATGACGTATTTCGCATGACGTAGCATTCGCGTAAAAGCTAGAAAGAAAAGGATCATGCTGGAAAATTCATTTGTTATTTTTAACTGGGTTTCGTGAATGTTCTGGAGACTTCTGCGTTCTATAAATTCTTTGGGTCTATATAAGGGCTTGTTAGCCGATTTAAGTTCAAGTTTGGACATATATTTTGGAAATACATGCAGCTTCTATATTAAATATTTCTGCATTTAGAACTTACGGGGACTGATTATATTCTGCAGTAATATAAATATTAAAGTGTTGGATTTGGAATTATAGTAATATTCGTGTATTGTTCTACCTTTGGATTTCAACTGTGCGAATCTACGAGGACATTCTACTAAAAACTTTTCAGGATTATTCGACGTTGGATTATTAATTAGACTATTAAAGGGACACCTCCTAAAGGGACAAACTGTAAGCTAACATTTAATTTGCATTCTCAAATTTTGTCTGATGTGTTTGTTATTATTTACACCATAGATTTAATTGTTTATTAAAATAAAACATTGTACTAGTTTGTTGCTGGCTTGTTCTTTCTGTTACACCATTTCGTCCTTTAGTTACCGTGCCATTTTATAAATAAATCTTAAATAGTGACACCGGTCGTAACAATGTTCACACCATTAAAGGTGATATCCGACAGTTTAGACCAAATATTTTTTTCTCAAATAACTAAATCAGTCAACGTTACCTAAAAATGTCCTGCAAAATGCTGTTCATTGATGCCCTAGATCTTCGTGAACAACGAAGCGTACATCTCTACTCGTCATTGTGAACAGGTACTTGTTATCTGAGCCACGCTGCAGAGATAACTATTTTTAAACTAAGAAAACCACGTGACAAATTGCTTTTGAGAACGAGTTATATCGTCATCCGTGCTGTCCGCTCAGAGGTCGATATCTATTTTAGCAGCGATCACAATCGAGGTTATTTATAGACTTGAATGAAAGAATAAATATTTAGAGTATTTATGGGGAATATATAGACGTTTACAATATAGGTAGTGTTCAAAGTAGTATAAATGTATGTTTGAGTTTATGCAGAAATTAAGCCTAAATTCCAACATTAAAAAAATGTTGTAACGTGTATTTGATGTAGACAAATTGTCGGATACCACCTTCAAACACCAACAAGCAACTATTCTGTATTTGTTAGAACGAAATTGATATTTGAAGAAGCTGGGATGGTGGATATATGTGGTTCTACCTAGACATTCACTAGAATTTCACCAACCAGGCAAGTAGTCATTACAAACATACATACGTCAAGACGGCTATGTATCAAGTTATTCATGAAACATGAAGGAAAAACAATTGTAAGTTGTCAGCTGTATGCATGAAACAAACAATTATTTCTACACATAAAAGAAAAATTGTCTGAAATCTGAGCAGTATAGCCAAGCTTTTTTTTTAAAAAAAAAAAACAGACACACAAACATAATGTTTGACGATTTGAACGGTTTTTAGAACGGCTGAATACAAAGAAAACACGGGGCACTAAAGAAAAGGCGTTCTATAGAAATGACAACCCCAAACAAAAGTAGAACAGGATGTCATATTGCAAATGTGCACTGGTTTAGGTTTCCTGGTGAGATATACCTTCACTCTGTGCTAACTACGAAATGATACAGAGAACAATTTTAAAACGCGGCACGCAATAAACAACATACATGGGTCATGAATCTTACACCGATGTTAAAAAAGAAAAGCCCTCACTGTCCTCCATGAAAAGATCGGAGTGTTATAAGTGTAATCCTACAGTTTAGACAAGTTTTTTTTTTTTTTTTCTCTCAAAGAAACCAAATATATTATTGCTGCATGGAGAAATGCCGCGAAATGCTGTTTATTGATGTTCTACTTCTTTGTAAAAATTGTTAACTAATTGTTATTCGTCATTACGAACATGACCATCCTATCTGTGTCACGCTGCACAGTTAGCTATTTACAATCTAAGAAAACCTGTGACGTATTGGAAGAGTCGTCCATCTATATGCTACTCCTTCGATTGCTAAGCCTTCCACCGCGTGGGTTCGAATCCCGGCCAGGATAAAAAGATGGGATTTGGGATTTGCCGGCACTTTAGCCGACACTGTGCAGCGACATTTCTATCATTTTAGCACCGGTGCGCTAATGAGGTGCCCAGGAACTGCTGTCTCCTTAGCCCCGAGCGTTAGGAGGGAAGTCACTACTACCAACTTTAAAGTCTTTGGTTTGACCAGGCCGGGGTTTGAACCCACGACCTCCCGATCCGCAAGCCGACGCCAGGATAATGGACTTGGTGTGAAAAGGTCTTCCAGCTGACCTTCGGTGCGTCACTGGTTCTACACAGAAATTTGTCTGTGGTCTTTCCAGCTGGAACTGGCTGGTCAGTATCTTTACCAATTGCCGTAAGCCTGGTCAATTTTGTGGTCAACAGGATACAGGTGACACAGTTTATATGCTTATGTAACAGTTATCTGAGATCTTTACATTAAACATAGCTAAATGTTACCATGGCCAACTAAATCGCGAAAATAAAGTTAATATTCATGTAAAAAGCTGCATAAAACGGATTTATTTCTGTAAATATTCCTGAAAATCTTCAGGTCACAAGTTACTCGATATCTTTATTTTGTCATATCAATTAAACATTTTTAATTAAAAAATCATGAGTTAAAAATAAGAAAATAAACATTTGCATATAAAGATTTAAAACTTATTTTTACTCATGACTTAACATCTGGTAATAATAGATGAATTAATTACATCACGTCAAAGTAAATATATACTCAAATGATATTGTCATTAAACAACCCGAATCTCCCGACTCAGCATGTATCCTGAAATCATCAGTTGTGATAAGCCAGTCAAGTTATGTGCAACATAAGAAACACTTGACCTAACTCATTAACAAACTTTGGGGAAAAAATGTAAAATCTACATGTTATATCGGCGGAAATATGCCAGATTATGTCTGGTAAATGTCTTTGTAAGTACCTTAGTATTAGTTTTTCGGTACAAAATATGTGTACCGTAAATTCATTCTAGCGGCAACAAACGTTAACACTGGATCATATCTGGCTAATATACATGAAGACTGGCTACAGCGATATAAGAAGAGAGGATCAGAAAACGGAAACATCCGAGTACTTCCGATTGGATACCGTTTTATTAGTTGCTGTGATGTTCGTTTGTTTGATTTTTGTTTGTTTGTCCCGCCAATAAACGAAGACTGTCTTCACATCCAGCGATTATAGTGCTGCCTTCACTGTAAATATCATACAATGAACACCTGACATGATATCCTATCATGTCACAATACACTGTCACTGGGCCCGACCAGTCGTGATTTTTTTCTTAGTCTCGATACATCTTTTGATCTCATGAACACTGTCAAAGGACGGAAATACACGAAGTGTTCCGATTGCATTAATCCTATGAACAAGAGCGACAGAAAGCCCGAGGACATCCGACTTTGCACTTTTGTGAAGTTACTACCTCAAATAGTTAGGCATAGATCACTGCCTGAAAGTCTTTCAGACTTTGCATACATAGTATTTAAACTGTGCATATTTGGCTTTTATTCTATAAATAGAGTCCGACAGGAATTTATCAATTGACAACTGTTTAACTATATTTATATAAAGTCGAAAGTTTAAAAATATTTTTTGGTGTGTCAAACCATTAAAAGCAAGAACTATATGGCAAAGAAGACTGACCAGATCAATAACGATGGACCCCTACTTGGGCTCGATCTAAAGGTGATATCCGACAGTTTGCCTATATTAAATACATATAACAATATCGAACCACTGCTTTGGGGAATTTGGGCTAAATTTTGTATAAATCCATATGTTAGTGTTAATAAATACGATTTGTAACGCTAACTGAATTCATAGACAGAACTAATCGCAAAAAAATCACTCTGAATGTGTATTCTTTCTTCTTTTCAACTGTATAAAAGCTGGATAGTGGTCACTGCTAAATAGATATCGACGTCAGAAAGGATTACCCGGATGACTATATAACGTGATCTCAAAAGCAAGTGGTCACATGGTTTGCTAACAATAACTAAAATAAGTTTAAAATAGCTATCTCTGCAGCGTGGCTCGGATAGAAAATACCTTACCACCTTTAAGCAGAAAATTCGCTGATAAGAGCCCGTTAAAACCCGTCATTATAATTATATTGACAATGTTGAAGGCTGATTGTAAACACTGTGCTAGTCGCAATGTATAACAGGAAAAGCATCGATGCAAAACATCTAACGGTGTCTAATGTATGTTTCAATTGATACAATACGCCATGTGATGCCCAACGATAGATATCCAATTAGTGTTTTAAGTAAATTTATGAATTGAATAAATTTGGCCTTCACGTGGAAATAACATATGGTTCACCATTTGTAATGCATTTTTTTTAAATATCAAACATTCCATTTAAACATTAATCTCATTTAAGAAATATTGAACGAATTAAATAAAAAAAATATGGTACATCACTGCCAACAGTGTAAGAACAACACCTGATTAAATAAGGTGGTTCGAAGTTGCCAAAATCGATACGAGGTACGGAATTGATGTAGTACGAATCTGCAACGCCAAATAACCACTCGCAACACTTCTACGAAACAGGGCTGTCCGACTACGGCTAAGAGTTACGAATGATACTATAACCAAAACAAGAGCTCAGTCACAAACTTTTTCTTAACGCATTCCATAAAGGACCCATTGAGACGGAAAGTTTTGAGTGCTAGGTGAATGTGTTAACCATCATGACAAGAAAGTGACGTTTTCAATAAAGGATCGGGGGCGGGCGGGCGGAGGTTTTTGTCCTGAAACAATAGTTAAGTCATTCGGAGAAGGCACCTTCTTTAAGCAGAATCAGTAGTACACCATTTACTGTAATACCATACCATGAGCATACCGCGAGCATACCGCGAGCATACCGTGAGCATATTATAAGCATACCATGACTTTATCATGGGCTTACAATAAACATTTACAATGACCATATAAGCATAGCACGAACACCAAACATGACGTCAAACTGAGTAACATGTACGCGGTAATGATATCGGGTCAATCTGGGATGGATTAGACCACAAAACCCCGAGTCAAGCCACAGATATATCAGGACCATTTAACCAGTTTGGAATCGAACCCTCGGCCTCTCACACACGGGACCGATGCCTTTGTAACTCACTAGTGCGCCAACAGTTAAGCATTTCGGTTAAAATGGGCTGTTCCTCCAAGAATTGCATAAAACGTTGGACCGCGGTTTAAACTAGTTTGCTCAATTTACAAATATATATGTCGGCAATGTTTATATGTGTATAATAATTGTATTTGCTTTTAATGACCAGCCGAAGCCAGATATTTATGTTAATGTAAAGCGAAACATTTTATGCTTTGTTAAATCACATTTAACGTTTGCAATTTGGGTCCGACACACAAACGAAGTACAACTTAGCTATAAAACATTGAAGCGATAAATGACTGTTTATGAACAAAGTGTATCGTAAATACATCTCGTCTCTTTCACCCAAATGCATACATACTTCATGCATATTGATCCTACTGCACAAAGAAGTTGATTATAATACTCTAATCGCTGTACTGACGCCATTTAACTTAGTCATGACAGATCGTTATGACAAAAGAAGGTGACAATAAAACTGCAATTTTATTTATAGCAACTTTCTTGCCCCAGTTTATATGCATTACCGTACATGTACACCTGAATATGAACAGTACAATAAAGCAACAATATATGGTACATCATATACTTCAACAGAGAGCATGATGGAAACAAATGACAGAATGTAAATATTCAGCAATACTTTCGGATTAATATTAAATAAACATGCAATCGTAACGGCCAAAAATCTATAAAATCCGCCTCCGGATGGATCGTATCACACAATTATAACGTCAATAATTATATTTATTTGCGCAAAATATCTACAACACGAAATTTGCAACTGACATTGGTTTTATTTTTCATCGGCCCTGACATGTAGAAAAACAAATATATTTTTCCACCGTATGAGAAAATCAAATGTTGTGTAGTAACATACAATTCTAATGACCGGCCGCAATAGCTCAGGTGGTAGAGCGTCGGCTAGCGCATCGGGAGGTCGTGGGTTCGAACCCCGGCCGGGTCAAACAAAAGACTTTAAAGTTGATAGTAGTGACTTTTCTCCTAACGCTCGGGGCTAAGGGGACAGCATTACGCCTGACTCGTAGGTATCGCTATAATGGACCGTCAGGGTTCAGTCTCTGGGCACCTTATAAGTGTCCCTGTGCTATAATGATAGAAATGTCGCTGCACAGCATCGGCAAAAATGCCGGCTAATCCCATCTCACAAATCTAACGCGTAGTATTGTATTGTAAACGACAAAATCCACTGCGTGTTGTGCCTATTTTCAATGGATCGTCTACTAACTGTTCACAATTATACAAAAAAGCTTTTGAATCTCTTTAAATACTTCGTGTATTTACATAATAATGTGCGTATTATCCTATTTACATACAAAAGCGACAAGGCTATGTAGAGTTTAAAAGATTCTGGTTAATTAATTCTAAAGGTGATACAGTAAAAATCATTTACGAATCATGTAAAGCAAGATGAATTCAATGGCAGGGGCGGATCCAGAAAATTTTGGTGGTGGGGTGGGTGTGGGGGTATGAATCCAGATCCATTCGACTTAATCGCAGTAAATGCTAGTAAGTAAGTGAGGGCTCCTAACTTTGACATAAGCAGTCAACAGACAAAATTTACTTTAAAGGCTAAGTATTTTTTAAGCTTAGGTGTATGTGTTTTCACAACTCTACTCTTTTACCTGATTGGTGGGGGGATGCATCCCTCATCACCGCCCCATAGATACATCCCTGGTCCACGGTTCATTTAAAGGTATATCGGTTATCTCGGTCAACAAGACGATATTCTGGAGTATGACTGGTAGCGCCTAATGAGTATTGCTTATTATCAACTCAATGGGTTTAGAGTGAAAACAGACAACTATATAATAAAGAAGCGTACAATGGACACTAAGTTATACAATCTCTAACATTAAGGTCGTAGAATATAAAAGAAAATATATTCAATACTCGAATAAATTGTCAGCAGTATCGACGCAAAATATTACATAAAACATTCCGCTAAATGGTTGAAAATCCCTGTTAGGTATCAGCTGCAAAGAGTAAACGGCAAGGAAAATTGGACAAACTCATGAAAAGGGTTCAAGATATCATGCTGTGAACGACGAGTATTTAAAGTTGGACTCGTATAATACACCCGAGACAACAAATACCTTCAACTTGGTAAAGGGGTGGTAAACGTAAAGGTGCACAGAAAGTACATGTTGTACACTTGACATGTTGTTGTTTTTAATTTTTATTATTAGGTAGATGCTTTTGTATTGTGACTGTATTTGCTATAATTAAGATAATTTCATTCAATTTTGTGCCGAACAAAGCTGAAACATTGTTGAAATATGAAAATGCAAAATAACTGCACCCCTATGCTCAATAATGGACTCTAAAAATACGTTGCCAGTAAGCTATTTAGACCGGACCTGATAATTTCATTGAAAATGCGCGGGTATACTATGACAAATTTACGGTGTATGTTTTCCGGGGAGGATAACCGTCTTCGCGACACATTAACTTTTCCTCAAAGAGACCCTGTTAATTAGGTAATGTTTTTGGTCTTTCTCACAATATATAGCTTTGGGGTTCCCAAAGAAACTGCTTGCTGTTAAATTGCTTCCAAAGTTAAGACATTTACACAAGAGTAAAGAACAAATTCATTTAGTGCTCCGTAACCTTTTAGACTCCAGACGGTCGGAGCGGGTGTTACGGGCGGAGTGTAACCGGTCTATAATGAAAGGTTCGGAAACTAAGTGGGTCATATGAGACATGGCGTGTACTGGCAACGTATTTTTGGAGTCCATTGCATTTAAGTGACGTTAGCTTGCATGCCGGATAAGCACACACAAGGGGGTGATTAAAGTTGTGAGAAGTTTCTGGTGTTAGTACAGAACTCCAGAATGAAAGTCAAATAACTCTGACCCGGTGGCTTGAAATAGAGTACACAGATACAGTCGTCGGGTTTTATGTAGAGTATAGACTTAAAACTTGCCTGAAATGCGTTCGAACTTGCTGAAGTCGCGCAGAGCAATTACACAAAAAGTAGCGACCACAAACAATATGTAAAACTTAAAGTATTTGATACAATCATTCTTCATTTTATACACACTTTAGAAAATTACCATATGCAAAGCAAACTATGTATTCTTACATTAACTTTAGACCTTTCTGTTCTTGTCATCGTTTTAATTCATATACAATATGAACGCCTTATCTGTGTATATAGTTTTGCGAAGTCGTCTCACATAGGCCTTGTACAGAATTTATTTAAAATCCACCGTCAACCCATCCGCATAAGTCATATATATGAACAAAATACATAAAATAAGTAAGGATATACAAAACAATGAACATCATTTCTTTAAGCTCTGTGCATGAAATAAATGTAAATACATTTGTGTTGCTTCTGTGTACATATAGACTTAGTTGAGTTAGATTAAACATACACAGGACAATTAACATCAAGAGACTCGTTTCCTTTCGTGCTTCTGCCTTCGAAGTTTAAGCCCATTTATTATCAAGTTATATTAATATCGCTTTATTACATTGACTGCTGAAACGAATTGAAATCTACACACACAAAAAAACTAGAAGCTATAATGTTTTGTAGAAATTAGCTCCCCGTAATAAAAGCACGACAACATTCATACTCTTCTTAGGCTAGAAGTCCGTCTATAAACCTTGACGAACAAAATGTAAAATGTTATGTTTATCATTCATTATGCGCTATAAAATGAAATCATACATATACACTGATTACTAAAATCGACATCTATCTGTTTACACAACAGTCAAGCCCCGCAAGATCTAGCATTAATGAGTTGACAAAGCGCCACATACCTTGTTGTTCTGTGAAACGATCACAACTTCACCCTCTCGCTCAACCACTCACTACTACTTGAAAAATGTCTGTCTACCTAATCAACCCTGTTCCATTCAATCCAGACAACTCTCGCAAAACTGGGCATCAGGGCATTCGCAACAACTTTAATCCGACTTACCTGGATACCTCCGAGGAGTAACGAGTAGTTACGAACTGTGAACTGGTTATTCGAGTACACGAACCTACATCTGATATGCGTGACCGTCAAGACCGGTCACTTTTTAAAGGGAATTGCCCAGTCCTTTAATTGTTCCCAGTCTGTGCATAAATGATCTGCAAACATCGGTGACATGGCCAGCTGAATGTCAATACTCGAGACAGCGAGTACAAACCACAAATAAGACCAATTTGTCCACAGTTTATCTCAAAATAGTAAAATACCCTTCCAATCAGTAAAGCATTTTTCGAAGCTTTCTGTCTACCGTTGGAGTTTCTTCAGGAAGCGCTTTGCATGTTATCAATGATCAAGCGCCAGGAAACCTTCAGTTGGCAATACAATTACTACACCCTACCTAAACCAGAAACAGCGTCGTAACTTTCCGGTTTGCGTGCATGCCTGTATAATTAATCACAGGTATTTTTTTCATAACATCCCTGTAGTCTGCATCGTGACTTTGTACAACACGGACTTCAACTGTTGACACATCACTACACGCTGATTTGGTCTGCAGAGTAAATCGTAACTCATACAGCTGAGTTAGAAAAAAGAAAAATGATAAGAAGTGGAATTGTTCTGCGGCGTTTTTAACACCGAAGACTTAAACCTAAGTAAAATGTATACTATATATTGATGAAGAAAGGGATGAACGTCGCATTTATTTTACTTTTGCATGTAACTAGTTCTGAATACATTTATTTGCAGTTTCTTTAACCTAGGACTTGCCCTAAGCAACATCCGAAAGGTCTTGATTTAGTACTCTCGAACAAGTGCCCAAAATGTTCTTGTTCTTGTTTTTATTTGTTGTTGTTTGTTTATTTTGTTGTCGTTTTGTTGTTTTAAATTGTATGTAGTCCCATTCCCGCCCCTCATTGTTTATTTGAGAAAGTCTCTTAAACATGTAACATTATTTATTTTTTATGAATTTCGTACACAGGTCAAGGTATCACATATTGTATTCTAATGAAAGCAAGGCTTCTTTTGTGTAAATAGATCAAATGTTCAGCATGTGTTATGCATGTATACCTACACTGATTTGATTGGGCCAGTGTGATGTGGACTATTCATACTTAAAAATATAGCCTTTATTGTCAACCAATCAGCTTGCAGATAAACTTTAAATGAGAATATAATCGTTAGAAGCATGGAGTAAATTTTGACCACATGATTTTGTTGCTGAAAAAAGCTTAATCCCTTTTCTTTAATTCAATTCACCCAAGCATTTAATAGTGAATCAGTACTGTTAACCAGTGAATATATAGGCTATGTTGTCAGTAAGATATGTATACATGAATTTCATTGTCTAAAAGAGGCCTCTCTGGCTGTCGCGCATTTTCATTGGAACACAGGCGACCTCCCCGCAAGCCGACGCTCTTAGGTGCTTGATATTAACATGACAGTCATTTAAGGTAGATTTGAAATATTCTGCCTATACTTCAATATTATATAGTTCATATGTTAAATAATTCATAATGTCCAAATGATTATATTTCCTTAGTTGATTAATCTTGGGTAAAGCACTAACTGTCCAGATGTTTCATAATCATTTTATCGGCCGCATTAGCTGAAGTCATAGAGCGTCGGCTTGCAGATGACTGCAGATGGACGGACGGACGGACGGACTGACCGATTGTCCGAGAGAGACACGGACAGACTGAACAGGCTTCAATATATTTCCATCTCTTAGAAGAGGATAAAACGCCCTCCGATAGATCCGTATAAGTGTCATAAACAGATGTCATGAATGTGTGAAAAGTTTGTATGAACAAAATTTTAGAAAATGTTTTGCCACCTTTTTGCACGTGTGAGGAATTCGTATTTTGTTCAATGGGGTTCTGAACTGTATTTTCACATATGTGTTGACATATTACTTCGTATTTGTCACACAAGTTGTGAGAATTTCCTACGAATTCTTCACACATGTGACATATTCGTATGTGTAAAAATTCCGGTTCAATTGTGCTGAGCATTTAACTTGCTTTGGTCACCAGCTGGAACATGTCTGGTGATATGCATGTTATAACATCATTAAGAAGCATGTAGGGTCAAATCAAAGGAAGCCGAAATAATGTTAATAATAATAAATTTGCATAATTTATTGCTTATGCATTTGGCTTCTTATGACATACTTGCTATATATTAGGTTGTTGTGACGTTTGTATGATAACAGGAAAACCTTAATTCTAGAAGACACTTCATATATATCTGTAATGGAATATCCGTTGTTATAAGTTGTTGAAACTCCACTGTGTTATGTGAATTGTTGTTATATTCAGAATAAAAGAGTTTACACAACTGGCAAGCCATTCTGCTGTTTTTCCGTACCTGTCTTGTGACTCTGGATAATAATTCACATTAAAAATAGCTTGGATCTTTCAAAAATTCACTTTATATATAATAGAACTACAAGATGCTAGTTCCACACATCCTGACGGCACATGTCACAATTTGTCACTTGTACCTTCAATCTACGTGCACGGATGTTTAGTCATGGTTCATTGTCATTTTTCCCACTACTGTAAGAAAATACGCCGATCTTCGTTAAATGCTATTGTTGCTATCTCCCAACAAGACGGCTTTCAATGGAGATGCTAAATTCAAAACTACCCCCATGTACATTAGGTCTTCGCATAAGTTAATTTCTGCTGAAATAAAAAAATACTTTAGCCCCTATTAACGGATGCCGATTGTAAGGGGTTGGTAATGAGCCATTGTCCCAGGGACAACCCATGGAAATTAAAAAGGTAATATATATTACCATACCTCCTTCTTGAGTACAATCCGCCTTACTACAGGACAAAAAAGAAAGCATCAGAAAAAAATTGCTAAGTATGTGAAAATATGACGTTTCATTCATATAGAATACATATAGAATTTATCTTTTAAAGAAATAGAGATTTTCGGCTATTTTTTTATTTAAAAAAAAACCCCACTGCAATGAGAACAAACAAGACGAATATACAATAACAGATTAATTAGGTTTATGAATTCGTCTAGATTCGGGTCTAAATCTTGCAGTATTTGCAAAAGCAGTCTTTTTCTGCACCACTGAAGTTTACAGATAGAAGGTAAAACGCCAGGCCACTGTTACAGTTTGTATATATACACGTAGTTATCTTTTTATGCAAATGCAATCCTAAAAGCACTGATGTAAGACGACTAGTTTAAGCAAATAGAAAAGCATAAATACACGCAGATATAATCTTTCATTAGGAGTGAATATGGATTTTACATATTTATAGCGCACTGAATGCAATAGCGTATCCTGGCCGGACTTGCTTTGAGAGGCTTGATAACTTAAAGGTAGTATCCAACAGTTTGGACCAAAATATTTTTTCAAATGATCAAATAAGGCATAATTACCTGAACGAAATACTGCACTTTGATGACCTAGGTCAGTGACATATAAATCCCTATTTCTAAATACAAACAGGTATTTCCTATCTGAGCCACGCTGCAGAGATAGCTATTTTTAACAATAAAAACAGCGTGACTCACTTTTGCGACTCGAACGTTATATCGTCATCCGGGTTATCTGCTCTGACGTCGGTATCTATTTTCAGCAGAGATCCCTATCGTGATTATTTATAGATTTGGAATGACTGAACTTCTAGTTTTTTTTATCGCGACGTGTACTGTCTAATAATGTAGGCAGTGTTCGAAACCATCCTTAGTTATACCAAGGTATGAGTTTATGCAGAAAGTATGCTCTTATTCCACAAAACAGTGGTAAGGTATTGTTACATGAATTTGATATAGGCAAACTGTCGAATGTCACTTTTAACTTACTTTATATATACACAAGCCTTCTATTGAAATTAATATACAGGTGCTATCAGACAATTTTCCTTTAACAAATTAATGTAACATTAGACGATTATGGGATATAGTATTTTTTTCTGCATAGCACATCAAAATGTTAACGGAAGACTATCCTAACTTTATTTAGAGGCAAAAACATGCAAGAAACAATTGCAATATAACCACATCTATTTAACAGAGATGTAAGTACCTCTTAATAATAACAAAAGCCTTGAAATACTGTTTTTTTTTTCAAATACAAGGTCAAAAACAAAATTTTCCATTTCACTACCAGAAAACTAATAAGATTTGTTTACCTTCTCCTGTAAAAATAAAACAAACCTAATAAGAATAGTCTTCCATTGACCCATCGGTATTTGCTCAAACTATTTTGAAGGTGGAATCCGATAGTTTGCCTATATCTTATATATGTAACACTATCTGACTTCTGTTTGTGGTATTTGTACATAATTTCTGCAGAAAAAACAACAACAATTTATTCTGTAAGCTTTGACGATTTTTAACCGTTTCTCAACTTTTGGGCAGCAAAGCCCGTTAATGAACACTTAAATGTTCATTCTTTTCAAATCTATAAATAAAAACGATTAGTATTCCTGCTACAAATAGACATCGACGTCACAGTGGATGACGTGGATAAGCTAAAACATAAGAAGTCACGTGGTTTCTTAGTTTAAAAATAGTTAACAGTGCCGCATGGCACAGATAGGAAATACAAGTTTGAAAGGACGATCGTGGCGTTATGGTTCACTTTTCAGACATGTGTAGGGTATCAATAAACAGCATTTTGCGAGATCTGTTCAGGTCACAATGGTTTATTATTATTTATTATGGTGTTTAATGAAAATCTTTTGGTCGGATACCACATTCAAGGTAGAGCAATTGTAATGCTGCACCTTCAATTGAAGAGTATCAAAATTAGGGTTAAAATGCTTCAAAACTGGGGGTTGGGAGTTCGAATATCGGTATGGGCACGAATGGCCAACTGTTTTTTTATCACTTTTACAATTGTTTCTGCATGCCTCTAACAGATTAAGAAGGAAACATTTATAGTTTTTAATTCTATTCTTGTCAATTAATTATACAAATTCGTTACTTAGTATATTCAGTCTAAAGGAATCAAAATCATTTGATGAAATTGTTTTGTTTTGTTTTTTTTATTTTGCAGCATAAACCAAAATACTTTATATATATATATATATTTCTAAAAAGGAGACGCATTTAATACAAATTTTAGGACACATAAATATCTATAAATTCAAAACTGGATGGAAAATGTTCTTAAAATTTGGCATACATGTCTACATTAAAGTATACAACTCAACCGTTGTGTTAATTTCCAAATTATGTATATTTTCTATTACATTTGCTTTACCTTTAAAAGAAAAGACTTTACATGCTGGCCTAGATTAGAAGTCGCCCTACATTTTTAGCTAATCAGAAGCTATGAAAATTCAAAATCCTCAGCAATTTATTTCAATAGAACTCTTTCCTATTTTCTATCACAATGAAAAAAACAACAACCTGGATTCATATCTGGTCATAGCTACCATATCCCAGTCGTACGATTGTTGCACTCAAACGAACAATGATTCCCTCGGTATTCAGCGACACAATTGTCCTATAGTAATTTTTAAAAAAAGATATTATTTACATGTATGAAGCAGAAGAATATATGGATTACATAAGATTTATATTTTGCTGGTCGTTCTAGAGCTAGTTCACACTTCAATGGCCGATAGCTCTTGATGGAAATAAACCTGTTTTTTTTGTTGGCTGATCATCAAAGAGAGTAAAATTTCGGCTTTGTTGGATCCCAAAATTTCAGTCCAACTGAACTGAATCTTTTTCAAAAATAGGCACCAAAGTAATTGGCATGTCACACATGTAAAGTAATTGAAAATGGAGTTAAACATCAACTACAATATTGACCTGAAGCAGCGACACCGTTATGGTGGTGGTGATGGTGATGAAGATGATGATGGTGATGATGATGATGATGATGATGATGATGATGATGATGATGATGATGATGATAATGATAATGATAATGATGACGATGATGATGGTGATGGTGATGATGATGATGATGCTGATAACGATGGTAGTGGTGATGGTGATGTTGGTGGTTATGATGATCATGATGATATGATGATGATGATGATGATGATGATGATGATGATGATGATGATGATGATGATGATGATGATGACGACGATGATGATGATGATGGTAGTGGTGATGATGATGATGATGATGATGATGATGGTAGTGGTGATGGTGGTGGTGGTGATGATGATGATGATGATGACGATGATGATGATATGATGATGATGATGATGATGATGATGATGATGAGACGCACTCCCACATATCTGGGTATACAGAGGTTAGTTAAAAACGACTTCAAATCACTTTTGTACAATGAAGCTGTTAAAGTTCAACTTATGAAGGCCGACTTTATGAAATTTGCATATTTTGCCGAAATAAGATCACATACGATGACATTGGGGAATTTACCGACGTGACACATGCATTAAAAGCTCGGCAAAAAATGTCGTCTATTTAAGTTTAAATTATGTTCATGTATTATTTTCGTAACCTAGCAATTTGATGGGATACTGAACAGTAATTGTCACAAGAGTGCATACCTTATATGGTATCTAGTAAATGTTGTTAAATCGTGCATGCAAATTGTAGCTTTTGTCCCACAGAAACATTCATCTAAATCTGACCCCAAGCTACAAAAACAACTTGCAGCACATTGCTCGGATTCAGGTCAAGCATTTACTTGCTTATGGTATAATGTACATCGCGGTGGAACCTATCCACTAGACCATAGGTCTTTTGTATGCTTGTATTATATAGTATACTTATATAAACATGTTCAGCTTATACAATAAAACTGGTATTTTCTTGTCAAACAAATAATTTGCCTGTAATAAAAGTGGCTATGTATCCGTTTGTCACAGTACACGCCTTTACATTTCAAATCGCATTTCATAAAGAACATTTTTTAATTTAATCGCTGCAAGTACATTCAGAGTGAAATTAAAGAAACTTTTGAGCAATATAATTAAGCAATTAATTAAAGGTGAAAAGAGGGGCGGCGTGTGTAGCACTAGGGTCGCCGAATTGTACCTCCTCTGACTGCTTAGCCTCTCGCCGCGATGGTTCGAGTCCCGGTCGGGGCGAAGGACTTAATGTGGAAAAAGTCTTCCCAGCTGACATGCGGTGCACCGGTGGTTCTACCCAGATATTTTTGTGCGGTCTTTTTACAATAAAATAACAGAACGTCGCTGAAAATGATCATAATTGACCGCTGGGATGAATTAAAACAATGCTAAAAATGTAGTCATAAAAACAACTAGAACAGATTACTGTAATAGACTGTTCAGATAAACTTTACTTGTGTACCGCTTCATATCAAGTGACATTTAAAGACATATTAACTCAGATGAAACAATAGAATGGGAATAAAACACACATAATACGGCACAGAAAACTGACCATATCCAAAGAAATGGACTCTTCGTACAGGATAGAGTCTTTTAAGACGTTTCTTTAGAAAATAGAAGCCGAAACGAGTCCAGCGAGTGCAGGCTTCTATTTTCCATGGAAACGTATTAATAGATTCTATCCGACTAAGAAGTCCCCACCTCAGTCCTACCTTCTCCATCAAAATGGCATGTTATTCGCCCCATAAAACTGCCATTCAAAGTAGTAGTTTGTTGCACACGCGCAGTTGAAAATAAAACCATTTAGTAAAATAGATCGATCTATTTTGTTTATTGTAAAATAGAAAATAGAAAGGATTCCTATTGAAATAAATCGCTAAGGAATTTGAATTTTCAAAGCTTCTGATTGGCTACAAATGCAGGTCAACTTCAGAGCTTTAAAGAAGAATTCCTTCCTGTTTCTTCTGCTTTATTTTCATTAACATTCAATTCTTGTCGTTCATGTAAAACCACGAGACTCAAATAATACTTGTGTTCGATTGATATTTTCGTTTTATTTTTTGTCGTCTTTTCAGCTAAACGAGCATGTACTCAAGTCTAGAGAATGTTTGGCTTGCTGTACTATGGTATCGTCATTGAGACGTTTCCACCCCGCGTACACAAATTGTTTCAATTCATTTTATTATTCCTATACTTTCATGAAACTTTTAAAGCATGATATTAACACATAAATTGTAGGACCGGACCTAGTAGCGCAATCGGTAGATCGTCGGCTCCATGTACGAGTGATCCCGGGTTCGATCCCAGGTTCGATCCCGGGCCTCGACATTGCTAACGCTCAAGCAAATATAATGGTAGTTCCACGACTGGTAGGCCCGGTGTCAGGATAGTGCGACCGGGCGTGGTATCATCACGGCATGCTATACACAGTGAACGCATCACTATATCTGCTTCAAGTGGCCATCGTTTGCTGATAACTGAAATACTGTTGATGGGACGTTAAACCCAATAAACAAATATAAATTCTGGTTATCTTTGAGTGTGTTTAACGTACAAATGCCAGACTGCCGTTTAACTTAGTATTACGTGATTAAATATTTGTAAATAACAACAACCGTTTTGCCTTTGTTTTGTTGGCTTAATATTAGACAGAAATGTCCAACTGTTTATCCGTGGCTCGACGGCAACACCTGATGATTTGCATCAAAGCTTTATTGTAATGTGCATTAGTAATATATGTTTTCTATTGGAGCGGTAATCAATTGATGCTAACATGGCCATGTTTGCTTTATGTGTAAATACCTCTGACATCCGAAGGTGTTTATGTACAAGCATTAGAAATTCTTTCATCAATCCACCCCCGCCCCCTATGTTGGATGTTACATACGTAGAGTTGATCTATACACCTCCGTTCGACCGTCAGGCAAAGGGTACAGCATGTTATTACATTTATGACTAGCTCAGTCTTCAAAACTCTGTTTCATATCGTCATACCGATGAAGAAATGTTTCGTTCCGCACATTTGTTTGTTGTGTTACTTACCAAAATGTGTGATTAAGATATCCAGCTATAGCAATCACAAGACAGAAAACAAAAAATGAGTGCGGATAGGTCCGAAAAACAAACCTTTAGTTTTGAACCTAAAATACATACCCACTAAGAAACAACCCATCTAATGGTATTGTGGCTCATTTCATATCATCCCGTTTGTAGCGTCTTGGTAACGTACTGTCGAACCCATTATATTTGGTCAGCGTACAGGTTTATTTGTAGGATTGGATGGGATTAGCCGGCATTTTTGCCGATACTGTGCAGCGACATTTCTATCATTTTATAACAGGGGCACTTATGAGGTGCCCAGGGACTAAACCCGGCCGGTCCATTATACTGACACCGACGAATGGGCGTAATGATGTTTTTTGTTTATTGGGTTTATCGTCCCACCAACAGTATTTCAGATATCTGGAGACGGTGTCCACTTGAAGCAGATATAGTGCTGCCTTCACTGTGTATAGCATGCCGTGAACACCTGGCATGGTACCACACCCAGTCTTATTATTCTGACACCGGGCCAACCAGTCGTGGAACTACCCTTATATTTGCTTGAGCGTTAGCAAGGGAGCTATACCACTACCATTTTTAACGATCGAACCCGGGGCCTCCCGTACCTGGAGCCGGCGTAATGATGTCACTTCTACCAACTTAAAAGTCTTTGGTGTTTGACCCGGCCGGAGTTTGAACCCGCGACCTCCCGATCCGCAAGCCGACGCTCTACCACCTGAGCTATTGCGGCCGGTCAGGTTCATTTGTACTATTGCGATGAGAGTTATTAAAATGATATGCTCAGATCTAGTTACCGGCTGTTTATTTTTGTTTGTAAGTGTTTTGTCAGCTCAGTTCAAAGGTTTCGATAAGTGTTGTACCTAGTCTACGAGGTACACGTGGTTTTATGTCTGTGGTCTTCGTGTGTGCTCTTTGGTTCGATTGGTTGCTCGATTGGGGTTTACCTCATCATAAAAACATTATACTTTACATGACGCCTTCAAAATGTTTCTCTTGTCGTGACACCAAACTGTGAAAGTTTAACGTCATACCACAACTAGTGTCATAGTCCTGACGTCAAGCTACCTTGCCCAAGAGCAACCATTATACCCTGTAGTTCCGACATGAAGTTGACAAGCAAATGCGTAATTAATATAGTCACGACATCAAGCTACGCTGCCTAAGTGGAAATATCATAGTCCCGATGTCAAGCTACCCAGCCTAAGTGCAATCATTATAGCCCCGACATCAAGCTATCCGGCCTTAGTACAAACAGTATAGTCCCAACATCAAGCTACCCGGCCTTAGTGCAATCATTATAGTCCCAACATCAAGCTACCCGGCCTTAGTGCAATCATTATAGTCCCAACATCAAGCTACCCGGCCTTTGTGCAAACATTATAGTCCCAACATCAAGCTACCCGGCCTTAGTGCAATTATTATTATCAAGACATCAAGCTACCCTGCCTTAGTGCAAACATTATAGTCACAACATCAAGCTACCCAGCCTAAGTGCAATCATTATAGCCCCGACATCAAGCTAAACAGCCTAAGTGCAATCATTATAGTCCCGACATCAAGCTACCCAGCCTAAGTACAATAATTATAGTCCTGACATCAAGTTACCGAGCTTAAGTGCAATCATTATAGTCCTGACATCAAGCTACCCAGCCAAAGTGCAATCATTATAGTCCTGACATCAAGCTACCCAGCCAAAGTACAAAAATTATAGTCCTGACATCAAGCTACCGAGCTTAAGTGCAAACATTATAGTCCTGACATCAAGCTACCCAGCCTAAGTGCAATCATTGTAGTCCCGACATCAAGCTACCCAGCTTAAGTGCAATCATTATAGTCCTGACATCAAGCTACCCAGCCTAAGTGCAATCATTATAGTCCTGAAATCAAGCTACCCAGCCTAAGTGCAATCATTATAGTCCTGACATCAAGCTACCCAGCCTAAGTGCAATCAGTATAGTCCTGACATCAAGCTACCCAACCTAAGTGCAAACATTATAGTCCTGTCATCAAACTACACAGCCTAAGTGCAATCATTGTAGTCCCGACATCAAGCTACCCGGCCTAGGTGCAAACATTGTAGTCCTGACATCAAGCTACCGGGCCTAAGTGCAATCATTATAGTCCTGACATCAAGCTACCCAGCCTTAGTGCAATCATTATAGTCCTGACATCAAGCTACCCAGCCAAAGTGCAATCATTATAGTCCTGACATCAAGCTACCGAACCTAAATGCAATTATTATAGTCCCGACAGCAAGCTACCCAGCCTTAGTGCAAACATTATAGTCACGACATCAAGGTACCCGGCCTTAGTGCAAACATTGTAGTCCCGACATCAAGCTTCTCAGCCTAAGTGCAATCATTATAGTCCCAACATCAAGCTAACTGGCCTTAGTGCAAACATTATAGTCCCAACATCAAGCTACCCGGCCTTGGTACAAACATTATAGGTCCAACATCAAGCTATCCGGCCTTAGTGCAATCATTATAATCCCAACATCAAGCTACCCGGCCTTAGTACAATCATTATAGTCCCAACATCAAGCAACCCGGCCTTAGTGCAATCATTATTATCAAGACATCAAGCTACCCTGCCCTAGTGCAAACATTATAGTCCCAACATGAAGCTACCCGGCCTAAGTGCAATCATTATAGTCCCGACATCAAGCTACCCGGCCTTAGTGCAATCATTATAGTCCCAACATCAAGCTACCCGGCCTTAGTGCAAACATTATAGTCCCAACATCAAACTACCCGGCCTTAGTGCAATCATTATAGTCCCAACATCAAGCTACCCGGCCTTAGTGCAAACATTATAGTCCCGACATCAAGCTACCCGGCCTTAGTTCAATCATTATAGTCCCAACATCAAGCTACCCGGCCTTAGTGCAAACATTATAGTCCCAACATCAAGCTACCCGGCCTTAGTGCAATCATTATTGTCCGGACATCAAGCTAACCGGCCTTAGTGCCAACATAATAGTCCCAACATCAATCTACCCGGCCTTTGTGCAATCATTATAGTCCCAAGATCAAGCTACCCGGCCTTAGTGCAAACATTATAGTCCCAACATCAAGCTATCCGGCCTTAGTGCAATCATTATAATCCCAACATCAAGCTACCCGGCCTTAGTACAATCATTATAGTCCCAACATCAAGCAACCCGGCCTTAGTGCAATCATTATTATCAAGACATCAAGCTACCCTGCCCTAGTGCAAACATTATAGTCCCAACATGAAGCTACCCGGCCTAAGTGCAATCATTATAGTCCCGACATCAAGCTACCCGGCCTTAGTGCAATCATTATAGTCCCAACATCAAGCTACCCGGCCTTAGTGCAAACATTATAGTCCCAACATCAAACTACCCGGCCTTAGTGCAATCATTATAGTCCCAACATCAAGCTACCCGGCCTTAGTGCAAACATTATAGTCCCGACATCAAGCTACCCGGCCTTAGTTCAATCATTATAGTCCCAACATCAAGCTACCCGGCCTTAGTGCAAACATTATAGTCCCAACATCAAGCTACCCGGCCTTAGTGCAATCATTATTGTCC